>OW028581.1:6140646-6740646 GCA_932294295.1 Alitta virens
CTTGGTGCCTATGGTGAGGCAAGTAAAAGACCCCACCCATGGGGTAAATGTGTACTGTATGAACTCCAAGCAGTTTTATCATCTCATCATTACGTATGCCTGCAGCTGGTCATATAAGCTGACTAAGCTTTAGACCTAGTAGCATTGACACAAATACAATACAATAATATATGAACAATACAATACAATACAATACAATTTGGTTATCAATTTCAACTTTTTTATCAATTTATTTATTTTTGTTTACTTATCATTGCTTATAATAACAATAAAAAATAGGCTTATTTCGTTCAAGTGTTAGTGAGCAGAAATAATTTCTTATATAGGCGCTATACAAATTTATTTATTATTTATTATAAATATTTGTATGTGGCCGTATAAGTGAGGTTTCGTAATAGCGAGGCCATGATGTATATTATTGTGACAGTGCATAACCATGATAATAAGGGTACTCCCAGGAAATTATAGGTACTCCTGGAAACTCCCAGGAACTCCTAGGAACTCTCATCCACCATCTCCCAAGTATTTTTTTCATCCCAGCTGTTTGGGATGCAGGGTTTACATATGTATCACAGAAGTAAGGGCCAGCAGCAAAAAAATGCATGGGAAAGTTGCTTTTAAAGAATCCCACCAGAAGTTTAGTCTTGTCTGTTGCCATGGGAACCGTTTAAAGAGGGCGAAAAGTTAAGTTGCAACTTCCAGGAAGTGCTTTGATATATATAATGAGTATTTTTCGCAATTGCTGCAACAATGTATACGATTTGTTGTGAAGACTTTGCTATTTATAGTAAATTGAGGCTATTTATAGTATCTTATACTTGATAAAAATGCTTGTTATGTTTATCAAATCTTCCATTAGTTTATCACAGTTTCGAGTTTGTTTGTCCCATTTTATTTTCTATGATTTTATTGATCACAAATATGAAAATGTTGAACAGTGTTAGGTGTGGCACTTAACATAACTTTATAAACTTAAACACGATTGTTTTTGTTTTTTTCTTAAAGTGAATTTGACCATTATGTTATTGTGTAATTGAGACAAATGGAATTTAATATCAAGGTAGAGGATAAACATTATTAGGATTAGGATATGGAGATATGGGCCCACACCATTTGGTGCATTTACCCCATGGGTGGAGTCTTTTACTTGCCTCAGCATAAACACCGAGTACAAGGCACCCTCCAATTTAACATCTCATGGAATTGACATCCAGCAGCTGAGATGTAGCTCATGAAGAGTGCCCAGGCCACAATTCGAACCCAGGACCTTAAGTTCACCGTGTTGTATGTATACACATTTACTCCGTGGATGGGGTCTCTAACTTGCCCCGGCATAGACACCGCGTACGAGGCACCACTGGTTTAACCGTTACCACGCTTAGTGTCCTGCAGTTTTTAGTGATCTTCTGCAGGGTCCTGAAAGTCCTGCAGAGGGGGGGGGCTGGCATGGAACAGCAACTGCAGCCTGTAGCAAGTGAGCATGCAAGCTCCGGCCATCCCTAGCAGCGGCTCAGAACTGCAGGCCTGGTGCAAGGGGGACTGAAAAAAAGTGTTTTACATGGTGCAGCCAGTTAGCTCATGAGAGCATGGCTGCCTGCAGGATCCAATGGGGATCCAGCAGATGCAGCTGCAGCAGCACATTGCAGGATCCAGCAGCTGCAGGCCTGCAGGGGGCCCACAGATGCAAAAGGGATGTTCAGGCGCAGGGGGCAGCACCGTACAGTCTGTGGGTATTCTGCTGCTAGGTGTGTCTATGTGAGAGGAGCCCTGTCAAGTCTGTGGAGTGAGGGTATCAGGGAGAGAGGTATCATATCAGTGAGATAGAGGCCTGTACATGATCTCAGAGAGGGAGGGGGAGAAATTAGTGCAAGAAAATACAAATCGAATGCATTTGAGTGCGTTTATTATTGATATACCAATAAATGCATGCATATATCAGTAAATTAATGTATAAGTAGGTAGATAAGTAAGTAGTTTTTCTCATGCATTTAATGCATGCATATAGAGCACGATTGTATGGGGGAGTTTTATTCAAATATTTGATGCTTTCATGCATTTTATAGTCAAACAAACATATGTGCTGAAATGGTGAATTTAAGGTATTGCAAAGAGATTTTTCTATTAATAACCGGGTGCCCCTACACAGCTGCAATGGAGGGGTGGGGGGGGGGGGGGGGCTGTTGCAATGTAAAGGGGGGGGGGGGGTGATCAGCTACTATCGATTTGTAGCAATCGCCTGTCACTCAGTTCTCCCAAATATGGATGCGTAATTGGCCCAAGACGCGCGTCGCAGCGTGCGCGCCTCGCGTACAAGACCAATGGCGCACAAGCACCTCACAAAAACAGTGTATTACGTAAACTTAGGTGCCGAATCAGAAGCAAGCTTGCAGATAAGAGACGCGTTTGTAGGATCTTTGTAATTAGTGCTGGGCGGGCTATGCTCTGTCTATATTGGCTATATGAGGCTGGGAGGTGGAGCTTACTGTTCAGTTGTGCACCTACATGTGGCATAGAGCTCATGTGCGCCCGGTTGTTGCTGCTTTGATTCTATGAGTTCAGGCGGCACCGTGTGGTACCCCCATTGTTCAAGTATACTTCAGAGGGAACGTATATACGCCTGCGTACGGCAGAAACATATTCGGATACCTACATACTTACATACATAGGATAATACGATATGTTGGACAACTATTAATATTGGATTCATATACATTTTGATACATACATACTAACTAGTGTATTGTGATTTAAATCGGAAATCATTCAAATCAAGTGCTGCTGTAACGAGCCTCACAGAATTGCGTAAAGTGTGAACAACATAAAACTGGACCTACCCGAGCACCTGTCACAAATGAGCGATTAGTTTGGCGAGGAATTTTTGGGAAAAATCACAAACTATGGCATGTGTCGCAGCAGTGCAGGACACTGGGGTCGTGTCAGCCCCCGGCGCTAGAGCTCGCTGGCCAACTGCAGTTCGGGGGGCTGGCCCCCGAGTGGCTACCGCCTCAGGAGCATCTTCTAACCCTGCAGCCGCAGCAGCTAATGGTGTTTGGATGCACGGGGACTCTTCCCAACCCCCGAACGCGGTCCCCCCCACCTCGGGGGCTGCCCAGAACAACCGGTATACAGTAGATATATGGCAGCAGAATTTGCAGGATCAAGGGGGGCTCTCCCCTTCCCCCTCCCCCCGCACAACAGCCGTGGCAACAGCATCATTGGATCCTCTGTCTTTAGAAGCATTTCTATGTGGACCACAACAACAAAATCAACAGCAACAGCAACAACAGCAGCAGCAGCAATCTCAACAGCAAACGAATCTACAACATTCTCCAAATGCTCAACAGCAGCAACAGCAACAACAGCAACAGCCTGCTGCTCCTAAGTTGGGCTGTGTGACAAGTATAACATCGCCTCTTAAACTTTTAAACAACAACAACAGCAACCACGGATCTTACAACAACAGACTGGCTACCAACCTACCACCTAGGCACTTACAACAAAGTGGGCTACCTAACCCCACCAACCAACACCAAGTTAATATTTCAGGCTCAATCGATTCTACCAGCAAGTAAGTTATCATATGTAATGATGAGATGACAAGTGCCTATACATTCCCATAATGCGACTATCCTATATAGGTTATAACTTGATTTAGCATATATACTCAATGTTGATTTAAAACACAGCTATTTTAATGCCATTTAAAGATATATACATTTTGTATTTTCCCAAAAGTTCTGCAGTTTAAAAGGAATTAAGTATCCCATCTGGTATATGTTCCTATGGGGTCTTTACCATGCCTCTTCATAGACACACTATCATGTATAAAGTCATAAGTCAATAGAATACATGCCCTAAAAGCTTGTTACCTTAAGTCACCCACAGCAGCCGTAATGATGAGATGACAAGCCTTAAATTGCCTGTGGCATTTACCCCACATTGGGTCTTTGAGTTGCATCAACATAAACTGTATTTGTTAGTTCACACAGCAGACGTGATGATGAAATGATAAGGATCATTCCAATTGGTTGTCGAAATTGCAATTCATTTACCCAATGGGTGGGGTCTTTTACTTGGGCCTGCATAGACACAGTATACTAGGCACCACTAATTTTCATATGAAAGTATACATCCGTAAATTGAAAAGTAAATTAGTTTTAGTTCCTTTACAGTAAAATTTCAACACTTTTACAGTACTGAAATAAAATTAGAAGTTCTTATTGACAACTCCTCGTGGACATATGAGCAGACATAGATATAGAAATAAACATAGATAGATAGATAGATAGATAGATAGATAGATAGATAGATAGATAGATAGACATATAGACAGACAGACAGATAGACATTTTGATAGATAGGTCATTGACAGTTTGTACTCAGTGACCCAGACACCTGGCCACTGTAAAAAAAAGTTGAGTAATCACTGCTCCTATAGGGCACCTCACTTAAATGAGTCACTTAAATAGACATTATTGATAATTATTGACATTGCAAAATAAATATTGTTATTGTTTAATATTTATTTATAACCAAAATATACAAAAATTATATAACCCTCAAGATATTGATATGAACTCATTTACAAAGTGTCAGTAATTTTTTGTTTAAACTTCTAATACTATTTTTGGATAATAGTAATAATTTTCCAAAACTTTAGACCGAGGTATTTCATGAACTGATATATTTACATTCTGAAATATTCGTATATTAGTATTTCTAAGTTTATTTGGAAGAGTTATATAATAGTCTTAACATATTAGAAAGTTGAATTTATTTTCAATAAATTATTAGTTGGTATTTCTGGTGAATATTTTCACAAGTTGTATTGCAAAATAATGTTCTAATAGTTTATTAAAATTAGCTGCTTCATGGAAATTCCAAAATATAGATATAGACATTCTTGATATTTTATTTTCGTATAAAAGTTTTTATAAATATTATTCAAATATTATTGCGCTATTGTTTTATAACAGTTTTTGCAAGAAAATGTCTTTTTCTTTTACTTATATCATTTAAGAATCATTGGGGTGTTTCACCTTAAGACTACCTCACTATTAAGTCCACCTTAATTAAGGCAGAAATTTTACTATCATTCCTATTTATAAAGTCCAGTAAATTTTACATCAACTTTTAGGTTATACTGCACACCTAATGAATGATCAATAAAAGTTACTTTCGCGTTAGATAATATTGTAAATACAGTTTAAAATATTTATTACGCAATACTACCTTTAATTGGGGGGCTGGGGCTAGGCACGCGAACTTTTCACATTTACTTATAAAATATTAATAAATAGCGTGTTTACAAGTATTTCAAATTAGGGGAGAGTGGGGGGGGGGGGGGGCTTTGAATGTTTTATTAAATTCATAATTGCATTTTAGATTGTATTATATACAGTGTACACTCTACTATAAGACTACCTCACTATTAAGACCACAGGTATAGGACATATTTTTAGGTTAAACTGTAGGTATGATTATTTTTTTTGCCTCGATATTAAAACCATTTATTAACTACATATTTTGAGGTCGACCTGTATGTATATATTAGTATTTTACTCTTTAACCTCGCTATTAAGACCACCTCACTATTAAGACCAGTGATTGTTGCACTATGAAGTTACCATTATTTCCACGTATTGTAATATTGTAATATTCATGATTTTATATTACATCCAACTGCCTAAAATTGTGGCTTTTGAGATAGTATATTTTCCTAGGTTTTCTTCAAAGTTCTCAGTATACTTTCAGTAGCTCAAAAACTACAACACTTTCGTGTGTTTAGCCACACCGAAACATCTGTGCCATGACAGTTTCAGAAAAAGAAAAAGTTTCAAAAAATACGCTACTCTCCCCCAAAGTTAAACTCAGATTTGAAAAGGTTATATATCAATATGTTCTTGATTAAATACCGAAATAATACAGGTTTTGATATCAATACATATTTTAACAGCTGAGTGTCCAGACTTTTTTAACATTAAATATATTTTTACTGAACACGGTATGTCTCCAATTCTAGTTTGATAGTTATTTATTTAATAATATTTGATTGATATTAAAGTTAAGTCAAAACTAAACGATCACTCAGAAAATAATTTTTACAGTTAAGAGCCCAAACTAACTGATCACTAATTTAGAAAAGTCAAGATATAGTTAAATCTCGAAACCAACCCATAATTTATCATTTTTTGTATAAATACAAATTTACATTAACAATAACTAGTAAATCATATCATAATTAACCATTATTACAATAGCTATTAGAGTACCATTAAGTTTTACATTAATCATAACCATTCATATCTCAGATACTTGAACTTACTATTTATGCCAGTAACGCAGGGATACGCACTTTGGCCATTGATAAAGTCTATCAACATCCTTATCGATAAAATGACCGGACAAAAATATTACTGATTCACAAAAATCGTTCAACTACTAGATGTATGTAGAGTGGTATTTTTGTGAAATGTGTTTAGAACCTCGCTATTAAGACCACTTTTGCAAATATACAGGTTTTAATAGTGAGGTGGTCTTATATAAAATATTTCATTATGTATTTTCAACATTAATTAACACATCTATCTATCTATCTATGTATCTATCTAGTTCTATATGTCTATCTATCTATGTATCTATCTAGTTCTATATGTCTATCTATCTATCTATCTATCTACTATCTGTCTAGATCTAGATTACATCCTTAATACACCTTATTAAATCATGTCAACAAGTAACAATAGTGATTATTTTAAATCAGATTTAAACTTCAGTTCTAGACAAGTTTCAAATTTAATCCAGTTTGCTTTAAGTAGACGTCTGCTGAGTTAGAAAAACAAGAATTCTAGTTGGATAGAAAAATATTGGTCATAATTAAATATTTAACACTAAACAAATACAGATTTTGTTAATATTGTCAATATTTGCAACACTCGTGTCAATGAGATTATCATAAAATCATAAAAAAATATTTTTAGCATTTTTATAGTATTCCTAATGGAATTAATTATCTATAGTTGATACGTTTGCTATACGTATTTCCAATATAATATTTTCAACGTATTGGCTGCTAATAGGCATACATTTGACTATTCATGATCAGATAATTTATGTGTCAATTGGCAAAAATACCTTAATAATTGACCCACTTTAATTTAAGGGATGAACTTATTGTATACATTAACAGTAATATCAATACATCTATTTTGGCTGACTGACTGACTGATTGACTGACTGACTGACTGACTATTTGACTGACTGGCTGACTGACTATTTGACTGATTGACTGACTGACCAAGCTATCCTAAAACCCCATAAATAAACACATATAATTTTCTAAAACTCAAAAATATAAAAACCTTAAATCTGCAGTCAAAATACATTTTCTTTGTATTTGAATTAACCTTTTAATGTTAAGACATTTTTCCTCTTTTCTAGGTTTTAGACAAAAAAAAAAAAAAAGCATAGAATAGATAAGATACGATCTTCGATGATTGAGCGTTCCCCTAGCCCGGGGGCGCCACTGTTCCCATTTAATATCAATGACACTTAAATGGGCAGAGGAGCCTTAAATTTTGATAAGAATGCCTCCCCCTTAAGAGTTGCACATTTGGTTTTATCTTACAATGTAGCAGGATCTCTGAGAATTGCACAGATGTCATATTTGACACGGTTTCTTGTGGTTTAAGAACCAAACTCAAGTCATGTGCTCAGAACATGCTGTTCTCAAGAATTCTAACAAAACTCGGGTCAGTTTTTTTGTCATCTGTAGTTTCGTGTTTTTAACCCAAAGATCAAACTTCGTATTAGTTTCTGCTTTGCTTATTTTGTGTTTTGTACTTAGAATTAAGGAATTTTGTCAAAAAGTAAAAAAAGAGAGTTACATGACGCGTTACTTTGTATGTATGGTTATCAGTGCTAAAATAATTTAACTATTATTAGGATAGGAGGATAGGATAGGATAGGATATGATAGGATAGGATAGGATAGGATAGGATAGGATAGGACAGGATAAGATAGGATAGGATAGGATAGGATAGGATAGGATAGGATAGGATAGGTTAGGATAGGATAGGATCTTCCGATTTGGATAGTATTGTCAACTCCATCTTGTACTTAATTCCATTGAATTTATCACACCTTTAAGGCACATAAATTAGTTTATCACACCTGAGGGACAGGATACGATAGGATAGGATAGGATCTTCCATGGTGATAATTTTGTCAACTTCATCTCGAATTCCATTCCACCAGTTTAATGCTGAGTTTATAACACCTCTCAGGCACATATATGAGTTTATCACACCTGAAAGATATGTCCTTTTGGCTCGGAAGTCCCTTTTGATGTTTCTTTTGAATGTAGAGCGATTCTCAGCTCAGCATGAAATGCCTTTTGTCAGCTCAGAGCTTTACTGTATGATCTTCTGTTGCCTTGTAAAAACATCCTTTCTCAGCAGCAATTGGTTTGAGACAAAAAAGCACTCGATGACCCCAGAAGATGTTACGTAACGTGTGTCGCTATCCCACGACGTCGCGCGAAAGAGTAATTGTTCCTACGCCTTTGTGCTCTCCCCCGAATTGTTCCATTGTTTCATTGTGTCATTGTTTCAAGTGTCTCATGAGAGAGCTAGTTGTAACAGAGTGGTATGTAAACGTATCGAACTTGAAGGTATATATGCGTTCTATTTATAGCATCGGGTAGCTAAAAATAGAAGCAATGACTGAGTTATTCAAATAAGCAGACGATATTAGCGATTTTCGTCTGGTTTTAGTGATAAGGATTAATAATGATTAAAAATGATTAAACTTTACCTGGATTCAATTTTAAAAGATATTTTGAATGGTATTAATGAGTTTTTAATGAATTGTTCGTCCCAATTTGGGAAATCTAATGTAGAATAATCTTATCAGCTAGTATCGGTGACGTCATTATTGTAAATCGTTCTTTTCTGTGAACGTAGACCGAAGATAAACAATTAACAATTCATATATGGAAGTGACACCAAAACAGGATCTATCCAGGAATGACGTCATGTATGTTTCCAATGCTCTTGTTTGTGCTGATGCCGGAACTCTTTTCAGGCTATGAGCAGACGATCTTTTTTACTTCGGAATTTCCCACTACTAAAATTGATAAAAACTAAGAATATATTGACATTATCATTCGATCTAACTACAGGTATATGATGATGCAATAATGATGTATATTCATACGAATACACCCAGAACGAAAATATATTTTGATTGATAATGTCATGATCATATGATGTACTACAGACATATATTAAAGCGCAGGCAAGCTTTCATGATGGATGATTCAGTAGTGCGAACAGCCAGCTTTACCCCTTCGCGTCAATTAATCCCTAGTCGCATCAATCAAGCCCTGTTTGGGGGGCGATTTGAAGATGCGTTATACCCTGGAAAGGGGGGTAATATGTTGTGATAGTACCCTGTAAAAATGTAATAACAAATTTTGATGACATTTGCGTGTAATATAACATTGATTTAACTGAAAAGCAATTTGACTTTTTGAAGGTTTATGTATGTTGGTGAATTTAGATCTTAGCAGTTATGGAACCTCTTTTTAAGACCAGCCCACTATTAAGACAACCTCACTATTAAGACCAGTTTTTTTACTCTTATTTTATTCATATCATTGATATACAACTATACGTCAAAAATCCAAATTTATTATGAATTTTATCTCACTTATGAGCTGACATTGTATATATTGCAAAATTGCATTTATCACGATTTTAGCGTTTTAGCTGTAGTTCTATGTGAACATCACTTTGTTGTGAGGTAGCCGTTATAGTGAGGTCTTAAAAAAGGGGGGGGAGCTTTTGTTACCTACTGCATTTGCTTATATATGAAATGCCACTATGAGACCACCCCACTGTTTAAAGACCAATTTCAATGGTGCTGAGTCTGCTGACCCACGCTATTTCAACCCCCGGCCTTTAATCGGGTATCGAGAAAATGGGTACGGCAACCATGCATAACACCTGCTCTGTTCAAAGCTAAGTCTGTTTGCGCGCATGACCAATGACCATCCAGAAAGAGACGAGGAGGGAGGGGGGAGTTGCATGGATGGTGCAAAGCATGCTGGGAACATGGCTAAGCATACAGGGTGATCATTATTATTTCTGACAGGCTAGCAGACTTTGGCATGACAAAGGAGTGAGCATGTGAGTCACTAGACTCGAATTAGCAGCTGTCAAACCAATTGAACGTCGATAAGGCAGCCCCCTTCCAATGGATTTGTCATGTCCTGCACGGTCCTACCTTTAAATTACCCCCCCCCCCCCCCCACCTCCCCCCTCAATTCCCACCCCCTTTTATTTTAAGGCTTTTCATTAAGGCTTGCAACCCTAGATCTCTGAGGTATAATAATAAGCCACGATAAAAGCCTTAATGTAAGGCATTATGGCAGTTAAGTTGTAATTAAAGTTATGACTAATAATTATACTACTAAATTCACTAAATTCTTCATAGCATAGATCCATTCAAAGACTCCCTCTCTTTGTTCTCATTGTCTGTTGTCTGTGTGTCTTCCATTGTTACCTACGGTCCTTATACGCTACGCATGCGCAGCTAATTGCTATTATGACGTCACAATGCTCTTGTAACGCTTGAGTGAACTGTCAACAAGGGGTCAGATTTTTAATGATCAATCTTTGAAGAGAACAGCAACCTAGGATAGGATAGGATAGGATGGGATGGGATAGGATAGGATAGCATAGGAGTAAAAATAGTGTAAAAAAAGTATAGGATAGGATAGGAGGGAAAACAGTGTAAAATTAGGATAGGATAGGATAGGAGTGAAAACAGTGTAAAAATAGGATAGGATAGGATAGGATAGGATAGGATAGGATAGGATAGGATAGGATAGGATAGGATAGGATAGTCCTGATGGGATATCAACTTGAAGATCTTAAATTGCAATGTTTACTGAAACTGTTTGGTGGCAACCTAATTCAATGAATTATTCAATTTTATTCCTTTTAGAATATAGTATTCTTTGATAAATTGGGTTTTTTCAAGGGGAATTCAATTTGGGTGCTATATTATTAAATCACTTTTAATGAAGAAAATATGCCTGATTTAGCTCGGTGAAGCCAGAATGTCAGATTTTCTGAAAGCAATTCATTGAATCGTCGTGTGCAAGGGAATTCTATTCTAGCAGCCGGCTATAGATGGAATAAATCAATAGATTTGATTGATTTTATCCGCTTGATTGAATAAGTTGTGATTTGTTTCGTTGCGTAGGTATGCATGCGTCAATATTGGGGAGCGTGCGTTTTTCGCGCGCTCTTGAAGTAGCAGACGATACGTTTGGGGGAAACTGGAGGAAAATAATCGAATTCGCCCAAAATGGGAATTCCTGGTTCTAAACATAGTACCTGAGACTTATTTGGTCATTTCCCTGTACGATATGAGCAATATAATGCTGTATACTGTTTATGACGCACATATTCGTCATTTATTAGTCATATATTAGTCATACGGACTTCTAGGTGCAATATACAGTGAGATCTCTATTTAGGACAACTTTTAAGAACACCTCGCTGCTAAGACTCAATTTTAAGGATTTATAGGGTGTTATATATACCAAAATTAACTACTTAACCTCTATAAATTACCACCTCGTTTTAGTCAAATAAATTGGATCCATTTCTATCCATTTGGAGCTTAAAATCTACCTTAGAATTAAGACTACTTCAAAATCATGACCACCCACATGAAAGCCAGTGAAATATTCTTCAAATGTGGCCTTAGCAGCCATATTACACTGGATTAATTTGCATTTCTTGAGCGCCCGTCAAAAATGCACTGACAAAATAATCGTCTGCTTTGCTGTGAGCAATATAGTCTGCTGCGCGCGCGCGGGGCGCTTAAAGGCGAGTTGCTGCTATAAAAGAGCCGCTTGCATATCCCTTATTGACCTACACCCCCCCCCCCCTTCATGTTATACTGTCCAATTGGAGGGGGGGGGGGTTTACTTGCACGTGCGAGGGGGGTGTTTTATATTGCAATATTGATGGCAAACTGATGGCGAATTAGTATGTCAGGGAGTTGAGTGTAGCGCACGATTGAAGGGGGGGGGGGCTGTTTGGTTATACAGTAAAAAGGGGGGGGGGACCATCCGAAAGGGGGATATTTGCAGCAGCTGTATGATTCACCCCTTTTTTAGATCAATAGGTTTTTTCTTTTTTTCCTATCAGTGACATATCATGTTTGGACTCATTATTCCGTGTGTTTCATGAGAGAGGTCCGCAGCAAAAAAAAAAAAAAAAACCAACCAAAAAACAAAAACCGTCCGATCCATAAATTTATTCATCAATCGATAGATTTTACATGTTTTCATGTAAAATTCTCTCACTGTATGCTGCAGCTAACATGTGTATGAAAACAGGCATGGAACAAATGCTACCTTAAATTCGATAAAAATTGTAAAATTGCTTTTTTGTACCAGAGCGTCTGCTAGAATTTTTTATTTTTTTTTCAAAGAATTGAAAACTCGCCTGAAAAGAGATAAAAAATAATCATTAGTATTATAATATACAAATAAAACATGATTATAACACTATAATAACATTGTCAAACAATCATAATATCTGGATTCATTCATTTATTCATTCATTCATTCAATATCTATCTATCTATCTATCTATCTATCTATCTATCTATCCGTATGTCTATCTGTCTATATATCTATCTATCTATCTGTATGTCTATCTGTCTATATATCTATCTATCTATCTGTATGTCTGTCTATCCATCTATCCATCTATCTATCTATCTATCTATCTATCTATCTAGCTAGCTAGCTAGCTAGCTATCTATCATACAGTAGACCCCTTAATTAAGACATTGCTCCTTCAAAATATATGTATAATTCACAAATAACTATATTTTATCATTTCTTGATACTTCAACATTGTCGAATTGTGATAGCTATGGAATTCTGTGTCATTAGCTGTTCGTAATAGCATAGTTTGACTGTATATCTCACATTACAGAAAAAAAGACCAAAAGCTAAAAAATAAGCTAAAAAAAAAACTTAACTGTAGGTATAGTAATTATCAACATAGCCTCAAAAAACCCCAATTGAAACGACACATTTCCCTTGTATAATGTCTAAAGTTACTTAGTTATCATATATATCTGGTTTTATCAGCAGTTTGTGTATGGGGGCCTTTTTATATCGAGGAAGTACTTAAGTATTACGTCTAACGGGGGGGGGGGGAGGTTTACCCCCTTTTCTTTTTTACCCTTTTTTTTTCTCTCTCTCTCTCTAGATAAGGAGCAACAGAAATGTAGAATGTTTCTCTCACTTTTTTTACCCCTACATATTTACCCCCTTACATTCCTTTGAATCCTTAACACCCCCCCCCTCCCCCCCCCCCCCACATCAGGGGGTAATTACCCCCAAGTACTACGTAAGATCATAATATTTCGGTTGTACACTGGAAGTTATTTCATTCATAATACTTATCACAATTCTGCACCCCCAAAATTTTAATGAATTTAAGGTCAAGGAATTTGATACGATTATATATACAGTGGGACATGTTTTAAGGACCCCTTAAGAGATTATGATGTCATTACGTAATTTTGAGATGATGATATTGAACTATATCTGACTGACTGACTGAATAAGAATGACTGACTGACTGACTGACTGACTGACTGACTGACTGACTGACTGACTGACTGACTGACTGACTGACTAACTAACTGACTAGCTAAAAGGAAGTATGAAAGTATTACCTACAATGAATGAATGAATGACCTAGAATGAATGAATGATTGGCCTAGAATGAATGAATGAATGAATTCAATTGTACCACATTTTGGCTTATTTTCTGAAGTTCTCGTGAATTAGCCTACCTCAATATTAAGACCACCTCAATATTAAGACCACCTCACAATTAGATAATATTATTGTCTTAACGGCGAGGATTAACTTTACTGTAATCGGATATAATTTCATTTCTAATTTAACTTACATAATAGAGCTACAAAACTTCTTCAAAATGGTGGCAAGGTCAAGGTTAGCTGTATCTATAGTTTTTGCAGAAATATTTCTTCAAATTCAACAGAAACTTATGTAACTGAATTTGGTATTAAACTACAAAATAATTATCGAGATATCCCTTGAATGTAGGTTTACTGTATCTATACTTTTTGCGGAAATGTTTCTTTTTAAATTGACTTATGCAATGCCAGTTTCCTGAGTGGCGCCCCCTGCTGTATAATGTTAACCGTACTCCCAATTGATAAGACTTGGTGTATGTATTTGATAAGAGCTGAGGAACTATTTTACTCGTGCAGTATTACTAGAAAAAAAGTAGTGCGTGATAAAATGTCATGGCGTAAGGATATATCACAGGAGTACTACTTTCAGGAATTACTTCAAAATCTCATTTATTACGGAGTAATCCCTTTATTAAGAACACCTCAATTTTGAGACCCTTTTTAAAAGGGGTAAAAAAAGATTACTTGTGAAGTTAAAATTAAGACAAGATATAAATTTAAGATTTTCATTTTAGACCTAAAAAATTTAACTTATAAAAACTTTGGTAAAAAAAATATAAAACCCTTAAAATCATGTATTAATTAAAAGATCACACCCCTAATAATACCCCTTTATAATGGTCTTATACTTGATAAATTACATAATAGCGGGGTTAAACATTTTCTTTTATATTATTCCTACCCTACATGCTGGTATGCCCATTGATAGAAACATACTTATTGGATTTCATAGCATTCTTAGCTCTTAAAGGGGGTGTATTAAAAACATAGGGGGTTAATTCCCTGCCCCACCCTGTTTCTAAGCTATTCGCCCGATCGCATAGCTAAACTTTTTACCCCAAAAATGTACACATTTGGCCCCTTGTATATGCATTGCAGAAACACTATATTCCTAATCTGGTCGATTTGTATTGGGGTGGGTTCTGAGGTGCTAAACAGACCTCAGTAAAGAATTCTAAACACTTTGCAGTGGGGTCTTGCTGTAGAAGACCTCACTATTAAGACCACCTCACTATTAAGACCACCTCACTACTAAGACCACCTCACTATTAAGACCACCTCACTATTAAGACCACCTCACTATTGGGACCACCTCACTATTAAGACCACCTCACTATTGGGACCGCCTCACTATTAAGACCACCTCATTATGAAGACCACCTCACTATTAAGGCACTTCACTATATTAAGACCACCTCACTATATAGGTGAATTGATATTATTGCAATGCTACTGGGTCTGAAGCTTAGTCAGCTCATATGACCAGCTTCTAGCAGATGTAATGATGAGATGATATGGCTGATTGGAGTCACGCAGTACACATTTACCCATGGGTCGGGTTTTTTACATGCCTCAGCATGGACACCGAGTACAAGGCACCTCCAATTTAACATCTCATGCGACTGACATCCAGCAGCTGAGATGTAGCTCATGAAGAGTGCCCAGGCCACAATTCGAACCCAGGACCTTCAGAGGAGCTGCTGGCAAATGCCTTAACCACTACCCCACTCAGCTGCTGATTTATCACACCTATATTGATCAAAATCTTATATTGAGTTATACGGTGACCGCAAATTGGGGTAGCCCCAAATCCATTCTCTACTGTATATACAATACAAGCAATACGAAACAATTTTTTTTATTATTTAAAAAAACTTCACGTTGCTAAGTTTGTTTGAGTAACCACTGTGAAGTATACAATTTCTTTAAGATGTAAAATGTTTTTTGGTCGGTGGAAAATCTTTTCTCTGTAAAATCCGAGTTCAGTGCTTTGTGATAGAGTTATAAATTTGATATGTACTGGAAAATGAAAAACCAAAAATTAAAAAAAAAATTCCAAGGATAGATTGGCATGTTATAGTTTGGATTTGACCCCCTGTAGTTTTCAAATCACCCTTTTTCCAGGGTTATTAGGAAAGTTGACACTTAGGGCAGTTTTTTTCAGATAAGATGTTTTAACCCTTTAGCTAGATTTTGGCTTTTTTTAAAGTTCTGTTTAAGTGCAGGTCACCAGAGATTTGGTGAAAAAGGGAGTTGCTTTTAAATACATTCTCAAGAAAGTAGAATGACTTAGATATATGGGATGGATGTTATTGTAATAACTGGAATTTTGAATTAGCTAAATTGATTTTCAATACAACATTCATTCATTTATTCATTCTCTTTCATTCATTCTATCTATCTATCTATCTATTTTATTCTATTCTATTCTGTTCTATTTATCTATTTATTTCATTTCATCTATCTATCTATTTATCTATCTCAACTTTCCTTCCTTCCTTCCTTCCTTCCTTCCTTCCTTCCTTCCTTCCTTCCTTCCTTCCTTCCTTCCTTCCTTCCTTCATTATTTCTTCCTTCTTTCTTCCTCCCTTCCCTCCTTCCTTCCCTCCTTCCTTTCTTATTCCTTCCTTCCTTCCTTCCTTCCTTGCTTGCATATTTCTTCCTTCCTTTCTTGCTTATTTCTTCCTTTATTTATTTCCTTCTTTCTTCCACCCTTGCTTCCTTTCTTTTTTCCTTCTTTCTCTTCCTTCCTTCCTTACTTTCTTATTTTTTTCTTTCCTCCTTCCTTCCTTCTGTTATATTTATACATTTCAACCATATACATTTATTGTCATTTTCAACCCATACACGCATCATGTATTAATTTGAATTCTTAGCTAAGGTTATGGTAACATGGCAATAATGTGATGTATTAAACCTCCTTGGAACATGTGAATAATAAATGCAAATAAAAAAAATAGAACTTTGGCCAATCTGTCAAATTTTACACGCGTGCGAGTTGGCATGTTCATAAGAAGTATTTCATTGTGAAATTTAATCACGGGAATTGAGAGCTTCAGACACCTGTTCTCCTCTGAAGGAGATAGGAAAATAAGAACAAAGACCACGTGACTGATTGTTGCCATAACAATGGCGTCCTTGGCAACAGACGATTGATGGCCGATCGAATTTTGTCCCAAATTAAACTATATCAACCAAAGGCTTATGTCATTTTCTACTGACATAATATTTTTTCGTCTGCTTTTTTCGCGCGCTCAGTCAATTTGAAGTTTTTTCTCACCACGCTAAAAGATTTGTTCTAGCTCCACTAAGTGTGATTAAATTGATTAATTATTCAAACAAAGTTGGCAGGCATACTTGATTGGTTAACTGTTTTTCTGCAGTACTGTCATGTCTTATAAAGGGAAAAGTTTACTGGCAAAGCGTTCTTGATTACATCAGTGGGAACTTAATTTAATCAAGAAAATGGCTGACTCAAAGTGAATTAATACGTCTGTCTCAGGAATAAGGTGATTGGGTGGTGTCCCAGAGTTGCCTCTGGTAGGACACAAACTATATGGGCATCTATGTTTTTCAAAATGTAGTTCTTGATTGATATTTATTTTCTATCTTTCTTTTTCTATCTGTCTATCTGTCTATCTGTCTATCTATCTATCTATCTATCTATCTATCTATCTATCTATCTATCTATCTATGAATTTACATATTAACTAATATCTTTATTTAATCGAAATTTCCACAAATTTGCAGTATCTTAAGTTACCTCATTATTCTTGTAACATTCAGTTCAATTTTAAGAAATCTGCCTTAAACAACTTAAAGGGGATCTGTCTCTTAATTCTGTTTTAAACGTGCGTGTTAATGGGGGAGCCAAGAACCCCCCCCCCCCCCTTTCAAAAAAAGGAAAAAAATCAGGGGGGGGGGGGGTGTATCACATCTGTGCTAAAATCACGCAATGAGAGAAAATCAATTTATTTGAAACAGACTTTACCTGCAATATTATAGTTCTAATTTACCTTTTTATTAATTATTAATATAATTTATATTAATAAATTAAATTTGATGTTTTAGAGAGGGTTTTTACTGTCTAATATTATATTGATGATAAATGTAATTATTTTTTTATTATTTGTTTAGATCACATTATATTTAATAGCTAATTATATTTTCTCATTATTTTCTAGTTATACTGTCTAGACTGGTATAATAGATTTAAGACGAGTTTTAAAATTATAGTTTTAAGTATTAGATTATGTTGTTGAATTAAGTTTTCCGTTATGATATTAAGTAGACTTAAACTATTGTGGCTTCAACAAAAAAAATAATAATGGAAAAGGAAAAAAAAAAAAATCTAGTTTCTAAAACATTTAAAAGTTTTCTATTGAAAATTATGTTGTACTTTAAAAACCTGCAGGTTTCTTACTGCAGAGAAAATTGTATTAATTTTTTATTTTTTTGTTTTTCTTGCTTGATTTTTTTTCTGACTCAAGAAAGTTCATTCACCGAAATTGTTTTATTTATTTATTATTTTCATCCATGTGGGTGTGGAGAGTTGAATTAAATTTCGTAGAAATTCATATTTGAAGTTGAGTGGAGAACATTTTCAAATCAATTGTCAGTCAGTCAATTTAAAAGTATAAAAAACCATTTATCTGACATAAACTCAACTGTTTATGTTAAAACTAAATTAAATCTTCAATTGTACTTAAGTCAATTAACTCTCAAAGGCAATATTCTTTCTTTCTTTCTCCTCTTTCTTTCTCCTCTTTCTTTCTGTGGATCAAGAGAAAATATGATATGTTTCGAAGACAATGATTCCATTTACTGAAGTGATATTCAACAAGTAACTTGCAGCCATTTCTTATTTGTGCTCTTTACATAAGATGCCCTTGTCTGCAGCAGTGAGTGTCTTTGACATCTGTGAGTCAGTGATGAGTCTGTGAGTAAGCTTGTCTGTGAGTAAGCTTGTCAGTGAGTCAGCTGGAGTATAATGGACTTTCCTGCTGTATATGTTTGAAGTTAGAGGAATACATTCAATATGATATGAATGAATGAATGGATGAATGAATGAATGAATGAATGAATGAATGAATAAATGAATGAATGGATTAATGTATGAAAGAATAAGGCTAGTACTGCAGCTATTTTACTACTACTACTATTATTATTACTACTACCACTACTACTATGACTACTACTACTATGACTACTACCACTACTACTTCTACTACTTCTACTACTACTATTACTACTATTACTACTATTACTACTACTACTACTACTACTACTACTACTTCTACTACTTCTACTACTACTATTACTACTATTACTACTTCTACTTCTACTTCTACTAATACCATTGATAGTAAACAACTGACAGATGGCCTATTATTGGATTAACCAACAATTTAAGGCTTAAGGCATTGTCAGGGACTTAAGTATTCAAGGCCCCATTCTGTCATATTGTGTATTGATTTTTAGGATTAAAGACCATCCCTATGCTTTAATATGGCAGTATAATTATTTTAGGGATTTTGATTCAAGTTTATGATTATTATACAATTATAGTTTCCTCATTGGTTTATTAATAATATGAATTTGTCAATTGTTAAACTTTGAAATAGGCCTAATGCAGAAAAATTAAACACAGAACTGAATTAGTGAATTATTAAATAATGGACTGTAATTCTAAACTTCTAAATATGAAATGTGGTCAAAATTATTACTATATATAGAAATAGATATCTCTTATCAAAGCTACTTTTTAAATGTCGTTAAAACGGTTCTAGGAAACTAGGCTACATAAGCTTTCAACAAAGCTAGAAAATTAGTTTATCAAATCGAATTCTGCCCATTTCAAAAGGATTGAATATTTCAATTCATATGTGCTATGCCAAGTATGTATTAAATTCCATGTAGAATTATTAATTAAGTCATAACTAAGACTGTTGCTGTTTTGGAGATGAAATATATGCAAGAATGTTTATGGAGAGATATAATTAAATACGTAATGTCGAAATTAAGTCAAATCCAGCCGAAATTAAGTCCTTTTCCTGGAATTAGCAAATCAGTAAATTCGACAAATATGCATCATCTGACATCAAGCTATCGAGCCATTGTTGTATATACATCAATATTCATATTAAAGACATGTTTTATTTTGTGATTGACATGTCAATAATTTCAAACATGCACATAGACCTACAGGACACTGCCTACTGAAATCGAATCAGCATGTCAAATTTCTATGGCATTAGTTACATAAAATTATGCAAGGGATATGATAATTTAAGTAGATTCTTTTTCATGTCAAACCCTTTCGTTAGAATTATACGTTTTTGCTATTATTTTGCGTAACTTACAAAAGTTTACCTATTCAAAAACTTCCTCATAGCGCAGTATTCATTCGCTCGAACAAAAAAAATAGTTCCTTATCAACGAATGTAACTCTACGCCTATTGTTGCGTCATAGGGGTTTGGCTCTACTTTTTGTTGTTTGGTTATTTTAGACAATTGAGTTTACTTTTTGAAAAAATAGTTCACCTGTCATATCTAAGGCGGACGTTAGTGCGCCTTTAAAGTAGTTCGGTAGCCTGGTAAGATATTGTAGAACTTTTGAAATTTTTAAATTATGGAAAGACCTTAATTATGCCAATATAATTGAGAAAAATTTGGAGTTATGTTCAACTTATAACTAATTAAGTTCAATATTTATTGTATAGTTCGAATGTGACGTCACCGCGACCTTTGTAGTCAATGATGCTTTGTAGCAGACGATCTGACGTCATGGTCATGTGACCGCGACGCTAATTTCCTGTCCGGCACATGGGGCAAAACAACTTCCGGCCTCGATGTGAAATGTCCGTCTGGAGGTGACTAGTTGACCTCCATTGTGACGTCACAAGTGTTAGAAAGGTCATAATGGAGGCTTTTATCCTTCTAGCTTGGAGAGAACTTCCAACAAGGCAGCTTCTGTGTATTGATAAATTGATATGTTGATTGATTGATTGATTGATATATTGATTGATTGATCATGATTTCAAGATTGATTGAAATACTGAAGTATATTTCACTTCCATTCATTTAACATAATGGCTGAAATAGTATACTTGAAATATGCTTTGTTTCATTACCTGCATGGGTGGGACATGATAGTTGCCTGTGCACAGACACAGCATCTTGTGAACTTAGATCCAACTGAATGGTTACTCTGAAATGAACCTCACTTTGAATAAAATCGAACTCAAGTTAATAAAAAATATAATAGCAACAGCTCCGACCATTTAACCATAGTGGGGTAAAAAAAGGGGTATTAATGAGCTCGAATCTGTTCAAAACCAGCTCAGATTTTGAGTTAACTAAATTAGGTCAGTAATTAGCAAACTCTAACTACAGGGTAGGGGGTAAAGGGTGAAATTAGGCCGGGGGAGGGGGCAGGGCACATTGGCTAGTCCACTAATACAATTTTGAGCAGCACACACAAAGACTATGTCTGTGTTGGCCTGCTCCTAGTTAAAATGGGAGCACATAGTTTATTGATCGGAGCTTTACAGCCTCTGTTATCAGCCGCTGAATATAATGTTAACATGGCCGAGCATGCCATGATATTGGCAGCATGTAGTCCCATGATTAACATGCTTCATACTGCCATATAAGAAAAGATCAATGGCAAACCTGAATATTGATGGGGGGGGGGGGAGAGAGGGGGAGGGGGGTTGCTAATGCTATGCCTAGCTATGCTACATGTTTTGATTTTGATGGGGATTGCAAAGGAGTGTGAAGCTCATAAAGCATTAAAATGGGATTCAGAAAATCGGAAATCAGCATTGAAATCAGGGGGTGGAAGACACCCCTTATACACAGCTCAACCCCCCCCCCCCCCCAACACACTTTTGCATACGCACGTGTACACAAAGTAAGAGGGGAGGGGGGTCATTTTTGTATTCCCTAACAAAGGAATGGGGTACAGCGACTGTCAGTCAGTCCGTGTTCAATGCTAGCAGGAGCATCTAGATTGCATGCATCCAAAGGTAATATAACCCCCACCCCCAGCTGAACAATAAATAAAACCCTATTATTTATGAAGGGGGTAGTTCCAGCCCCGCATAAATAAATATGGCTGCGTTGATAAGTTTAAATTAATGCATGGCTTCGTGTAGGTGTTTTTCATATTGTGAACACGCAAGCTTCGCTCAAGCTTTGTGCAAATTGCAAAATATATGGCTTTACATTTTGCAAATCATTATAAAGCAGAGTTTTAGGAAAACAATGATGTCACAGAAACTCCGGAAGCATTGTTCTATGTTGTTTGCATTGTTTCAAGGAAATGAATAGGAGGTATAAAGTTGTTTTCTTTTCATACCGCATCCAGGGTTGAGTTTAATTCAAAAGAGCTAACGCAGGCTGAGGGTATTGTTGCTCTAACGGGCCTATATTTACTAATGTGCCTCTTTCCAAACATCACTTGATATTCATTTCTTCTGAGATGTTTTAATGCGATTCTTAGCTGCATCTTTTCAATTCTTTTGTTGAGAGTTTGCAATCTTGTCTGTCAAGGGCTGGGAGCTGAGGGGTTGTTGCTATTGATCTATATTTCTTAATTAACTCGGGTTTAACTTCAACACTAATGTCGGTTCTACATGCCAGAGATTAATTGCTTTTGTTAATTTTGAGTAAAGTTCAATGCTTAATTAAAGATACAGTTGAGGTGTTGCTGCTATCATGGGACATATGTTTATTCGAACTTGGGAGGACTAGCTTTTTCACTTGTGACTACTGTTTTGTCCAATGGCGCTAAGTCAACATCATGTACGCAAGAATTGAGATGAACAACGGGGGAAATTCATGATTATTCATCAAAGAGAAGTGGTGGGAGTCAGTCGAGGTGTCAACTGCAATTTGCTTACGAATGATAGAACGCGCGATGCATCAATGCTTGGCTAGCATTTTGTCTGGGCACAAGTGTTTGGCTAATATCTTGCACTTTTACTCACTCCCTGGTGATGTGCGCTCTTTTAAATGCATTTGCTAATGATTCTAATGAGGTTTTCAGCAGCAAATCCTGAGCTGGCAGCTCCAGGTTAGCCGAAGCCCCTGGTTGATGCTTGCAAAAGTTCGTCTGCTTTGCAAAAGCAGCAAGCAACAACCCTGAGCACGTGCGACAGTTTGCACGCCACCTGTCAGCAACATGTAAGACTACACATGCATCGTGCTGACCTCTAGTGGATAATATCATCAATCATTGTCAAATTCACTGGCCTTGGTTGGTGCTGTTCCAGCGGCAGAATCGAATGAATTATGTTGCTTAGATAATTCACTGCTAATTTAAACAAAAAATGGGATTAAAAACATGACGTTGGCTTTAGTTTTCACTGATCTTGAAATTAATATGCCTCAATGCTGATATAAAATCTGCAAAAAATCGTCTGCATATGTTTAATGAACATAGCATAACTTCGAAATCATTGAAAATGTAGATTTGGAAATCATTCCAACTGGTTACCACGGAAACGCAGTATAATTAAATCATCAGATAGAAAACTTTCTGATTTATGAGCATTAAACGAAATCTTTGCCGCAGAGTACAGACCTAGCATTGGCCTTGTTACTCTATTTTTAAAGCGCCTAAATTGTTACATAACCATCAAACATAATCTTAACCTTGATACACCAAGTCGTATTTAATGTAAACGTTTTGATAAATCGACCTATGAGTTTTACTAGGTCTTAAAAGAATCGTAAAAGAAAAAGGAAAATATTTGATTGACATACACTAAGTTTTCCTTGACCTTTGACCTATACAAATAAATTGAATCCTTAGGAAATCTACATTTACAATCGAAAACACATGGCCTCCGAGCTTGTGTTTATAATATACTGAATGTTGACATATAACCGATGTAAAAGTAAACAAGTGCACAGTTGTCACAAGTTCATGCCATTCAATAATGAGAAGTTTTTTTGTTTTCTTTTGTTGCTAACAAGTACAGTTGTCACTTACATAACACTCTTTTGTTATATACAAAGCAGGCAGGTTAGTGTGCATTTGTAAATCATTGACTTAGGTCGACAAGTTGGACTTAGATTGTAGAATTACTGACAGGTATGGCAGCAATATATATAATATATTATGTATTATTTATACTAATCAGTGTCATACAACATTAAACTTAAGTTTACAAAAAATTTAATTCTATAGATATGAACATTTTTATTGAAATTTACACATGACTTAATCAAATGGAAGATTTTGAAATCGGAAAAATAGAACTGTTTCATTTTGACAAGTTGTTTCCTTTTGGACACCATTTTCAAATTTTGTTAATCATAGGATATCAATTGAGACATCTTACTATTAAGACATCTTACTATTAAGACACCTCACTATAAAAGACATCTCAAGTGACAAGTTTATGAGGGAGATAACGCCAGTGGTTACAGTGTTCAACATCAAGTTCATCGGCCTAGGTACTAATTTAGGCCTAAATAGAGAAGTACAGTACTCTACTGTACTTATAATCAAGTACACTGTGTGACATTTGCTATTGCCATGTTTACAAATGTGTACTTGTTACCCCTAAACTAGACAGTACAATGAAATACTTAATATGGTATGATTTGTATTTCATGAATATTGCATGTATCTGAACAATGTATGTCAGAATTATACAAGAGATACGACTGGGATTAATTATATTTAAATGAAGGACATCACTGACTTGTAAACTAAGCTCGCAGGTGATTGATGGTTCCCGTGATACTCAAAATTATTTTTCATTTGTTTCAGCAACAACCAAGGTGAATTGAATGTGATGTCGGAAGTTAGCATGATGCCATTGTCCCTAGCTGCTAAACGACCTGCAGAAGACGTTCATCTGACTGACTCCTCTGCCGGCCTCAAACGCAAGTTTCTTGAATCCTATAAATCACGTCGCGAGGACTCCATAGGTGGCTCCGACCCCAGTTCTTCACCCCACCCAGAAGATTCTGAGTTAGACGAAGACGTAGACATGCCAGCAATTGACAGTCACCAGCCTTTCCCTTGTGTCTGGCTTGACAGCTCAAATGGAATGCCGCTGACAATCAGCCCCATCGAACCCGATTCAAAATACGTCGTCATCGAACCCACCGATCCTGCGGCTGACGATAATTGCAGCAGCCAAGAGAATGCAAAGACTGAAAATGCAGAAAAACCTGCCTCCGAGCATGCACCGACCTCTGTGACACCCGCAGAGAAGACTGACGCAGTCCCACCCACCACCGAATCCCACGTGACCAACGGTCATTTCCCCGAGGAAGGGTCCGAAGCTGACCCTGCTCCTCCAACAAACAACGGCAGCACTCCTCCACCAATTTCCAAAACTGCATCAGTAGCAGATGCTCTCGGTACACCTTTGCGATCACCCACCTTAACAAGCAGTCAACCAGCAACTCCTACCCAGTCCATGGTGAACATTGCCAACTCCATGGGTCAAAGCATCTTCCCCCTTTCGGAAAGTCAGCAAGCGGGAAGTCCTCTCATGAACAGCAAGATGCTCAGTAATGTCTGCAACAAAGTCCTCTCTGACGTTCAGGGAATGAATGGCTTGAGAACAACACCTACGACCACCATCGATGAGAATGGCGAAAATCTCGAAGTGTGCCCAGAGTGCCACAAGGTCTTCAAACGCAAGGTGTATTTGCAGCGCCATATGGAAAGGGAGCACTGGTCAACAGCTAAAGTCTTCAAATGTGATGACTGCTCCTATGAAACAAAGCATCAGAGCAACCTGTCTGTACATAGGCGTATCCATACAGGTATGTTGCATTGAAGTCGCTCTGTAAAACTCATTCACTTTGAAGTCACTCCTAAAAAAATTGTTACTTGCATGTATTAGTGAGTGTCATAAGCTGCAATCATTGAGCTGTGTATATGGGACATTATGGGTCTCAAGTAAGATACAGCCACAACTTAAATGTACTTTGGCTGCAATTTGTATCTCAAATCATTACCTTATTGTAAATAGACTTGAGTTGATGTGCCAAATGTTTCTACAATGATTAAAGTTTGCCTTTTCTGTGGTCTGATATTGAGTCTCATTTCTCTGTGGTTCTTTTGCAGGGGAGAGACCATACCACTGTGGAGCCTGTGGCCAGCGTTACACACAAGGCCATTTGTTGAAGTCGCACATTCGAAGTCGTCACGGTGGTAACATGGAGCTGTACAATCTTGAAAAGAAGTCTGACTCAACGAGAGGTCGCAAGTCATTGGATGCCAAACATGAAATGAGTCCCTTCATAAAACAGGAAAAGATCAACAGTCTTGTCCAACAGCTGGAGCAGCAGAAGTTGCAACACATGATGGCGTCGCCGACCATGAGCCACTTCATGAATAACATGTCCTACATCAACCACCTGCGACCCCTGATGACAAACCCCTTGGCCCTTTCGAATAACCTACTGGCTGGGGGAACGCCCAACCCAAGGATGCTTCTTGGTAATATGCAGAATGGTTTGAACAACAGCATGATGTCCTTGCAGCAGAATCTATCTCTGATGGTCAACAATTCATTCAGTAACATGGCTGGTATGAGCCCATCTCAGCCAAACATGTCACCAATTTACACGTCATCCCCATCGTCAACAACTGCTACTCCCACCGAAGCTAACGGCATCAAATTACCACTTAAGATTCCTGAGATGCAGGCCCAGGTTGGTAACACTGGAGCACAGAGGGCAACCACAAATCAAAGCTTCGGTAGCACGTCACCCCAATCAACATCAGCAACCAGTATGGATTGGCAAGATCAGAATGGACCACAAGATCTGACGGTCAAGAAAAGCCAGGGCCAAGCACTGAGCCAAGTCAGTCCATCCAGTCGATCTAGCCAGTCAAGTTCGTCATATCAACCCACTACCAATGGTAGCATCGCTGACGGGACAACAGAGAGCCAGAGGGATTCACCTGTACCAGACGACTTGAAGACTTTGCAAGCTGAGGTCAGCAAGGGTTTGAAACGACCGTGTGAGGATGAGAACTGTGCTCACGCCAAGAAACTGAAACTACTAAGAAGAAACATAGTTCGAATGCTCAGCGTCTTGACCCCCGATCTGAGTATGGATGCCGGCCTCAATTACGACAGCGACCAAGTGGACGAGTTACTCCATGAAGTCATCTACTCCAACATGGAAGACATCATGGAGGAGAGTCCCCGCAAGACCTGACTGCATTCACTAGAATCTCCAAGACTTGCTAGTCTGCAGGCATTGTTTAATGCTTGACTGTTTGACATTTGATGCCTGAATTGGGCTGACACACTACCCAGCTACTACGTTAGTTGTTTGCTGGATATATTCTGGTCAATGTTTGTAGACTTGTGATGTGTATATGTTAGATTTATATATACAAGTATTCAGCAGCATATCATTAGGGGTGGCCTTTGTGGCAAGTTGTGTGGATCGATTGTAGACCCTTGGACGTTCGTTTTCCAATATTATATCAAAATGGCAAAGTGGACCAAACTGTAATGTATCTCATTCAGTCAAGGCAATATTGTAAAGGATTAGTTCTGGGTTGGCAGACATCCCCTCGAATTGCAATAAGGTTCGATTACTTCAGAAGAAGATAAGGGAAATCCGGCCAGGTTTTGGCAAATGGCATTTTGTACATTCCAAAAGTTAAGAAGGGTTTCATAATTTTTTTTCCTTGCTCAGTGATCCCAGGTCACTCTAATCTCGTGGCTGTTGTGTCTGAATTTATGATAAATATTTCTTACATGACAAGTGGTCCAACTACGTAAATTCAGTCCAAGACTGGTCCGTTGTTTCACACTGTCCGCAGTTAGGCTCCTAGCTTGTTGTACTTTTAGCTTAGTGTGCGCACGCATCACAGATATATCATATACACATATTATATATATATTCTTTTGTAACGAGTTATCAGAGAATAGTTTTCCATGACTATAATGATGCATACTTTGTGATAGTTGCAATGTCCACTTTTTGTATGGAGTTAAGTGTGAGTAGCTTGGTAGATTGATGAAAATGAACACGCTCTGGTACGGAGCACATCATACACTGCATGGTCATGCCAAACTTAATGCATATCCGAGAGTATTTTTTATGAATGTAGGCATTCCAATGAAGAATTCTGAAAGTAATGGTTGAAAGATGACTAATAAATCAATGGAAATTCTTGTCGTTGAAGAGCAGTCAACAAAGACAGTGAGGTACTAAGATGACTAGAACGTACAAATGTGTATCCCCCCTCACGTATGCAAGAAGTGTTGTGCTGTAGTGGTGTTGTCCGTAATTCTTGTCAAGTTAGCAATAGCGGACATTGCGTCGCTCCTTATGCACTTGTTTACAAGACAATGGGATTTGTTGCTGAAGTAAGAACTACAATGAGAATCCTAAGGTGGTTGGATCTCAGATTGACCGGCTGCTATAATACTATCAAAACAATCTCTTGCCCTGATTCGATATACACAGAGTCTTAGCCAGCTTAAGATTTTGTCTAGTTGCTGCTGCTGTCCATGGTTTCTTTCTGACTGATATAAAACCCTTATGTCAATCAACACTTACCCAGGTGCTTATTTTTGTAGTGGGGACAAGCAGAAATTTTTTCGACTCAGAGCGACAGTTTCGCTTCGCTTACAAAACTGCTATCACAGGGCCAGCGCTCTTGGTTTAAATGATGGTTTAGCAATCCCAGGTGGGCATCGCAAATTTTTTCCCGGGACAGTATGCAAGTCATTTGAATTTCCTTGTTAGATAGAAAGAAACTGTGTTATCTGTCTCTGGTTATTTTTGTAGCTGTGTACTATATTCTCCCCGCAACCTGTAAGAAGGCAGCAGTTTCTGTGAAACAAGGCTGCTGAAGCCGTCGTCTCGTTAGGATGAAAATCACTTCCACCGGCTTTCCTTTTTGGGGTCGGACTACTCTTCCATATATCTAGGATGCACAAATTGTTGCAGAGCAGACACTTGACGCTAATTTGTTTTCAATTGTTGAGTCAACCCCGCAGATAACTCTTCTGAGGTTCTGAGAGAAGAAAAACGAATCGAGAAAAAAAAAGTGTGTCAGTTTTCAACGTTTGGATTAAATTTGATTATTATTCGACAAGAAGTAAATTTTACATGAAAGTATTTTTCTTCACACTGGTTATGTAATGTACGCTATGTATCCAATACTTCCATGACGAGCAGGCTCTGTACCTGGAGCTACTTGTGATCGTCTTGAAGTTTGCCTAGGCAGCAAGCCTTTCCTTGACCATGTGCCATGTTTGAAACTTTTTGAAAGTCCCACTGGAGCATATATTATATATGATATATAGATTATATATATATGAACTGTGAACCCATATTGATGATGACTGTAATATATATAAATATATATAGATATTCTAGTTTTATAGCCGATTGTATGATGATATAATGTGTTCATTTTGCCGATAGACTAGGTGACTTGCTTGATAATAAGTGACGATATGAATTGGAATGAAACTCTAAGGTGCACGAGTCCAGGATTTAAATCATCCGCCTTGAAGATGTTACATGCAGTGCTGCCATCTGTTAGGAAACGTCAAAAGCTGTGCGGAACTTAAGGCTGGTCATCAGTTGTCTGGTCATTCATTCCCGTAACGTCTCGCTTATAATGTACCCAAGGTACGGCCATTCTTTGCTGACCGTTGGTGTAATGGATGTTGCTGTTATATTTTGCTGACAATTTGTTAATGTTCTATCAAAGATAGAAACGTTAAATTGTGCTTATCCGCTTGGTATTGTCGCTGTTAACCTTCGCTGTAGTGGTGCCAGCTTAATTGCCCGCCGCGTCGTGGGAACAATTTGACATTTTCTGTTGGCATTACCAGGTCGGTGTGCACCAGTGCTTCGTATCAATACAATGCTAGGGGCCAACAATTCAAATGGTTGAAATTGTATACAAGTCCTGAGTCTGTAGAATGCAGGTGTTAAATATGAGTATATATACATATTAACATATTATGATGATGATGATGATGATGATAATGATGTCACCTTTTGTGTTGTGTGTGAAAAACTAATTAGCCAATTAGACTTGAGTAGTATTTAGCCGGTTGGAGGCCTCCTCTCTCATGACTGACAAATGTATGCAATGTTATATACAGAACAAGCGCAGCAGTTGTTGTCCTCCGTTATCACTAGAGGGCAGCATGGTCTTGAGAGGCGGCCTTTTCAAACCCCACATGTTGACTGTATAGAGGCTTCCATAATTTGTTAGTTTAAAAAGTCAACAATTTAGTTGGTGTAAATCACAATGTATCTTATGACTACATTACAGTATGATGCGTAACTTGTGTTCTGATCTTGAAGACGTACAATGATGTACAGATATTTTACGAGTCAAATCCAACAACCGGCTTATGTGTACGACTCTTAGCCCACTGAGTTCACCTTAAGTATTTTTTATATGTCAAAGAGATAGATAATCATTTTGTAGGATATTATATATATTTTGTAGTAAGATTTAACTGAAATGTATTATTGTTGATGGCACTGAGAATAACTAACGCATGACGGCAATGTACGCGGTCAATGGAGACAATGACTTATTTCAAAATTCAGTGTAGGAGATATTAAGAATGGTTTAAAATTGTGCGAATTTACAGGGTTTTACTAACAGTTTGCCAAAATAGTTGCTTAGCTTTGTGATTTTTTTAGAGAGTGCTTAATTATGTGTACATTCCAGCTATGATTTGAGTTAGTTTTGTTCATTTACATTGTTATTTTGTTTAGATAAGTAAAGGAGGTGCTAGTTGTTCAAAATTCCTAATTAATCGCAACGTTGTAAATTCAAAATTTGGTAAACACGTATTCCGTCTAAGGACATTAGATGCTTCTAACATATAGCTAGTGTTTATTTAAGAATAACCCTTACTAAAATCATTTTCAAAAAAGAAATGGTGCCAATGTATAAGATCTCTATTTTCACAGTATATGTGTTGTTAAGCTAAGTCATAAGTTTCACACTGCCAGAGTCCTAATAACTTACACGATCCCCGAATACTCAGCTCCGGCATTTATGAAAATTTATTTGTTTACTGATTAGTTCACTCAAGTATATTATAGTGTACGGGAAAGACTAGTTTGCCGAAAAAGAGGTATTATTTGCTTATATAATGTTTTGTAGTCCTTGCCAGTTTGTATTTATTATTATTTATTTTATTTAATATATTTATTATTTATATTTTCTTATATAGTGTAAACACCTTAGTGTTCATGTACCTTTTTTGTTTTCTTTATCTCGAATTAACCGGACCAAAATGTCTCACAAAGGAACAAGCTTAAATCCAGTAATTGTGCTTTTTGTATAGCGTGCTTACGTATTATTGCATATTATTCAAACAAATGTGGGCCAAACATGTTAATTTACAAGTTAACAATATAAGTATAAGGACAGAAAATGCAACCTGGTGCTTACAAAGAAGTTTTTTGCAGCAATGTTTAAGATTATTATTGTGTACAAGATTTTTATGTTGGTTTGAAACAAAAAGGTGGTTTTGCTATACCTGTCTATGTCATAAAAACAAACTATGGTGAAATTTGAAGCACATTTAAAGTACATATCGTAAAGTTTTCAAGCAGAAAAGTGTTATATCAAAGTGAGTTGAGGTGATGTAGACCAACGCAAAGTATCGGGTTTTCTTGTGGGCGTTTTCGACTTTTCAACTTCCGCTACTGATTATTTGGCCTGACATATCAACTTTTACATATTTACGGTTGAAAAAATCTCCCTTTTGGCAAATAAACGCAGAAACAAAGATTAAATCACTGATAATGGCCTTGCAGAAGCGGTAGATGAAACAGTCGAAAACTGAAAGATGAAGCGTCGGTGTTTCAAAACAAGGAATAATCATCCAAAAATGTCCTGTGATTGTCTGCATTTTCTCATGTTATATTTTGTAGGCCTTTATCCTGTTAAGAGATGATGATTTTTGTAAATGTGTGTCTAATTGCAACCATAAACTCTTGATGCATTTTCCAAACATATCACACTCTTTCTTCGTCATGATCCGCTTGTACTTTCATACATTTCATAGAAATATTTCTGATGCAGCGATCTATCAAGAATTTCGTTTTTTGGTACATTCACACACGGGGACAAAATCTGTTTCGATGAACCTATAAAAGATATTTGTGCAAAATTGTAAAGTCACAATTGCCAGAAAGATTTGAAATGTGAATGAACATACTTCATTGAATGGTTAAATGTTTTTGAGACATTCGTTAAGTTTTCGTAAAAATTCCAAAGTTAATAATAGAAAATGTTCACATACAGCGAAACAGGTTTTGTCCCCTCGATCGGTGCTATCCCGTTTGCAATGTTTCTTGCAAGAAGACAAAAATTCTGTTTGCCATTTTAATATTCTAGCAGCAAAGAGGGCACTATAAGACAGTTAATCAAACATTTGATATTGTGGGTTGTTACAAAATGTTTGCGATCGTGTATGTGTACGATAAACGGAAAAAAATATTCTGGTGCTACCTTGGTGAATACTAAAAGTTGTTGTGCGTCTCAGTAGGGACTCCCAGTAATCTTTGTCCTGATAAATATTTATTTGTAAAATGTATACAAATGTATATTATGCAATCTGAACGCTTGTTATAAAGAATAAGAAAAGTTGCGTACCCTTCTGCTAAACGTATCATGTTAAACGATGTTGAAAAAAAAAGCGCGTAAATTTAAATGTCGTATCATTTTATTGGATTTAGTTAAATTATTATTAAATTATTTCGACTATCAACTTACCAGGTAATATTAGCTGACAAGTATTAATTAATACAAATAACCCACCAATTATATTTATAAGCTACAAATGCTGTCTCAAATATTTATATGATTGATTAGGTGTCCTGGATGACAATTATATGGATGTGTTGAAACAATTAGTTATGCATTTTGTACATGTATGCTTGCATTTTGTTTGCAATTCAAGGGCAAAAAATTCATTTGAAAAAAGGTAATTTATGCATATCTATATTGTGGATTGAATGGCATAATTATAATTTGCTGTGAGTATATTAAGTCAAAGGTATGATATTAATTTTACACAAACACGATTTGTATTACACTTATTTGTTCAAGTTATCGCAATAATTTTTTCCCCATTTTTCTTTGATTGCATTTTAGTGCAATAGATGTAACTCGTAAGTCGTATATATACTATGTTCGCGAAGACAATTGACCAACTTCTGTCCATTTTACAAACAAGATCTCAGTGTTGTTCGAATAATTACAAACTTGGCATAATTATTTTTGTTAAATATTGAGTTTATGCATACTTCTGAGTTTATATTTGAAACATTTGAAGTTTAGTTTTCGCTTGTCAATGAGTGACGCACAATGCAACACTTTTTTTTGGCAATATACAATAGGACACAAGAATGACATTTGTTGTATATACCTTCACATCACTCCTAATCTAGGAAGTTCAAGTGATGTAACATGATTTTGTTTATTTATTTATTTTGTTTTGTGAGTTGACATGGTAACTGAAGGCGTTATAGCCTACTTGTATAGGAGTGCTCCCGATCTAAGTCAGCAGTGTTAACATGTCATATATATATATTATACATACATATATAACGTCGCATATTAATCATGTCTTAAGTTACATAAGTGTTAGTTTTGTAAATGTGCCAGTTATATAATGAAAGTAAGATATAACAGCAAATAAAGATTAGATTTAAGAAATCTGTGCTTTGTTCTTTGTTTACTATTAATGAATGTGACAATTGCAATTAAACATGAGATTTACATCTCAAGCAATTGCACTTGGCAGTAATACTGTCTGCGCTTTGTAGGTTATCTTACAGCCCAGACTTGCCCAGAATTTCTGGATGTGACCACAAATTTTCAAGTCCTTAAAAAATATTGTTAACTGAGGTTAACGTAATACTGTCTTTATAGACAGTTGCATAGCACCCATTGAAATTGCAATTGGGTCAAACCGTGCTATCTATAAATGGACATAAGAAGTAATTGCATTTGGTGGCACATTTGTGCATCATCTACGCTTTGTATCTTATGACCCAGAATTTCTGGATGTGACGGCAAAGGTTGGTCTTGCTCAAGTCAGTAAAAAGATGATTTGCTGAGGCTATGACCTAAGGCTATCATTATTGTCTATATTGGCAGTTGCATAGCGTGATAGCACCCATTGAAATTTCAATTGGGTCAAACCTTGCATATTGGTCAACATGGGTTGAATTTGAACCCACGACATTGGAGATATTCATTCAAGGCTTAACCACTGGGGGCCACATTAGGATTTTTCACAAATTCTGGCCCTCCTGTGCAATATAGTTAAGAAGTATGGTGTAATATTGCACGGCTCCCAGCCAATCAAGCCAGGATTTTGGCTAGCCATAATTGCAGAACTAAAGAGTTTTGGGCTATCACAGAATGTGAACTTGTGCTGAGGCAAGCCAAAAGTCCCACCCACGGGGATTAACAAGAATTAATAAGTTTATAACTCTTCAATGCTAAAGATAATTTAATAATTCAACTGAAGTTACATTATATGAATCAGCAGAACACTCAAAAATGTTACGAAAACTTCGAATCATTTACTGATTTTCTTTCTTAAAGTCACCATTTTAAGATGCAAGTGCCCAAAACGAAAAAAGTATTATTAGGCCTATTCATGAAATCGAGACCTCATTAAATAAGGCTGCAGGTCGGAAAAAATGTTAGGTGTTTAGTGATCAGCATAGGTCCATATATAAAGATGAGCGAATCAAAGTGTCAATTTGCGAAGAGCTATAAGAATTCAGTGTTCATTCTAAACTTGGGAAACCTTGGCCTTTCAGTTTGCGATAGGTGGCACCACCAATCAGTACTACAACTACGCCCTCCAGTGGATTACTGTGGATATGACATCAACAAAAATTCGGACGTCTGCTCAATTTTACAGATTTGACTTATGTATTTCCGCCTATTGTGTAACAGGTGGTTTTGACCATTCATTTGTGCAAAACTGGTATGACTTGAATGTGAAATGATCTCAATCCCGGAAGACTAGGTGGCCCTTTAACGGGCAAGTTTTTCCTCAAACCAGGAGACTTGACTTCAAGGAAACTCCAGCCCAAGAAAGTTTGGCTCCCATCACCTGGGAGGTTGGCCCCTTCACCTGAGACATTGGCCTAGCTAGGAAGATAGCCCCAGGTTGAGGAAGGCTGGTACCCGCTGTCCCGCACAAAAATAAAGTTGTCCCTAGCCTTTTCCCCAAATGATATGGCCCCTTCACCAAAGGGTGCCTTTTCATCCACAAGATCAATTAAATAACTAGAAGTGTCTCTAGCCACTCGCAGTGCCAGTAGCCAAACAATTGTTGCTTTGTATCCAGTGTCAATAGTTCTTGAATTTATCCAACTGCAGCCTAGGGCCAATTGTTTTTTCTGGCTACCTTAAAAAATCAAAATATTTTAGTGTAAAAACCAAGATAAAAGTTTTATAAAAGTTCCAGATCTGCATAGGTCCCCCTGTTTTACAGAGCTCCCCCTTCTATCACTTCATTTCATCGCACCAGAGTCCAAGCTTCAGGTTTTTTTTTTCATGCATGTTTTTGGCTATCTGTAGCAACTTTGACTAATTCAGCAAACTGTGTTAAATGCTAAACTGTTGCGATTAAGGTATTTGTGTCAGAGAAACTTTAATGCTACATATGGCTACTACAGTACTACTACTAATACTACAGGATTAAATGGTAATCTCATCAAATGAGACCTTGCAGATCCTCATCAACCATTGCCTCACCCCACCCAGGTGCAATGGGTACTTGGCATTAGGTTCCCACAGTGATGGCACTGGTGTGAGCTCCTAAGCCCCTGTGGTTAACCAACCCCATGTCCTAGGCTGAATACTTCCCACTGCAGGGAGTTGAGGAAGACTCTGGATTGGCCTGCCAAGGGTGTAATTGTAAAGTCTGTCGAAACTGCTTGAGCAGTGATTCGAGACTACATGGCCAAATGTGCCACGTGCGTTTTCCATGAGAAGGATAAACGCATGGAAAACGCATGGTTTTTAGCTAATTATATATATATGCTTTTATTGACAGTTATATTATAATGAGGCAAAAACCATGCGTTTTCCACGCCCACATTTACCTTAATCATCAGTTCAAAAAAAAATTTTCCTGACACTTCAAACTGCTGACTAAATCAAAAGTCAAAATTTACAAAAATCTGGCTGGAATGCTATTTATTTGCTCTTTTCATAACACACACAATATCAGACCAAAATCTATTTCCCATCTTTCAGAATGAGATCCATATATGCACATGTAATCAGATCATTCTTCTGTATTCCCAATTTACTCATCAAATCTTCCGCGATTTTTTCACCTTCCTCGACCGGTTGATTCTCTTTCATCTGTACCTGAAGAAAGTAATTACTTGATACTTGACATTTATAACAATGTTAACTCTTATATATATATATATATATATATTGATATTTATCATGTGCAATGAACAGTTGTAACCTCCCCCCCCCCCCCCCCTTGGCCTAGTACATTTTAATAAAAAAATTCAGCGGTCCCCGCAATACATTTTCTGGATTCATCCCAGATCGAAGATATTCAAAAGGAGTTCAGACCAGGTGAACAAAATACTTGCATGCTAAATTAAGTTCCTAGAAGATAATACTGTATTTGCAAAAGGTGTCTAAAGATATTCTTTCAACAACAAAATTCTTACACACTGCTAGACACGATTGCTGTTCGAGAGGTTAAACAAACATAGAAGTGAAATGTAGTATTTTTGCATTTCTGTTACCAATTTAGAATTGTTTAAAATGTATCAGGTACCTCAAGTTCCATGAAATTACCAATCAAGTCCACTTTGTCAATGTGAACGCGAGTTTGTCCCACCATGTACAAAATTCGCTCTTTCTTGACCACTCCTTTGACTCCGCAAGCACGACCTAGAGTAATCTGCAAAGATATATGTACAGTATATATTAACCATAAACATATTATGCAAGAGAGTTTTTTCACTGAGCAGCCCTGAATTCAGCGAGACATAAGTCTTTCCTCTCCTCTTATTACTCATTTTGCTTTTCAGACATAGTAGATCATAGCTAACTGATTCCATAAATATAACTTTCTCAGGGAAATAACAGAAATCAATTGAACGATAAGGTGTCAAATAATCATTAAAACACAAAAAATACTGCTGCTAGGATGCACTTCACTTCAGCCAATCTCAGCCAAGGGCGGGAACTTTTTCAGCCAATAGAATTTCAGTATTCTGTCCTAATCATCTGGTGGAAATTTAGAAAACCATCCGTGAAAATCCACTATTCAGAACTAACAAAAAAGTCTAGTTCCGCCAGGATTCGACCAAAATAATCACTGGCTTTTCTCTAGTTCAGTGGCTTTTTACAATTCTGGTGATAATGTTTCAATTTGCTATATATATATATATATATATATATATATATATAGCTTTTATTGACACTTTTTCATATCAGAAAAGATACATATGTCACTCTTCTGTGTTATGTCCTTAATGTCAATTAATGATATTAAACAAAGTATAACAGATGCCAGAAAAATATTAATATATCAATAATGGATGATTTAATGATTCGTTCAATTGGTTGACTGATCCATTTGTCATTTGGTGAGGTGCGGTCCTAAAGTTCAGTGGTAATTCAGATCGTGCAATGAATATGCTAAATGTGTTAACACACTGGACATAACGGTCGGTTCTGCATGGCTGGAAACTTTATTTGAAAGTAAGATTCAAAATGAATGGTCACACATTTTTGGGTCATATTTTTTAAGTATGGATCTGTACAATATGAACAGTAATGTTAGCAATTTCTGATGTACCTAATTCAACTTGTATTAATCAATATGTATATTTACCTATGTTAAACTATTAAGTGAAATAAAATAAACCCAACTATTAACACGCGATCGAAGAGTTCAGCTGAGTTAGTGTACCTAATTCCGTGAGAACCTAATAGAGTCTTTTCACTGCGCAGCCCAGAATTCAGCAAGATATAAATCTTTCCTCTATCTTATTACTCATTTTGCTTTTCAGACGTAGTAGGGCATACCTAACTGATTCCATAAATATAAATTTCTCTGGGAAATAACAGAAATCAACTGAATGATAAGATGTCAAATATACATTAAAATGCACTAAAAATACTGCTGCTAGGATGCACTTTGCTTTAGCCAATCGGAGTCAAGGGCGGTAACTTTTTTCAGCCAATAGAATTGCAGTATTCTGCCGTAGCCACCTGGTGGAAATACAGAGAACCTGTGAAACTCCACTATTCGGTGAAATCCTGCAACCTTAATCCACAACTGCTTAAATTTAAATTTTCACGGTCATTGCCTATAACTACACATCAAAAATATAATTAATTTGTGTATTTATGTGCCTTGGGCACCAGTTGTTTATTGGGCTTGAGGAAAGCACGCAGTTATATGTCCATCGCGGAATAAGGTAAACTTAACATGCATTTAAGGCACAATAAACTTACATACCTTAAGGTCTTCGGGTTCAGTAATTTTTGTCGTGTGGAAGTCACTGAACTTAGGACCAGCTTGATCAGGTCTGTCGTAGAAAATGAGTTCGGAGGCACTGACATCATTTTCCTGTAAAGATATCATTCATCAACTTAAATTAAAAGTAAAGTTTAAGATCTATAATAAAAAAATGACCATATTTGGCATAGGGTAGGCTTAACTGTAAGATCTGAAACTGCCCATATTTGGGATAGTGTATAACTGTAAACTGCCCATATTTGGGATAGGGTATAACAGTTAACTGTCAATTCATGCATTATATAACTATTAGATTAGAAACTGCCCATATTTGGGATAGGGTTAACTGTAAGATCTGGAAACTGCCAAATATTTGGAATAAGGTTAACTGTAAGATCTGGAAACTGCCCATATTTGGGATAAGATTAACAGTAAGATCTGCAAACTGCCCATATTTGGGAATGGGTAACTGTAAGATCTGAAAACTTAATATTTGGGAAAGTGTGAACTGCAATCACTAGAAACTGTTCTAAAGCTCATATTCCGAAAGGGGGTAAGCTGTAAAATCTCGAAACTGTTCATATTTGGGATGGGGATATAAACTGTTACAAGCAGTCCTCACCTTAGTTTGACGCAACTTTAGTCGACCATTTGGAACATGAAAGAAAGTATCCTCTTGAAGCAGAATCTTCTTCGGCATGTCGCTCAATTCAGTCGCTTTCCTCTCAACAAATTCCAGATCGTTCACTTTGGCTTTGATTTCCACGTTTGAAGGCATGGTCAAATGTTTTGTAGGGAATTACAAACTGCAAATAACAAACAAACCACTATAAGTAAAAACTAAAATAATCCGATATAATCTTATATCCCGCAATAGAGTGTGAACCTCATAGAAAAACCATGAGGTTCACACTATGAGGTTCAGTGTTGTGAACCTCATAACATACATTATCCCTTATAAAGAGAACAGCCTGGCCAATCAAAGGACAGCACACACAAGCTCAGTGACGTCATGAGAGTCATCACTTCAACTGGATATTCTTCACAAAATCTGTAAAATAAACAAAATTAGCCTCACCTGACATAAGAAACCCCATTAACTTTTTCATTCCTTCAATCTGAGTAAAATTTTAACATGGAAGAAGCTTCAGAAAGTCAACAATGAAAATTTGCTGAAGTTTCAGTTGAGCAGTGACAGTGGCCCAGTTCATATAGTTTCTGGGTAACAACATGTCTTGAATACACTTTTCGGTCCTAAATGAGCATAAAATCCAAAAATATTTCAGTAGATATGGTTTAAATATACTCAAAAGTCCATAAACTCTCCATTTTAAGGCCGAAAGTGCTTCATATTGAAGACTCTCTCCTTGCTGAATCATGACGTTGTTGTTTTGAAATGGTGACGTCATCACCATGGCGACCAACCAGAGTGAGGCAGAACAGATAGAAAAACAAAATATCCTTACTCACTGCTGGAAAAAAAGTTCTCATAAAAAATAATAATAGAGAGGTTATTGCGGGATATAAATAAAACCTAGTAACTGTGTAGTTCAGAGCCTAGAACTTCACTCGTGATGAAGTTCAAGGCTCTGAATCACACAGTTATTAGGTTTTATTATAGTGTGCTACTTTCCTGCACTCTAACAGTAAGCTAAATAGCAGCTTTCCACCAGCCACGTGCTAGTAGGCGAGGTAGTTGTGTACCCCTGGGTCGTAATTTTGCCCACTCCTAGTCAACAACCTCACCCCACTAACGGGATTCGAACCAACTACCCTACACATGAGGTCCGAGGGGACCGAATTCTACACCATCTTGTGTGCAACTTTCCTGCACTCTAATTATAGTAAGCTAAAGAGCAGCTGCCCAACAGCCAAGTGCTAGTAGGCGAGGTAGTTGTGTACCCTGGATCGTAATACTATAATAACACTATAAATATTTCAGGACAGAGTAGCACACGGCCAAAATTTCATTGTCCTGGTCCAAGTTCTTTATATAGATACATTATATACAAAAAACATAGATTTATACATGGATATTTAACATGTTTAAGATACTAAAGCACACATAGCTTAGTATAGCACTGGGTTAATACTGTTTTAAATCACACAAGTTTTGATTCCCCAGGGCTGCAAGCGCAGACCCTGGGATATTAAGTCATTGTTGGGATATCGTTTAGGAGTGAGTCTAGATTGCTGGAGTCACCTGTTGCACTGACCTCTGGGACTGCTACAGCGGACTGATCTTTGTCAGTCTTGTATAAAATAAGCCACCATAAACATAAAATGTTTCCGTTCATTTGATACCATTGGGCGGTAAGTGGATGGATGCCCCTCTCCTACGAATGAAAGCACTCAAAAAACTACTCGCTGAATCGAGCCAAAAATGGTGTTGATAAAACATTTTACACAGCTAAATTGGGTGTTGATAACTACGAAAATAAAATTGTGATTTAGCCTATTTTAAGCTGCACAGAATTTGAGTAATGAACCCAAAAAACGAGGTGAGTGCCGCTAGTAACCCATCTATGTTTGTGCCATTTTGAAATATTAGCCTGTTATAGATGGATATAACATGAAAATATGATCAAATTACACAACTCAGAAAAGGTTGCCTGAATTGAATTCAAATTTCTAACATGACTTGGAAAGCCCTCGACAATGAGGCACCATCATACATATCTATCTAAGAGAAACGCCTCAGCAACAAATAAATGTCAGAAGCAATGACAAAAAAATTCGCTCATCTGGCCTCAGTCTAACAAAATATTTGGTGCTCGTGCTTTGGGCCATTGCACCTTGCCACTGGAATAAACTACCAGAAGATATATCTCCACCAAGGGTGGCTTTTATAACAATAGGTTTCTATAATCCAAGCGCCAGTGAACAGAAATCATTTCTAAAAACAGGCGAAATCATTTCTAAAACAGGCGCTACACACATTTATTTATTTATTATCTTATATAATTAAAATGCATCATCATAAATTAATTAATTTATTTATCTTATATTATTAAAATGCATCATCATAAATTAATTAATTTATTATCTTATATTATTAAAATGCATCATCATCAATTATTAAAATGCATCATCATAAATTAATTTATTATCTTATATTATTAAAATGCATCATCATAAATTAATTTATTTATTATCTTATTAAAATGCATCTTTTAACTATAACGAAGTCTGGTTACAAAAAACGAGGTCTTCATCCAGGAATGGATTTTTCAGCCAATTACACCACACCCACATAAATAAAGAAATCCATTGATTATTGTTGAAAGACTTTCAGATAATCTTAAATCTAGGGCTGTACACCGGTTCTCGATATACCGTTTGTACCAATACAAGGATAACCATACGGGTATTGATAACCGTTATGTAATAATAACGATGCAATCTAACGGTATGCTTTGGGCCGTTTTTGAGTAAACAAGACAGCTACCCAGATGTTCTCGTGCTTTCAAAGAAAAATATCAGCCCACATTAATTGCAATGACATTTAACAAGAGTCTGGATTATTCCATTAAGATTAGTTCATTACATTTCATGGATTCAGTATTTTAGGTTTTTTTCATTGATATAGCTTAACGATATGTATCATGATACGTATCGTATCGGTTTTACTGTATCGTGATATGTATTGTATTGTTATAAAGATAAAGGTGTACTATATCGTTTGATATATTAACAGTTCTGACTGCTCTATTAATAATTATGAAACTACATCAGAAAAACAATGACAAGACCACTTCGAAAAGGACGATCTTGATGTGGTGCAATGTGGTGGTGGCTAGAGCTTTATGTCCTGTATTTCTGCACCGGATGGGCTAATTAGGACAGGAAGGAACCATGGCAATAGCTAAGCCCCCACCCCATCCGGGGTGCAAGGTAAGTGTCGTTATTATAATAATAGTTGTCACCCAAGTCCTCAAAATGCCTCGGCAAACAATAGTTGTCACTACTCGAGTCGTCAATGTGTCGTCCAAAAATCAACATGAGTGTCATCAAAATGAGTTGACTTAGAGACTGTAAGTCAACACATTTTAATGACACTGACAACTATAGTATATAAGTTATATAAAAGTTATAGTTGTTAGTGTCATTAGAATGTTGACCAATAAAAGTTGACACCCACCAGTGTCTTCAAAATGTGTTGAGAACAAAAGAAAGGAAGTCCTCACTTGTTTGAAGATTTTGCTAACGAGATGCTGTGCATGTGAACATCTGCAAATAAGACTTCTCCAGTTTTCATGTCAAATTGGCCTTACTTTAATTGAGGGTGGCTATAGTAGAAAATTTGAAAGTTTTATCTCTCAACTGACTTAACAGTTACAACCTTCGCAGCCCTGTTCAAGTACGAGTCTTGCTCAACTCCCTGGGAAACAGGCTATGGCACTACAATCGCCATCACTTGCCATTAGCCCTGGATGACCATGGCGAACTTGGGGCTAACTTTTCATAGCCCAGAACCCATTTACACCTGGGTGGAATGAAGCAGTGGTAAAAGGAGGATCTGTTGTTCCTCAATTCCATGGCTGGGTTTGGACTCACAACTTTGCACGTACGAGTCGAACACTTTATCCACTGGGACCACAGCATGACCAAGGCCCACTCCAGTTCCATCGAAGGACCGGGGTTCTATTATCTCAACCAGCGAAAGACCCCATACATGGAATATGAGTTCATGTGTAACCAAAATTAATTATACTCCGCTTAGACCGTTTTCCGATTTTTCTGAGCGGGCAATAACCAACGAAAATGTTAGTTAACTTCCTTCTGAGTGCAAACTGAACTTATGTTGCGTAATAAAGGCAGAAAAAACAAACAATCAAACAAATGAGTAAATATGTCTTATGGAGTAAAAGTTAAGCCTTCGGCGTCGGGATATAACCAACAAAAATGTTAGTTTACTCCCTCCTATTCGGGATATATTTGATTTATTTGATTAACAACTTGTGCAGTTTGCAGTCAGCCCACAAGGGGCTTACAAGTCGCACATTTACTGAATACATTTCAACACACAGTGGACAACAAAAGACAAGATAATCCCACTTACGCACACAACATAAATTATCAATATATATATATAGATTTTTATTGACAGCAAAATATCAAATTGATACATGTGTCAGCATGACAAAATAATAAATGGCAAAAATAAAGATAATAGAAATACATGGATCAACAGTTAAAATAATTAAATAAGTAGAGCTATGTTATGACTAATACTAATCAACATTACATAGTCTGTTTAAGAAATTCTAAAGCACCCGGAACTAAAAAAAAAAAGTAATAATCTGTTTAAAAGGCACCAACAAATAATTTTAGCATAAGATATATATATATATATATATATATATACATACATGGTGTACTCTTGACTGTTATCAACATGGTAAACAATATGAAGTGATATACAATATGAGATGGGAATGTTGACATACAATATGAAGTGGTTGATACAATATGAAGTGACATACAATAGTAAATATTTACAAATACAAATGCACAAAGTCATACACACACATGGAAGCAGTTTCGTCAATGTGCCGCCAGCCACTCAGTTCCAGGAGACATTTAAATTACTATTTATATAAAACATTTATATTTTACGGTCTAATTTTAATGCTACCTGTAGAAATTTACCAAGAGCAAAGTTAAGGTTAGTGTTCTTAGTTGTTAATATTTGTAAGAATTGTTCAGCTGGATCGAAAATAGTAAAGCCCTCGATGTATTTACAAGCAATTTGGAATAAGTTTAAGCGGATATCATTCCATTTTTTACACCTCATTAAACAATGAAACTCATCTTCTACTTGGTTTAGACTGCATTTTTCACAAATTCTTCCATCTGCAGGAACATAAGGACGTTTGTGTCTGCCTAATTCAATATTAAGGTTGTGTGAGCTTAGTCTAAAACGTGCTATATTACAATAGACAGATTTGGATTGGGTATAATTCAGATAGGGCTCTATTCGAATATCATTCTTGAAGGTTTTGTATGTTCGGAGTTTTGGGTTTAGCGTACTATCATTTATCTCAGTGAGCATCTTAGTATGAGCCTTTTCGAACAAGGATAAAATGTGCTTGTTTATGCTGGAATTGTCAGAATCTGTATCTAGAATTTCTGTGACTTTATAAAGTCTTGTAAGCCAGCAAGGAACACCTCTTTGATGTAACTTAGTCTGAATGTCATAACAGCTACGCAAGAGCAAGGGGCATGTATTTGACCTTAGCCTGCCTGGAAAAATTGCTGAAGCATGTTGTCTGACTATCAGTGGAAATCTACCTGTATCAGCCAGAATGGCAAGTGTTGAAGTTTGACACCTAACACTGAGCAGGTTTTTAAGGAATCAAACTTGTATTTTCTCGAGAGCTTCAATTTGCTCTCTCGGAACCATATTTCACTATTTTATTCAAGTATTGGTAATATATGTGTCAAACATTTTGATACTCAATTTTGCTGGTAGATTGCCAACTGTAGACTTTATCTCTTCTTTAAGAGCATACATCGCTTTTTGTGCTTGGGTTGTCAAATGCTCATACATTACTTTGTGTATGTTGCTAGAATTACTAATTACATGACCCAAATATTTGTATGAATTAACTATTTCTAATTTCTCATTTTCAATAATGAAATCATGATTATCTTGGGCTGTACATTTGCCATATATAACTAATACGTACAAATCAGCCGGCTTCTTACCCTGACTTGCATGAAAACGCAAACTTGTACAAGCTGAATCAGCTTCAGACCAGTGCCAGGCCAGAAATCATACCTGGGATTTCCAGCAGAGCTGACCAGCATGGAATGGGCAGATACCTTAACCATTAGGCCATCCAGCTGGTTAAGTAAAGCAATTGGTAGTGCCACATGAAAATTGGGTTCTCTGTTGAAGACACTGTATTCGAACCTACAACCCGGTTGAACATTCCAGCCTCTATTAAAGCGTGTTGGCTCTCGTAAAGAATGGTCACCTCATCAGTACTTGCGAGTGGCATCGAACCACTTGCCATAGATCAGTACAATGATACTAACCCTGACAGCTCTCATGACAGAGGAACAGAATAGTTAAGGAAATTTTGAGGCCTCAAGACGACTGACGTTTTCAATAAAATAATGAGAAGTTATTTATATTAAAGCACAATGATAAAATTTTACTCAACAACTGAACTTCATATTTGACTACCTGGCCTCAAAGTCCTCGACAGAAGCAAAGAGGCAGTGAAGTAAATTTTAGCCACTAGTACTAGTTTCCAAGAAAATCAACAAGAAAATACAATTTTAAATTTTTATTCTGAAACCTTTGTTGCTTCCTAAATTATTTTTTGCACTTTAAAATTAAATCTCCTTTTTTAATAGCAAAAAAAAAACTTTTTACTATGAAACAATTCCATTATTCAGATTCGGCCCAAGTGACAACTCATTTACAGAGCACCCTTGACAGAGCACCTTTTCATAAATTAACAACACAAACGGGGCTGAACATTTAAATAAATTATATCCCTGCAATAAACATCTTTGATTTTTTAAAGGCATCTAATAAGATCTCATGTTTCTGAACATCCTCTTTACACGAACAGAAAACGTAAGAATATAGAAGCAAGTAAGTGACATAAATAGATAAAGTTTTTTAACAGCTGCCGACAGATCATATATACATTTACAGAACATAAGTAAAAAGCATACTAATTGGTTATGAAAGTAGCAGTTTTTTGGTCAAAATTTCATACACCATCCGTCGTCGGAAGTAAGGCATATTTGCCTGCGTAAATGTGATCTTCTTGTTCAAAGATATGTAATCTGCGTATTTGCATGTGAAAACACCACAGTCAGATCCATTTAGTTGCGGAGGAATGTCTTTCACAGTCACTAGACTCCAGCCAGACGTGTCAAAAACTTCGCTTTGTTTGTCTTTCTTCTCGTCGATCAAATACTGTTTGACTGTCTGAAGTATGTCGTCACCTCGCCCCTTCATCGAGTCGTAGAACTTGATAGCCTTGCCCTTGAAGTCAACAACCTGGAATAACAAATGAAACTGCATTCAATAATTTGCGGATACATACCACAATTATATTTTGAACTAACCTATTAAGAAAAAACGTATAGAGAAACTTATCTTGAAGTGTCTAACTCAATACTTAAATACTAGCATACTGCACCAGTTAAACCGCTTTTAAATTACAAAATATTTCAGAAAGATTTATAAACATGGTGTTAGCATTTTGCAGCACTCAATTTCTGACCGGACTTTACAAGGCCCGACCTGAATACTTTTTAAGACATCTGACAACATATTGGACATTTGACACCCAATTTCAATAGGGGATTTAAACACTCTCTGACGTTCCAACTTCCAACTTTTTTAAACAATATAATTAGAAACTAAGAATTTTTTTTCAGTTGGCCTTATAACTCGCTCTATCGACATAATATTTTCTACTGAAATATTGAACAAGTCCTATTGCTATAACACAACATGAAAACGAGAAGTCATTCAACTTTTAAGTCGCCAAAATACGAGTAGTGATACGTACACAAAGGCACCAATGCATTCCCAGGTGAACAGGGATGAGAAGGAAGTCTTTCTCGAAGATGTTGACTCTCTTCGTCCACCTCCTCACAGACTGCTGCCCAGATTGTGCTATTTTAGGGTAGAAGAACGTGTTGAATGCATGGATCTTCGGCCTGCCTTCAGCTTCTCCTCGGTCCTTGATCATTTCCATGTAGAAGTTGATTATTTCATCGTTCAGCCAGTTTAACCCAGACAAGGTCGCCATGTCTGAGCGAGTAATCTGAAGTCGGAATCCTTCTGACAGTTTTTCGCTGGCAGGACCAGGTCGCAATGCCATACTGATCTTCTGTTCTGCTTCATCTCCGAGCTCCGGAAATTCATCTCCGAGCTCCTCCTCTTCTTCTTCATAAACATCTTCGATGACACCTAAAGTAAGTAAGAAAAGTTTTCAATAATCTAGAACTTCTAAGGAAGCATATGTTTACATCATTGTAAAATCTCAAAAACCATATCATAGAAATTTGCAAAAGAATCATCACATTAAAGCAATTACCTGGTTCATGCGCAGCTAATCTCAACCGTGTCTTGATTCGGTGCACCATTTCCTTCTCCCACTGGTCTTTCTGATCCTCGCAAAGTTTCAACTGCAATTGCGCTTCCCTGATTGCACGTTCCTTTCTTAAAGTATCACTACTCAGCGATTCTGCAACGTCTTCAATCCAGCTTGTCATGCATTTTGATTGATTCATTGTCTTTTCAAACTCAGCGACTGCTGGAGATTTCGCACCGATCTCGTGCGATGAGGTTTTTGAAACTACATTGGGAGTTTTCATCACTGTTGGAGTCTCTTTTCTCGGCTGTTGGGTGATTGGAGTGGAGCTACGCTGCGATTTTATACTATACTTTCTTTCCCAATTGTTAAGACTCATAGGAGTGGTGTAGCCAGGTTTTTCCGCATTGAATAAAATGGGTCCTGAAGTATTACACAGATCAACGACGATAGGTTTACCCTCACGAGCAGGTTTGTCTTTTGATGTATTAAACGATGTACCAAAAATGGACGGTCTGCCATTCGTGAGTCCGCATGTCAACGTCTGCCCAAGAGGAACAGTGGTGTAGGCTTTTAGCAGCTCTTCATAGCGCTTTCTATCTGTCAACCTAGATGATTCCTTGGCACCAGTTATTCCATTACCACCTCTAACTGGATGACTACTAGAACGGTTGGCACTGCCATCCGGTCGGAATATTTTCTCTTGGACAGGTCTGTAAGGGGTGTGAAGATATCCTGACTGAATGAAAGGAACACCAGTGGAGTTTTTCACAAACTGTCTTTGTGGCACCTTATTAGAGCTTGGGTTTTTGTTCCATGACATCTGTGGAGAGATCTTTGGCACAGCTCCACGGCCCATGTTGACATTGTCACCGTGGCTCGGAGTCATTGTTGACAATGACCCTGGTCGGTAATCGCCAAATCCTTGGGTACCTGACGGTCGGGAGGCTGTGTGATAAGGATTAGCGAAGTTCCCTCCCATAATTGGACTTGGTTGGTAATAATATTGGGGTTTGGGTGGTTTTCTCTGCGGATCCACTGGTCTTTCCTGACTGCCACTTACACTTTTCATTATCCAAGAGGTAAATCGAGAAACTTTTTCTTTGCCTGCTTTCAAAAATGTTCTGAGTCCAAAGCTGGAGGAATTTCGCCTGCTGCCATAAGGTTCGTTCACCAATCTCGGTCTTTTAGCAGCCGGTTCGTCATCATAACTCTCAAGAGACCTTTTCTTAACTACCGGTAATGTTGAATCGTGCAATACTGTCTTTTCCGATGTTTTGTTGACGAGTGAGCGAAAGGACTCTTCAAGTTTAGCCAGCATCGCAGACATGTCGCGCGTTTTTACCTGAACTTCGGCATCCAGAAACTATTGTTTTTAAGTCTATTTTTCGGAGTCAGTGTTGTTTAACGGGACTATCTCTTTTGTCTGGTGACAATGACACTTTTCCGGGCGATGAATTGTCTTAATTAATCGAAAGAAACTCATAAAATAACCTGAAACAGTCAAAACTTCCCTCAAATCGCATGCCGGAAGTTGAATTATTAACGCATGCGCGGGAAGTTACTTCAAGACTCAGGGAGCATTAATTTCACAAAATAATTATTTTAAATTTTGTCATGCCATTAAAATCAAATTTAAACATTGTGCACCAAAAATTCCACTTTAAAGTCTTTGTTACCTCACAATAGCTTGCAATATGTTCGTCAGGTTCGTCTCTGGCTTGTGAGCACGTGATAATAACATTCAACTCTTTCTTGTATAAATGCGCAGAACTATTTTTACCGGCTAAGGAATATTTGATTTATCCCATTTACAATCAAATACATGTCAATAATCTTATTATATTTTACAATAGAAACAGGATTTGTGTATCTATGCATGATACAGTCAAGCTTGTTTAAGAAAAATTTGTTATAATAACGAACTATTTTTTCATAATATCCAGCAAGTTGGAAGCTGTAAAACGAGGGAGCCATTATGTCCAGTGTTCTTGCTTCCATGGCGAGGAATAACATAATTTTGGAGGCGGATTCATCAAATAAATTGCGAACGGTTGTAGACCTAAACATCGTAATATGTTCGTCAGGTTCTAGTTAATAGTCTGGGAAACTTTGGGACCGTTTCACCGGCTGGAGAGGTGAGTTTAGTAGATTTTATGTGAGGCCGTCTGAGGCTCAAAAAGACGGGTTTGTTGTCAAGAATCAAATTCTTGCAGTTTTCGGTAGTAAATCGCACAGTTTTGAATGAATGAATTTTAACTATCGTTTAGTAACGGCTTAGTTAAGAGTCACAAGGACATTGGAGTAAGTGTATGTAGGCATTTCACTTGATAATTTATTGTTACTAGGTGCGCAAGTTTTTGTATTTCGATTTCAATATTTTTCGTTATTGTTCAGTACACGACGGCTGTTCTATTTCCTCCCTCCGCCCAACTCCCAAACCTTCTCTCTCAAAGACAATAAACAGTTTCTGATTTTTCTGTTGACAATAACTCAGCCTGCCACACCTCTTTGTCTCTTATTGTTTTGAGTATTGTCAATTGTCAGTGTTGAACCAATACAGACACACCAATTGCAATTATGTAATAGCAATCGTCACGTCTTGTTGATTGCTTATTCTGTTGGTGATACCTTAGCAAGGTAAACAATCAAATAGTGTCAGAAGAAAATGCAATCATTACATCGACACCCAAACGATATGACATGATTTTAAGGCTTACACAGTTAAAGAAGAATTTGTAAATTGACATTATAATTAATGACAATGCCTAAAAGTTGAATTAACCATCACATCAGATGAATGATCTAATTTAGATCTAGCAGCTCCATAAAGTTAAGATATCTTCAGGGTTTAGTTATTGATAGTGAAAAATTTATTCTCATGGACATCAGTCTTTCCCGATAAGTTGCATATTTAAAAACAAAAAGGTCACTATACTCAAATATCCTCAAAATCTCAACATGAATGCACAATAGGAAACTGCTTCGCAAGTCTTTTAACTTTTTTGATTCCAGTAAACTTTGCAATTTTAACTACATATTTTTGTTGTGACAGTGCTTACTTTCTTTTTCCTCGTGATTGATCAACTTAATTGACTCTCTTTACAGACAGAGCAAAATGGTGGCAGATGGAGGGGGGCCGCGCCTGGTCCCATCCACAGGCATGTCACCGAAAGAACTGTGCGAGAACGATGATCTTGCAACGATGCTCGTCATTGACCCTTTCTTGGGGTTTATGGCGCACAAAATGAACACACGGTAAACTTACTGATTGACTGAAATTGTGTCCCGAATACCAATCAATGTTTCAATCAATGTCATGGTTGTGGTGGCGCCCTGACCAGTATTTCACCAGGACGCCCTCTGTAGTTTATTGAATGAACGAATAAGAAAACTGAGTGTAATGCATGATCGAATAAATCTTAGGAGCAAATTTATGGTCTCATTAATAGTGAACAATTAAATTTTTTTTATACATAACTTTGCGTAAGCAAGTTTGTATACATAGTGTTTAATAAGGTGAAATTGTTTAAAAAATTAGAACTTATATTAACGGTACACATTTGAAAAGGTCTTTACATGACAATTTGGTCTGAGTGTTTTCATATCAAATTGCCAGTGTTCCAGCTAGGCCATTTGAGCATGGCGCTGTGCCGTGCCCGACGCCCCTTGAGCCACACCCAATCTTGTGAGCTTTCCCTGAAATTATGTGAAGACCTTTTTTTTTTCTATTAGTTGGGCGCTTACATGAGACTATTTAGGTGCCCTGATATCCTTGTGCGCCACGCCCAATTAAAATCCTAGCTGGAAAACTGAATTGTAATATTGTTATTTGTCTTGTAGCCAAGAATTTTTATTGTTCATTTTAAACGATTTTCAGGTTTCGACCAGTGAAAGGAAAGCAGGAAGAATGGAAACAGATCGTCAAACGATTTCAAAAAGACCAGCATTATGAGAAAGCCTATCGTGACCTAACGGCTGGAGATAGTTTGCGATCGTTTTGTTTGACCAAATCCAAAACGCAAAGACAAGCTTTCAAGCAGCATGTAAGGAAAAATTTTTACTGTTAAATTGTGCAAGAAATAGTACGTTCAACTTTCTTTGTTATCTGATATGAAAATGATGTCAATGAAAAATGTAAACTTGTGTTTTCAGGTTTTTAGGTATCTCGGCATGTTTGATGCCCAGGCTGGCTTCGAAATAGCTCCGTGTTACCGTTACAGCATGGAAGGAGAGGTCGGCGGGAAGATCGTATCGACAAAGAAATGGTAGGATATATTTGCAAGGCTGTAAGGATCACAACCTTGGACTTCCCACTTAGAAATATCAAACTTCTCTTTGTAGGAATTTCTTTCCCAGAAGTGTTTTTGTCCGCAAGAAAGTTGGGATTTAAATTGTTGCGAACATTTCTGTCCATTTGCAGCTCCATGCCATTTGTGGAAAAAAATTAGCGAAAAACTGGTGGACATTTAATAAACGCAATAACAGGAACTCGTTACTTTAAGTGACTATTCTTGACACTAAAATTTGATATCTAATAAATATTCTTTTTTGCAGGATGAAAGGAGAAAAGGTGCACATGTTGATCGGCTGTATCGCTGAGTTAACCAGAGAAGAGGAAGCGCTTTTGCTTGCTCCTGGCGTCAATGATTTCAGCGTCATGTTTTCTTGCCGGAAAAATTGTGCTCAGCTTTGGCTAGGTCCTGCGGCATTTATCAATCACGATTGTCGACCGACATGCAAGGTATAAACGTTAAACCGTATATTAAGTTTGACCTTCTTTTATAATTTTTTTTTACAGTAATTGTATTTAAATGATGCATCACTATTTCACTCTTTTGGTTTTTGTGCCACTGACTTGGTTCTGGTTTATTTGAGCTGTTAGGCAATTTATAATCGTAACCATAGAAGATTACCTACCTGGTCTTCTGATTTTGAATATGGTTTGAAAAAGGTTTCAAGATCAACCTGTGCCTAAAGTTAAATGTTTTTTAGCTCCATAATAATAGCCAGTGAGTGATATTCAGATTATTTTTGTGGTTGGCATTTGATTAAAAAGAATTAGTCAATGTATATCTGAAATCTAAAATATTTGCTCCGCTATGCTATTGTCTATATCAGTTAAATTAATTTTGCAGTTTGTTTCAACGGGCAGAGACACAGCTTGTGTTCAGGTGTTGTGCGATATCGAGCCAGGTGAAGAGATCACTTGCTTCTATGGCGAAGATTTCTTTGGTGATAATAACAATTACTGCGAATGCCTCACATGTGAAAGGTAATGACTCAATTCAGCGTCGTGTCATATTTTGATTTGAAATCTGTGTTCTTTTTCTTACTATTTTAGAAACTGGATGTGGTGAAGTTAAAGTTACTGCAGCTCACTTAAAGAATGTTTTAGTAACATTATTGTAACATATTGCATTGCAGGAGAGGTACGGGAGCATTTACACCAAAGAACGTCTCCCAAAAACAACTCCTGACCTCGTCAAACGGCTACCGATTGCGAGACACAAACGATCGCCTCGGCAGAGAGCGCAAAGCCGCTACAGTCACAGAAGACAAAGATAAAGAAGATAAAGAAGACAAAGATAAAGAAGACAAAACTGTTATCATCAAAAAGCGGAATACTCCGCCAAGTGAGCCAGAGACCTCTAGTGGCAGTACTGGGAAACAAATCGGGGCGCCGATCAATCCCCATGGTAGGCAAAACAAAAGTTGGTATCGCTTATGCTTAAGACTTTTTTCTTTCGCTTGTCTCTTGCCCTCTTTCGGGGTAGTTCTTCTCTATTTTTTCTATTTTGATAATTTTTGATGTTTGACAATCTGGCACTTCAGCATACTCTTTGTCCATTTTTTTGTCTAACTGGTTTAGGTAACTAACAGGAATGCACAAATTGTGTCGTCAAACTAAAGCACTTCCGAGTAGATTGTTGATATTTCTCTCATTTTATCTGAGGTGCACTGCTCAGTTTTGGCAAAATTTTACACTTGGCTCACATTAGAGTATGCTCATGCAATTGGTGCATTCTTTAACCAATTATTAATCTTTGTTTAAATTGTGTCGCGCAACATATATGGTTATTTATTGTGAAGCATTTGTGTATTTATAAGCATTATGTGAATGGCGTTTTCCCTTGTTTAACACTGTGAACGTGTTGTAGTCAAACTTACTTACAACCAACTCTTAAAAACTAAGTCACGATGTAATTCTTTGTAGAAAAGTTATATATATTATTTTTGCTTCGTTTTCCATGGTAAAAGTAGCCAGGTATATAGTAATATACATTGCATGGTCCCAGCCTTATAGTTGTAAGAAAGTTTGATTATTGTATTATACAATAGCAGGGTAGTGTTTAGTGTTTCTTCTCGTTGCACTCAAACTTAACTTACACTACGCATTTTTCTGTTTCGTTTACCATTCGTAAGTTACTGTGTGGTGAAGAAAACTATAAGAATATGTATGCTGGTTCTTTATGAGTTAATTATTGGCCTGGAGTGAGTGTGATTATGTATGCGGCAATATTGATTTATACATTTTTAAAAGCAACGACCATCGTATTAATGGAAAAAATGGTAATGAAAATGCAGTACGTACTTCCTATGCAGTTTAAAGTCTGTTATGTCTTGCCTTGTAAGTTGAAAATGTACAATTTATGATTGCTTGCGTGTGCTAAGTACATCTAAAATTTGTAAATGATACTCCGGGGTTAAATTTCAAACCTGAAATAATCAAATTTGAGAATGAATGATATGCTTCGTTTGGCTTATTGTACATCCACTTTGGTATTATTAAAATTTGAAGGAATATTATCAATTAGATATGAAACGTGATGTTCTTTTTTTTTTTAAATTTTATGATCCGTGCTGGTTCGTATTGTCAAGTTGAGATGTGTCTGAATTGTGTGTTTAAAATTTTCGCATGTCATGCGCGCTTGCTTTGGGTTAATTCTCATTGACTGTTGTTAAATTTCAGAAAACTGGGACAAGCGTTCAAACAACCTGCAAAAGAATGCCCACTTACTAACTGCAGCCGAACTGAAACGTCGGGGAATCACAAGATACGATGCTGAAATACTTTTAGCTCAGGGAATCAGGTTGCCCGACCCAAAGCCTGGCAGGGAGAAACGGACAAGAGCAAGTAGGACCAACATATCAAAACAAGTGACTAAGCCTCAGTCCAGGGCATTGCCACCCCGCCACAAGGGTCGATTCACTCGAAATCGACCTGCTCCTGACGAAACGGCTGATCAGACTAGTGAAGAAAGTGCTAGTCAAGCCGAAATGAACGAAGGTGCTGGCGCTGAAAGTTCAAGTGCGCCCGAGTTTACCCTAAAGGAGAATTACTGTGGCAGAAGGGACATTTTATTTCATCAAGGGGACCATAGTCCGTTGTTACGACATCGTAGATTCAGTGGAGACACTTCTCCCACTAGAACGAGACGGTTAGGGTCGGGTGATCGTGTATCACATTCTCTGGCTGGTAGGCTATTGCGTAACTCCGGTTCACAGGGCGCATCAGGGTCTACGCTCGCGGAGGGTAATAAATGCTCCCGAAGGACTCGAAGCTGCACAGTGCAATCTGAGGACCTACAGGGAAGGACAGTTTGCTTGCCAGATTCAACAAGCAATGATATCTACACTCCGTTAACAGTAGAAATCAAAAACGAAGTGCTTAATGTGGGTGAGCTTAATGTGGGTGACAACGACTTGGATGTCAATTTGGAGTCACCGAAAAGCCCATCGAGGACACCTCGCAAAAAGACCGACCAAATGCCTCGATTGCGTAAAGAAGTTGATCTCTCACCTGGCCCCAAAAAGCCCACGTCACCTGAACAGCCAGATCCGGTACTAACTCGGCAGACGAGAATGGACCGAAGTAAAGAAATGCCCATTCTGATCAAAGAGGAGGTGCCAGACGGAGCTGTTGCGGATATTTCTGAAAAAACTGCAGCAGCTGCTGCGGCTCCTGTATCCACGGTGACTGAAGACAGCTTTATTGATGTGGAATCTGTCACCCCTAATCCGATGGATGACCATTATCGGCTGACTCACGGCCATGCTCGATTGTGTCGAGAGTTGAGGAACACCCCATGCTGGCGTAACCGTGGTGATGGTGCTGAGCCAGAGCTGGGATCGCAGGATTCTTGGTCTGGTTTAGAAAATCACGGTAGTGAGATGGAAAGCATGCCTGAGCGAGAGGTATCGCCTGATCCCGAGATAAGTTGGAATAATTACGAGACTGAACTGACTACCGACTTGGGTCTAAAGATCCGTTCCACTTCTAAGTCACCCGTTTGTGTTCAGTCTCCGGTGTCCCGCCCCAGCAAGAAGCGTTTAAAGGACTTGCAATATAACGCTGAGCTGAAAGAACAGCATGGTTGCAAGGTGCCTAAATTGACGATACGAATGCGCCGTGACTTAGACTCCGATTCTACATCCTCCAGCACAGGCAGCAGTAGTAGACAGTCCCAACCTCAGCCTATTTACGAGGTTTTGACGTCCTCCTCTTTACAACAAGATTCCTCCCCCACCTCCCCACCTCTCAAAAGAAAAAAGTCAAAGAAAAAGAAACGCAGCCGTTATGCTTACCATCAAGACTTTCGTGAGGAAACTACTCATAACAGAATCAATTCCGACTGGTTCACTGGAGAATCCAGTAACTCGGAGATACCTACTAACGTTACACAACAACCTAAAAGGTTTCGTCTCAAATTTGGTGACAGTGCTATCGATATTCCCATCATGCTTACAGAGAAGCATAAATCACACGACTACATGGTACAGACACAATAGGTTTTTGATTGAATGTTACATGAATGGCAAGTCCATAGAAATATTGTATGCGATGTCATTCATTTCAGTATATATTCTGAAGTCAGATATTCAGGTACAATGTTTTGTTATAACTTTAGCGATTATTTTTTATCTCGATTAATGTTTATTTATTATTAATGACAGAATACCTATTTAATTTCATATTTTGAATGTTGTAGCGTTTTATTTTGTACTGTCACGTATGCGTATGCATGTTTTAGTTCAGAAATACGAAATATTTTTGTAGTGACTCAGTTGTTCAAAGTTGATCAGTCTATAAACTGGCGAATCTCAGTTTTAGTATACCTGGAATGCGTATGTGAATTAATGTACTAATGTATCGTTTCATGAGAACTGAACATGGGAAGTACTAACTTATATACTTGAATAAATTAGGAAACTTAAGACAATCCAATATAATTAATTGGGCATGAAGGAGTAATGATTAAAAACTGCATGTCTAGTCCTGTACAAATATTTCTGAGTCTGACAAAACTTGGAGATTGAAAGATTGTAAATATCGATAGCCGTAAAATTAATACAGTTCGTAGGATAGAAATTGGCTATAATAATAAAGTGTAACCAGTGATAAAGTTATGCGTTATAAAGAAACGTCAATGTGACATGCATCAAGTCTTGTATGTAAAATTTTCGGATGTGTCTCTTGCGAGTTTCAGGAAGATCGTGAAATTGACAATGAATTTACTGTTCGGTGCAATATTTATTTGATGACGAGTAAGTCTAAAATGATAAATAATAGTAATATTTACTATTTAATGAATAGATAAATTATGCCATTGCTGAAATACAAATGTTAAACAACGTCTAAGTATGCTTGAAATGAACGCGAGTTGAATTAAAGAATGTGTCGACATCTGCTCATGGTATTTTTTTCATAGGTTTGCAATTCCACACTAATACTAGGGTACTGTTAATCTGTGGTTAAAATCATGTCTTTTATATTATTACTCCATTGTGATGGTTATTTGAGCGGATAATAAAAACTACAGAAAGCTGTTACTATGGTGACGCAGCGATTATTATTCAGTCTTAGAAGCAGATTCCTAATTATTGGGTTTACACGGATTGATGAATTCGCCTCTAGTATATTGATGAAGCTGTTAACGGTGTGATGATGAAAATGCTCTACTAAACGGCATGTGAATTTCATCTAATGTGGGAAGGAGAATTCTTTGTTAATTTCATCCCATGTGAGAAGAAGAATTGCTCGTGAATTTCATCAATGTTGGAAGGAGAATTGTAAAAATGAATTTTATTTGATGTAGGAAAGAGAGTTATTTGTGAATTTCATCTGAGGGAAGGAAAATTGCTTGTGAATCTCATCCAATGTTAGAAAAAGAACTGCTTGGGAATTTTGTCTAATCAGCTGCTAATGTTGAAAGCAGACTTGTGAATTTTATCTGATATCTGAAGGAGAATTGAAAGTGCAATTCATGCAATGTGGGGAAGGGAATTACTGAATATCATCCAGTGTGGCAAACCGCTGCTTGTGAATTTTTATCTAATAAGGAAATATAATTTTTTTGTGGATTTTATCTAATGTTGCTAGTGAAATTTTTCTAATACAGGAAGAATAGCTTATGAGTTTCATTGTGAATGTCATCTAATGCGGGAAGGAGAATTGCGAGTTAATTTCATTGAATGCGGGAGGGAGAATTGGGAAACGCCTATGTTGGTGTGGAAATGTTCTGAAAAATACACAAGATGATCGGCAGCATTAAAAGGGAAAGGGCTTGAATTGGGCAAAACAACATTTAAAATATTTGAGGTCTGCAATATGCTTTGATAATTTGGTTGTAGGTGACCTTGGCAATCGGTGGTGCTCAAAAGTGCCCGCCAGGATTTTAGTGCCGGCCCTAGCACGTGCAAGACACAATGCACATGGCTGTGTTTGGCCTTAATATGGCTGGACAGTTCTCGTGTGACCTTGGACACACAAATACCAAATAACCCTGAAACTGACGAAATGTTTTGTATCAATTTATGTTGGTTACTGTTTGTATATATTGCCATTCTGCGGGGCAGCTTCAGCTCCAGGTCTACCATCTTCATCAGGGTAACGGCTTGGAGTCTCTTGGCGGACCACATTTTGTTCTTGTATCAGCCTGCCTGAAAAAAAAGTGCACCCATTTTCAAACTTAATAAATCTAAGACCTTGCTTGTGTAGTGCCCTGTTTCCTTCAGAGTGATGGGTAGGGGCCTAGCTCAGTGGTAGCGAGCTGGGCTTCCAACCACTGAGTCCCGTGTTCAATTCCCTTTCGAGCCTAAGTTGGATGGCTGTTTCATCTTTCATCTCATTGCCATGGTCCCTACCTGTCCTAATTAGCCCATCAGGTGCAGAAATACAGGACGTAAAGCCCTAATCCACCACCAAATCCTTTGGAGTGAATACTATTATGGTTATCAACATGTTAACCAGTAAAATCATTCATGTCTGTGCTAGATATGGGACAGCCAGACAGACATAACTGTTAACAGAGCCCGGTGTTGGTCATGTGGATTGAGGTCTTCACATATTGTACGTGTTACCACCCTTGTCACGACGAGGCCCAGCTAGGACTTCAGTTTTAGGGCGGGGGCCTAGCTCAGAGGTAGAGCTCTGGGCTTCCAACCGCTGGGTCCCGGGTTCGATTCCCGGTCGAGCCTAAGTTGGATGGCTGTTTCCTCCTTCGTCTCATTGCCATGGTCTCTGCCTGTCCTAATTAGCCCAACTGGTGCAGAAACACAGGACGTAAAGCCCTAATCACACACACACACACACACACACACACACACACACACACACACACATACAGGACTTCAGTTCTCTTTGGACATGACCTAACATAAGTAATAACCATGAATACAGCGACTTATGTGAACCAACATTTTATTAAACCATTTATTGCCTTTTACAACAAATTTATTGCTGAATCAGTTTTATGGCAATACCGTCACCTGGAGCTAATTTAATGGCTTTCAGTGAAGCAGTGTCTCCTTCGTTGTAAGTTTCTGATTGTGGTGTTACAATAACCACGCTTCCTTTGCTATTATCGGAAGTATGCTTTGTGTAATCTTTAGTAGATACTCTGCTGCCAACATTGATTGCAATTAAATAACTACTGTTGCCATCTGATCGAATGTAAGAGAAGATTTCATCGGTCACCACAGCATATTTGATTTGATTGTTTTGGAACGCAGACTGACGGCGTAGTTGTGCGGCTTCTCGGTACATCAACAGGCTTGATCGTCCTGATGGCGCATTCTTTTGTGCCTGTATGAAAAATATAAAATCTATGTTAATTATAAAGATCGTAGGCTTTGCCATAATGCTTCAGAGTTAAGTGCATTACTTCAAATGCGATGTCCAAATTATTGGACTCAAACACTGAGATTTTGTTGTACTAATTTAAAATATCGCTGGGTCATCATCAAAACATTTGACTTTGGAATACATAAATTCTAAATTATCTATTTTATATATATAGCGCAATCTACAATATAGAACAATAACATTTTCAGATGCACTGTACATCTGGTATAAACAATGTTTTTACATATAATGTTAACTATATAAAACGAGATAAATTTTAAATTGAAAGGATTAAAATTGAACAACTAAAAATGTTTTAAGTTTTTTATAACATATTGTACTGCCAAACCCAATCAATATGAACATGCTTGTTTAGAAGGTAACAGTTATATCCCTCATGGTCAAAAGTTAACCAACATTTTGTTGATTAAATCTGACTGAAAAAAGGTCTGTGAAATTCGTGATGGAAATTGTTTTGTATGGGATGTCAAATTGCTAAGCCAGAAAGCATGTGAATTTCATCCAATTAAACTGCTTGGTCCCGGGTTCAATTCCCGGTCAAGCCTAAATGGAATGGCTGTTTCATCCTTCGTCTCATTGCCATGGTCTCTGCCTGTCCTAATTAGCCCAACTGGTGCAGAAATACAGGACGTAAAGCCCTAATCACACACACACACACACACACACACACACACACACACACACACACACACACACACACACACACACACACACACACACACACACATCCAATTAAACTAGCACCAATTCATAGCTATTCATACCTCCACATTTCTATGCACGTAATCTGGATTCACTGGGAGCCAGGTTTTTTCAGCAGTCGAAAAACCTGCGTTGGCATCTCCATTCCATTGCATTGGGATCCGACATGGATCTCTCGAAAACTTTTCGTACTTCTCCTGCAAGTTAATATCAATTAATTAAATTTTTCAGTTCATTTGATGCAAGTTTCCAAAAGCGAGTATACGGTGATTTGTTTTATGTCGAATTCCTGGATGAATTGTCAATCACGAATTATGAATGAACTGTCATAACATAATCTACGACTCAGTTTCATAATCTAAGTTTTGCATTTGTAACAAATGTATCGACTGTCAAATCCATTAGTACATCAGTTGCAAGAATGACTCAATAAAGTTTTGAGAAAAAAATTGCGCACAAAAACTAGTTTCATCTGGGTCTGTGATGTATGTTGATACAGAGAAGCTTTTTCGCAGGCTAAAGGGATTCTTTGTCAACGGAATTAGCAATTTTAGAATTGTGTTCTAGGACATATAAAAACATGACATTAAATAATTTCTCTATTAGTATTTTTCTCAATCTCAAAAAGGCATTTAATCACAGAATTCTTATTATAAAAATTAACATTATGGTATGGTATCAGAGGAATTGCACTTAATTGGTTTTTAGATTATTTAAATGATAGATTACAATAAACTGATTGAATAGCATGTACTGCTTTGGTAAGAGCTCACAGCCCACACTGCGAAGTTACTTTTCAGAAAAAAATTGTTTGCACATTTGCTTCCAGACACAACCAATCCTATGGATATTTCAACCGTATAGTTTGGTTCTAAGCATTCTTTTGGAAGTATTTGGATGGCTATATTTTGCAAGATGAATTTTATAAGTTTTCCCAAATCATAGTGCCTTTGAAGTCCCTGTGATGCCCTGATAAACATAGCAGATTACTTACTGGCCCAAAATTTTTGCCATAAGGGTCTACGGTGTCTTCGAAAGATATTTTTATTTCAGTCATGGCGATTTCTTCCCCTTGATAAGTGGTCGGTGTGCCCGGCAGTGTCAAGAGAAGCAGATTTAAAGCATCCGCATATTGAATTCCTTTTCTTGTTGTGATGCGAGGTCTGTCATGATTTCCCAGCTGAAAAATCAAGAAGTAAATTAGTATTTCAATATTCATAAAATTAGAAATATTTGGGTGGGAAAAAAGGAAAATCTGCAGTACAGCGGACCCAGATTTATGACCATATTTAACGAGCCTCTTTGCCTTGCCTATGACGTAAAAGTGCTTGAAATCAATTTATGATGTCACAAACTAATGTAGTTATGACGGCGGTTTTAATATTCACGGTAAAGACAAGTTTATTTTGCTTTTCTAGGGGGCTACCGCCCCCAAACCCCCGCTATTCTACACCAAATGTTATTTTAAGTGTGCTAGAACTTCAAACTCATGAAAAATTTGATAAAAATTTAATTTTTAATGGACGCCAACTATGGGCATAGATTTAGGTCTGCTATGCTGCACTAAACCTGAAAAAAAGGTAGTTGTAACTCATGCCAGTCTAGCCTGATGTCAATCCAACATAGACTCAGAAGCAGCAGTATTTTGTCGCTAAAGTTAGTGATATTTTGTTAAAGTCAAGCCACCACAGTTATGATAAGCAGCGAAAGTCGAGCCAGATTTGGAAATTCAACTTGGCCGCCACAGAAAATGCTGAAAATTTGTAGTTTCTGGATCAGCCACAATGCTGAATGTGAGGAAAAGGACTAATTTGCAAATAGACAATGACAGATTTTCCTACCCTGGTCATTATTTCACATTTCCATATATATTGATGAATGAACAGAAGTTTGTAGGAAATCAGATCAGGATGATTCTGGGTCGGAAGCAGCATAATTTGCAACAAGCTCAGTTAGTCATGAATTTGTGGAGAGTGGTGGGTGGATTAGGGTTTTACGTCCTGTATTTCTGCACCTAGTGGCTAATTAGGAAAGGTAGGGACCATGGCAATGAGACGAAGGATCAAACAGCCATCCAACTTAGGCTCGACTGGGAATTGAACCCGGGACCCAGTGGTTGGAAGCCCAGCGCGCTTGCCGATGGAGAGTAGTATCCTTCTCGCGAACTAATAGGTTCAAGAACTCTTTTGTACCCGTTGCATACATTTTTTGAATTTGTAAATCATTAGCATCATTGTACATATTTGCCAAAATGTAAGCAAAATCTCACTTAATGTGTGTAAGCAAAATCTCACTTAATGTGATCAATAAATATTTTTATCTTTATACTTTAAATCCTGGTGTTCTCGGGTAGATCGGTGTTTTATATTAGCAATAGATTAAGCCACTTACGACAAAATTGGGCCACTTGTCTTTTGGCATTTTCTCCATCCATTGTTTGACTTTCTGATAAATGCTGTATCCTCCGCACTTTGACGTAAGGCGGATCAAGTTGAAATTGAACGGAAGGTCCGCTCCATTATGGTAGTATTTCATACTTTCCTCAAGGGTGTCGTCATAGACTTCCATTACCATGAAACTAAACGAAAATCAAACTAGACATTCAATCTTTTTTCTTTTCAGCAGATTTCATATACTTGGAAACTAAACTTTCGAAGACATTCAGAACTCCCATAGGATAGGACAGTCTCAGCCAATGGGAGTTCTGGATTCGCATGACATCATCTAGAGTTTAGTTTCCAAGTCTATGAAATCTGCTGTATGGAACCTAGTTGGGGTGCTGTTGACAAAACTAAATTCAGAAAGGGATATTTATCATTCACTTCACAGTGTGACATCGGCTAGCGTTTACCCAACATCCGCATTATCTGTCATACTATCTCGGTAGATTTCACCTGATGTCATACTTTCAGAAATGTCTTAAGTATTTAAAATCAGTTTAGGTTTGCCCTATTAAACATTATAGCTTCACAATATTGTACATGAATGCTGTTCACTAAATTGCATTGAGTCATCCAATGTAAATCATTCTAGAAAGATATAAAGCGGTATTATTGTGTCTTACGTGTGCTTGCCAGTCTTCTTTTCGTATTCATCAAATACAGCTCGCCATTCCTTTACGACATCATGGATTTGTGGCTGATGTCTGTTGTGGACATGAATATAGGACGAATTCTCATCCTGAAATTCATGCAATACATTAATTAATTAACACGGTTGACATTATTTTATTGAATTTCTAATTAAGTGGCCTGCTATCTTCCTACAGCAAAGCTTCCTGCTCCACATTCCTTAGCATTGGTGAAGTAGGGCACTCTTGGTCTTGATTTAAAAGGTCATACAATTCAATGAATATTATAGTGTCAGCTTCAACATTGTTTCACCCTTGGCACAGTCTAGGTCAAGACCATCAGGCCGCGTCGTAGATGAGGGTCTAATATTGTTCTTTAAAATTTGTCCTTTATGACATTGCATCATCTTATTTAGTACAGATACTTGACGTATTGTTATCGTATGACTAATATAAACCTTTCTACACTGTCAAATTGCTTGCGCCTTCACTTGGATACTAGCTCCCTCAAATTCCCCAAGATCCTCTCATGTGTTCAGCCTCGAAGAATGTTAACTACAGGGCTTAGGAGCTCCTACCAGTGCGAACACTTGGAGGCAGTGGCTGTTCGAGGATAAGCCCAACTCCTCCATTCCATGGCAGGGATTTGAACCCGCTACTTCATGATTAACAGGCGAATATCTTAAATAGTAGACCTTACCATTCACAATTGACATAGTAAATTCAGGCAATACTTACTGAAGGCATACCAGGGATAAGCTCCTCGTCCTGGTCATAGTTGTTCTCGAATAATGTGCTTATTGCGTCTACTCGGAATCCATCGACACCTTTCTCTAACCAAAACTTGAAGACGTCCTACAGCCAAAAAAAGAATGAAAAAAAAGAGAATAAACGGATTAAGCTATTTGTTATTTTTACGGTATATTCAGTGCCCCCTTACAATCAAACATATTTTATTAGAATGCGTAAGAAGACCTTTCTTTCAAGCTAAATACCTTACAACATCTCTTTGCAAGATACATGCTTCTGGTTTCTACTATCAAATATAGATAATTAATTTTAACCTAGAGAACCTCTACATAGCCCAATCAGGTGCTGATGAGGCGTTAAACAATAAAACACACACACACATATTTTTGGAATTCTGGATTAAAGTTATATATTTAACATACCTCCATTTCTCGCCTGACTTCGGGGTTGTTGTAATTTAAGTCTGGCTGCTCCTTCAAGAAGGCATGGTAGTAATACGCTTGTCTCGCTTCGACCCATTCCCAAGCCGATCCTCCAAAAATGCTCAGCTGAAATTGATTATTGGTTTCCTTATTAATCGTTCTATAGAGAGTGAAGAGAGAACTACAACCACAGGCGTCAGCGAGCAAATAAGATCTTTGATATACACGCATTGGACTAATGAGAATGTGTGCACGCCACAGACACCCAGTAATTAAACAACATACATACACCCACAGTAGGGTGTGGCTGGTGCCCAGCAAATTTGAAAATATCAGATCCAACCTTTACTTTGTTTTGGTATTGCCTTTTGACCAAAGGAACATGCATGTGCAGTTTCATGGAATTGATGCATTTCTACCGATAGCACAACTCGTGAAGTTTTGCACTAGTTTATACAGGATTTGCCATTGAATTTCCACTATTGTCTGATTTTATACTGGGTAAATGAAATGTTTTGCTGTTTTTTTATCTGGTCATGAGTTTAGTCATTGGATGTGAGATGCAGGTGCTGCTCAGCAGCCTAGGATGACCTGACCCTGATTTGCGTGAAATGTGTCTCCTTTAACAGGGTTCATAGCCACTCTGGAAATCAGGGAAAACCTGGAAATCTGATGTAAACTTTTCCTGACAGGGAAAACTCAGGAAATTGGGGAAAAAACCCCTGAAATCAGAGAATGTTATGAGTGCTTGTCATTGACAGTAATAATTGATAATTAATGTGGTGAAGTGGAAAGGTTTGAGTATCTTAGAATCACTCCATAACTAGATAATGTTGAGTATTGTGAGGAAAGGATGGCTGTAAGGGGAGCAGGTATCTGAATTGATATCTCAGAGGTAGCGCTCTGGGCTTCCAACCGCTGGGTCCCGGGTTCGATTCCCGGTTGAACCTAAGTTGGATGGCTGTTTCATCCTTCGTCTCATTGCCATGGTCTCTGCCTGTCCTAATTAGCCCAACTGGTGCAGAAATACAGGACGTAAAACCCTAATCCACCACCACCACCACCACCATCTGAATTGATATGGACCTGCGTTTTTTTGTTTTAAATTGTTTGAGATCGACTGTAATGTTGAGGTATTTCTCAGGGAAATTTGAGGGAACTCTCAGGAAAATATCGGAAAACTCAGGGAATTCCATTTCACTGAATGGCTATGAACCCTGTTTAACGTTTGCGGGTGTCTCCTTTAAAGTTTGCGACTGTCTCTGGCCAATGAGAGACCTGCGTATAGCCGAGCGTTTCCTGTGATTCTCCCTTTGAGTGGTTCAGTTCTTTGGTCATTAGCAAGTTATGGATTATTTTGTCTCAAATGTTATTATAACAGTAAGACCAATTTCTTCACAAAACTTACCCAGTTATTAGGAGGTACTCTAGTTCCATCTGGCAAAACCTTGCCTTCGTTCCACACATAATACTCTTTGTAAGGCTCCTCTCCTTTCTTGCTGGCAGTGAACCATGGATGTTGATCACTGGAGTGGTTAGGGATGTAGTCCATGATAAGTTTCATCCCTGAATAATGAATTAAAGTAACACCTTGATTCCATATAGTATAAAGGTGATAAAACTTAGCAGCGACCCGCTAAAATCGATGATACATTTGCTTGTGAGAAGAAAGTTGGAAGAAAAGCATTGATATTGTTATATCCCTCATTGTCGGGAGTTAACTAACATTTTTGTTGGTTATATACTATAAATATAGGAGGCGGGGACCTAGCTCAGAGGTAGCACTCTGGGCTTCTAACCGCTGGGTCCCGGGTTCAATTCCCGGTCGAGCCTAAGTTGGACGGCTGTTACATCCTTCGTCTCATTGCCATGGTCTCTGCCTGTCCTAATTAGCCCAACTGGTGCAGAAATACAGGACGTAAAGCCCTAATCACTCACCCACCCACCCACCACTATAAATATAGACATATTTACTAATTTGTTTGATAGTTTGTTTTGTTTTAATGCCTTTATTACACAAAACAAATTCAGTTTGCACTCAGGAGGGAGTTAACATAACATTTTCGTTGGTTATTGCCCGCTCAGAACAATAGGAAAACTGTCTAGGTGGAGTATAAGATATAGTTATACTTTTATCTCTCTCCATGTATGTGTGGGACATTTATGCTTTACGTAATGCTTTTCTGAACAATTTAACACATTTATGCTTCACGTAATGCTTTGTGAACAATTTAACACATTTCGCAATGGCAAAAGTGACGGACAGCTTTTGTAATAGACATAAAATACTTCCAAGAATAATTGCAGTCATACCTCGTTTGTGAATATCTGCAATGAGATCATCGAAGTCGTTCATGGTTCCAAACATTGGGTCCACGCCTATGAAATTTGAAATGTCGTAACCAAAATCTGCCATTGGTGATTCATAGATGGGGCTCAGCCATATCGCCTCAATTCCGAGGTATTCAAAGTGGTCCAGTCTGGACTGGATGCCTGTTGAACAAGAAATGACGTCAAGGAATTATAATACACTAATAATCAAAATGACGTCAAGGACTTATAATACACTAATAATCAAAATGACGTCAAGGAATTATAATACACTAATAATCAAAATGACATAAACTGTGTCAACACAATCATTTTCAAAACACTTAAGCCATGTACAGAGACATACTGGAATTTCAAAGACTTGTATGGTAAATTGCTTTCTAAAGTGTCATATTACAAATGCGGCGAAAGTGACCTTGTGACAATTCAAGCGATTGAAGATTTAAGAGACAATTCTATTTCATTTATTTCTATTTAGATCAACTATATACTATGTAAATAATAATTGATTTTTTTTCTACATTGTATCATATCAAGTACACCATTTACACTTGTGATTAAAGATAATATATATATTTAGATTTCAATATTGGTCGATAATAACGGCTAATACTGAGGAATACTGAGTGAAGCTTGAGATATTTTACAATGTTACTATGTATACTTACTCCAGTAAAATTACCTAATGGTCGACGTTATATTCTTCGCCTACATCTTTATTAGTTGCGAGGTATATTTCATTGGCTCGATAGAACGGACCAATATATAGTACAAATCACCTCTCAATCGACATCTATCTGAGATCTCGATGTAGCTCATAAAGAGTGCTTTGTCCAGGAATTGGACCCTGGTTTACGATATACCGTTTGTACCGGTACAAGGATAACGATAAGGGTATTGATAATGGTCATTCATAATAACGATACACTAAAACGATCTGCAGATCCTCATTTTTGAGTATACAAGACACCTGCTGCCCAGATGTTCAAGTGATTTTGAAGAAAAACAGCAGCCCACTTTAATTGCAATGACATTAAACAACAGACTGGAATTATTCCATAGAGATTTGTTCATGATATTTCATTGTTAATTGTCATTTACTGTAGGCTTTGTATAATTCTGCTATTGATAAAGCTTAACGATACGTATCATGATACATATCGTATCGGTTTTACTGTATCGTGATGGGGTGGGGACCTAGCTCAGAGGTAGCGCACTGGGCTTCCAACCACTGGGTCCTGGGTTCAATTCCCGGTCGAGCCTATGTTGGATGGCTATTTCATCCTTCGTCTCATTGCCATGGTCCCTACCTGTCCTAATTAGCCCATCAGGTGCAGAAATACAGGACGTAAAGCCCTAATCCACCACCACCACTACTATCATTTTAAAGATAAAGGTGTACAGCCTTGGCTTTGATTTATACCATAAAGATTTTCAATATTAATCTCACCTTTTAAATCACCGATACCATCGCCATTGGAGTCTTGGAAAGACCTCGGGTAGATTTGGTAAACGATGGCGGTTTGCCACCAGTCCAAATCTGTAATTTCAGTTGACATTATGAACAGAACGATATGTAACTGAAATTGCAGTTTCTCTTTTAATAAATTATACAGTGCTAATATTATTCTATGTTGCACAATTTATCAGATACTCTATCTTAGATAGGAATACAATCAGATAAACTAGTAGGCTAAAGGTTAAATATATGTCATGATCCACGTTATCAATATATTGCAGAGAATCATGACATGGTCTTTAGAAAAAAAGAAAAAGGTGTATCTGATGGTGGCCGAGATAAAATTGGTCATGGTACACTATTTTGTGTAGATTGTGGTGTAGGTTGTTGTTGAGGTGCTGTGGCCTTGTGGTTAAGGTGCTCACCTGTAAACTGCATAGCCCCGCACAGGCCACTAATTTATCCAACCCAGTTTTAAGGTCATGTGTTTGGGTTAAAGGAATTTTCAAAATAACAGGTCTAACTGTTAAAGGGACACATAATTTGACAAGTTATTCTGCTATGCTGCTATTTCACCCCAAACTATTTATAGCACTGACCTCAAATTCCAGTAGCAAAGTTTTCCTTGGTGTTTTAATGCCTGTCAACTTTTATTCTTTTCTTTATGTGTCTGTAAACACTTTCTTTGGCTTCTCGATGTTGATCCCAAAAGCTCACAAACACTTGTTTATAAATTCCTAGTAGAAAACAACCTGTCCAGCTTGACCCAGATAGCAGCTGACTCAGCAACAGCAGCAAATTTGAATCCAGCAGAATTTTGGACCCATGGGTCCAAAACTCAGCTACACTAAAAACCTCAAATTTCTCCATAAAGGTTGGTTTTCTTGCATTCTTAGTTTGATGAATGGATAAGTTACTCTTTCTACTCTTCATTGCTGTATATATCACAAAATAAGCAAAATTTAGGGATACTAATTAAATACCATGGAGCCACCAGAACAATCCATGGATGGCCAATGTTCTCAACAGAAGACAGATGTTCTATCTTCAAAATATAATGAGAGTCATAATTGAATACTGGCCTAGGTTCAGTTATAACACTAGCTAGCTAGCTAACCTGGATATTGATTGATTGATTAGATACAGAATAATAGCTAACACCCTGATTGATGGATGGATGGATTGATTGATTGCTATAAAATAGATAGTTGCATGATAGATAGATAGATTGAGATATAGATAATGCTAAAATAATGCTTATAACAAAATCGAGCCAGAAAAAAGTCAGCACTTGCAACAGCTGGCTTATAAGGAGGTGGAGCCAGATTTAGATTGACCAATCTGGTGGTCATGAATATGCATCACTTGACCTAGTATAGCAGCTTGAGATGCCATGTTGTCAAGGCTTTGACTTGTCAGGGTGGCGAACTGCAAGACAGGTTCATGCCCAAGACCAACTTCATCCACAGGAGAATGTTAAACTAGTATTTTACTGAAGATGGCAGCACCTGCCACCTGAATGTCCCTGGTGGATGAAGCAGTCACTACAAAACACCTGTTGCCTGCCCCAGAGAGACTTCCCTGTTATAGCTTATTGATTTTTAGAAGGTTATTCAAATATAGCAGCTTAATATAATAGTTTCTAAATGACTTACAGATTTCTAGGATTATTGATAGAGGTGTTAGGAGGTCATCAGGGTCCAGATGTCAGTAATTTTTGCCCAGTAAATGTAGAGGTTTACAGTCTTGTTTTCACAGCAGTCTCAACCGACATTACAATGAATTACACCCTTGGCAGGCCTGTTCAAGCATGAGCCTTTCTCAACTCCCTGGGGAAAGTCTACTTCACTGGACCTTAAAACAATTAGGTCTGGCTCCTGTCCTGAAATTTACCGCTCCAGTAAAGCGGTGGTTTGAAAGTTAACTATTTAAGGCAGGTCTTTCTGGTTTGAACCCGTGATCACCTATGAAAGTTTGAAATATATTGCCACCTAGATAGGCCTGCAGTTGTAATTTCTTCCTTACACACAGAGTGAATAATTAACACTAGGCTTAGGATTTCCCAAATAGGTTGACTCCCCAGATAGCATTCCAATTTGTTTCAATGTCAATTTAGTTAATTTATGTACTTATACTTAATATACCAGTTCTCTCTATATATGTGTGTGTTTTATTGTATTTAAAAACAGTTTTTACTGATGGTGCGACAAATTTTAAATATATTTTCATAAATAGTAACGCATAGAAATTAGAATTAATATCTATGGAAATGATGAGTTGGATCAATCTTACTAAGCTGAGTTATTTTGGGCTGATTTTGAACCCACAACCTCAGCTAATGTTAGTACACTCTTCCAACTAAGCCACAGCTGGTATTCATTATCATTGACAAATATTATTTCATGCAACATGTGAAAGTAATTGATATAAAGGTTGCCTTTCAACAATAATCACTATTTTGAAACCATTGACATTTTGCTACTTGCATTTTCCAAAATCCCCAAGTAATTCTGAAAGATTAAAAAATTCCCAAATATAGATTTTTAGGTAAAAATTCCTGTATTGATGCATACCGTGTTTATTTTCAACATATCGCCATGACGTATTTGCTATAAAATTGCACCAAAATTCCCAAGTGAGCAATATGAGATTTTTTTCTTTATATTATCCCCATGACATATCATTTCTATTTTTGTCTTTTATTTTTTACAGGATAGATCGATCGAAACCGATGTGAGAGTAACACGAGTATCGCGAAATGTATACGAGTTTTCGCAAAGGTCCGGTCAATGTAAGTTGTGTTTTCGTGTGTCGAACGCGTTTGGTTAGCTGTGTCTGCTGTCAATAAAACCATTTAGAAAACTGGTTATGTCAATTTAGCCCCCCCCCCCCCAATCCTATAAAGTAGTTGCAAAGAAACAAGAAAAAACACAATTAAGAAATTGCCAAACACGTTGATGCATGTAGATTTCACTGATAGAATCCAACAAACAGTATTGAGAAACGTATTTATTTGATATGAATATTAAATTTGTTAATTATTGACTATTTATTGGATACATAAAATTGACAATTTTTTCGAAATATTACAATAAAAAGATGATGTTTTAAACATGAAACGCTACATGTAGGTGTTTGATGCTTGTAATGCAATAAAAAAACTCACCGGTCAATAAACAAACTCAGTAGAGGGGCCACCTCAAAATAAATTCACATGTATCGAAACCTCACAATGTAGACCATTCATTATGTAATATAAAGCCCACCGAAACTTTTAGCCACTTCCGAACTGGAAAGGGTGGGGGCCTAGCTCAGTGGTAACGCTCTGGGCTTCCAACCGCTGGGTCCCGGGTTAGATTCCCAGTCGAGCCTAAGTTGGATGGCTGTTTCATCCTTCGTCTCATTGCCATGGTCCCTGCCTGTCCTAATTAGCCCATCAGGTGCAGAAATACAGGACGTAAAGCCCTAATCACCCACATACGACCGCACTTCCGAATTGGATGGCAGTTTTATTTTATTTTAAAAGACCACTTCAATTTTAAGGCCCATATATGTTGCTTTAAAACCTGTTTTATTCCAATATTAGTGCTTTATTGTAAGTAATTGCTTTTATTGATCATCTCATTAAAAATTAAATACTAATTGCAATCTAAAGTTTCTTAATCACTATTATGTTTGCTTGAAGTTATTATCCATAGGCCTATTATTACTATTATTAAATGGTTTTCTATGTTACTGCGATAATCATAGAATTGAATAATTTTGTCTCAATTTAATGAATTTAATATCTGATATCATTACCAACAAATTTTATGCTAAGCTACTTGCAATTGCTGCTTTTTTCATAATCCAATAAATGCACATTGGAAAGTATTTTGAATTTGATATTATTGGAAAAGTCATCACTCAAAATGGCATATGGAACACTTTTCTTTCCATTGATTTTGTACCAGTTGTGTGGCTTGTCATACGTTCCTAGAAATGATACTATGGTGTAAATAAAAATTAATATTGAATTTATGTAAAATTCCTAGAAATAATACAATGGTGTAAATAAAAATTAAAATTGAATTTATGTACAAATCCTAGAAATGATACTATGGAAAAATGTATATTGAATTTATGTACAAATCCTAGAAATAATACTATGGTGTAGATAAAAATTAAAATTGAATTTATGTGCAAATCCTAGAAATAATACTAGGGTGTAAATAAAAATTAAAATTGAATTAATATCCAAATCAATTCAGGGCTTTCATTGTTTTATATTTTCCTTAGTTTTGCACATACTTCATAAATATTTCTTTATTTTAATTAAAATTATAAATTTTTTCCTATTTAATGCCAGTTATTTTGATGGTGCAGAGTGTTAAGAATGACCAATGCAATTGTTCGTCTTTCATTGAAGTAATGACATAAAATTTACAGTACAGTATATATAATCCTTTTCGCCTTCTAGTCCCTATACTGTTACCCTGCATTTAAAGACCATTTCCATGGTTTTATTAGAGACAAGGTAAGGTAGGATAAAAAATATTAAAGTTTAAGCAGGGAACTTTTGTTTGTCTTTGTTAATCCAATTGGTTATTAATTAATATAATAATTACAATATTTAGCACATTGTTAACTTTATTTTTTAAATAGTAATTAGAAGATGGGGTCTAATGATGAGGCTGTAATATACAATGAAACCTCGATTTAAGGCCACCTCACAATTAAGACTACCTCACCATTAAGATCACCCAATTATTATTCTCAACTGCAGTCTTGATATTTTATTTCACCTCGCCATTAAGACCACCTCACTAAGACCAGTAAAATTTGCATCATGGGTGGTCTTAATGGCGCGGTTCTACTGTCCAGTAATCTAGAAAATATGCAATTTATTTTAAGATTAATCTCAAAGGTTTATTACAAATATAGAGATTATCAAAACTGGAATATTAGATCATTTTATGTTGCATTGCAAAATATTGCTTATATTGCACCTTTTTATGTTTATTTCACATTATCTCATAATCATATTCTATTCTCATATTTATAATCTAAACTGTATATAGTATATTGCCTGGAAAAATGATGAATAAGCCTAGAACAGGACTCGATAAGCTACAAGCAATAGCAAATAGATAACCAATAACTAATGAGCTGAATAGCTTTATCGATCTCACAGGATGGATTGGATCCTCTGACCTGTTGTTGCGTATCTTGTTTAAGCGTTATACAACTGCCACGATGTACCTTGCATTTCCAAAACTTTCCCTGTCAATATGACGTTTGATTAATCAATATACTTCACTTTACATCAGGTTGATATAAATTTCAAATATCGACTGAATGATGTAGTTAGCCATAGCCATGTGTTTGCACAGGTGTATGGGAATTGATTGCTAAGTGTAGCTGCTGAGGTAGATTCTACCCAATGCAGACTTACTTTTTACTACCAAAAGGACTACAGCAGGCAGCACACTGGGATGTGCATGCAGTCATCATGGGTAAACCCAACCAGTTTGGATTGCTTACTACAGTGGAATTTGGTGTCAGAGACTTTGTGTACCCCTGATATTGTAACAACAGTGGATTATTGCTGTGATTTAACTTCGGTGTGACTTGTGTTATTTCGTTATATTTTATTTCTCGCCGTTCAGGCTTTCGACTGTGATTCTGCACCATGTTGGTGTTACTCCTCACGGTGCATGTTATTCTGTCCTTTAGCGACACGACTGAAGGACAAATTAAAGGACCGAGTTTACCAACCTGCAATGGTACGGACTGTCATCCGGCAGCTACCAACTTCTTATCGCTACTGAACAACTTCCGGACTTTGTCGGTCACCAGTACGTGCGGCGAAGGTGGTCCAAGCAATTACCAGTTACATCCAATGACCTTCGATCCAGTGAACTACACTTGTAATGCAGCAGAGCATCCTATGGATCTCATAGCGGATCGACGGATCCAAACTTTGGATTCTATGACCTTCGACATACCCATAACGGACACGTACTGGCAGTCGAAAAACTCCATCCAAACGGATGGTGGGGAATCGCAACGGATATGCGTTTCTCTCAATTTGACGAGTATCTTCCTGTTCCGAAGATTAAAAGCATTCTTTGTAGCTCCTAAGATCACTGCGGATTCAAAGTTATTTGACATGCGACCGCTTGCCATGGTAATTGAGACTTACGGAAATTCTGTTCCTCCTCAATGGACCCCAGTGAGGTAGGTTATGAAAGGAGTAAAAACTGTCTTATTTGTGACTTATATAACCTATTACATGCATTTTACATGGTCTTAATTATAAGGTAATCAGGTAAGTATCACTGATCAGCAAGTGGATCCAAAGTTAAGGTTTGCATTGCAGGTTCTTTGGCAATGACTGTGGGTGCATGGGCTCAAAGCCCACTCCCTGCACTGTTTATGAGCCACATTTCAGTCCCTGTCCCATCACATGGGTATACTCATCATCATCTCATCCATGGCTTGACCTAGACTATAGTGAATATTTTTATCGAAAATATGGTCTTATTGAACCATCAATGGATGTGTACGCACTTAACGCAAGATGCTGTCTTTACATAATATGAATGGATTTTGAAACTAACTCAGAATTGAAATTCCATGCTTCAGTTTTCTTTTTAAGGATGAATGAGGAACAAATCACATTAATATTACTATTATGTAAACCAAAATTGCCAAGGCGCAGTATTGTAATATTTTTTTTAACTTGAAATTGGAAAATTGGATTTTGCATTCATACTAAACTGTCCGTGAAATTCTGGATTAGAAATGATTCCCATCATAATTTAATGAAATTTCTTGCACATCGCCAAAAAAACACTCATACAATAAGAAAAAGTGCAGTATAGCGGACCCAAATTTAAGACCATATTTAGCGAGTCCCATTGCCAGGCCAATGACATCAAATGCTTGAATTCAATATGTAACGTCACAAACAAACGGTGCTTCAAGGCAAGAATGGGGCTTATTATTGTTTACATTTTGTTTTTCTCGGGGGCTCCTGCTCCCAAACCCCCAGCTACTCTATAAAAAGTATTCTTATTGTGTACTAGCACGAAATTTGGTCAAAAATAGTGATTATTTTCATATTTAATGGATCGAAATATAGGCATAATTTTGGGTCCGCTATTCTGCACTAAACCCATACAATCGTCAAGAATACAGAGTAGAACATCACAGTATTTAACATTATATGGCGATTGACTATTGCATTACACTGCTTTGAAAACGATTAAAAGACTAGACTTATTGAGGCTTTCACAATGATAACTGATCAATAGTTGTATATGTGTGCACAGCCATGTAAACCAAATAGACCGTCATAAGCATATGGCCGTGTTATGAGTGGACATGTATATAAGCAGCTCATTTTTGCACGTTTTCAAGCTTAATACATCAATAACATATCAATAATTGTCATACATTGTGTGAATAATTGGTTTTCACACTCAAGGTTCAAATGTATTCAGGTGGACTTAAAGCTATTAAAGTGCCCTGGATAAAGCAAAATATATATGGGACCAATGAACAGAATAAATTCACAATAATAGACCATCCGGTATAAGGATCGTTGATTCTCAATTTCACTGACTCTCAAAACTGAGTTCTGCTGCTTTATGTGTGAAAAATGAGCTCAGCTATCCACGTGGTTAGCAAGGTCAGCTTCTATGGCAGTGCTTGAGTGCATGGGTTCAAAGCCCACTCCACACACTGTTAATGAGTCACATCTCAGTCTCTCAGTCCCTTTCCCCTCGCACGGGATGTACTCATCATCTCATCCATGGCAGTGACTGTGAGTGCATGGGTTCAAAGCCCACTCCCTGCACTGTTTATGAGCCACATCTCTGTCCCTGTCCCATCTCATGGGATGTACTCATCATCATCTCATCCATGGCAGTGATTGTGGGTGCATGGGTTCAAAGCCCACTTCCTGCACTGTTTATGAGCCACATCTCAGTCCCTGTCCCATCACATGGGATGTACTTATCATCATCTCATCCATGGCAGTGACTATGGGTGCATGGGTTGAAATTGATAACAACAAAACTGTTTCATATCTTCTTAGTTGATCATTGATGCTCTTAAATGAATATTAGAAAGTAATGGATCTAAATGGATAGATAAAATCCATGAAGAATTTTGATATTCGTTATTATGGTTATGGTGGATGATTAGTTTTTACGCTGAAAAAACACCCAGGCTTACCCTGATGTTTGTTCAAATACAATTGTTAGCCTGGTTAGTTCACTCAAATATAATTTGTTGGCCTGTAGTTATTTGTGGGGATATTAGGAGCACTGCAAATCTATTTCACACGGAATCTTGTAAAGTCAGCTCACCAGCTCGGGGAATACAGAGTATTTCTACTTCTTCTGTTACGCTCTTTGGGGTGGGGGCCTAGTTCAGTGGTAGCGCGCTGGGCTTCCAATCGCTGGGTCCAGGCTCCAATTCCTGGTCGAGCCTATGTTGGATGGCTGTTTCCTCCTTCATCTCATTGCCATGGTCCCTACCTGTCCTAATTAGCGCATCAGGTGCAGAAATACAGGACGTAAAGCCCTAATCCACCACATCCATCTGTTACACTCTTTCATCCTATAACAGCGCCATTTATCACAGCTTGCCAAATGTGTGTGTTTCTTGTTGATTGTTCATGGTTTTGTTGGAAATAATGCAAGAGTCAAATTACAAAACCATGAACTACAGAGTATAGCCCTTGCAAATTTCTGGATCCATTTTCAAATAGTGTAAAGAATTCATTTATCAAAACTGATTACTTCCGGGTTAGCCTGCTTTGTAAACATTCATCCAAAGTCCCTGGGTTATCCTCTAGTCATGAAGGTATATCAGAGTCTATAAGATTTCTGTTGTTGAATGATAACGCCTGTAAACCTTACCCTGATGAACATTTTATTGCTTTTAAAGTCATTTTAGACTGATTTTTTTAACCAATTGATGCTATTTTCCAATGTTATTATACATGTATGTATTTTCACTTTCTCAGTATTGGGAGTTTAAATAAAGAAATAAAAAATACAAATAAATTAATTAGTATGACATCCACATGTGAAACACTCTGAATTGATAGGTAAATATTGATTTGTTTAAAATTGGAGAGGCACACTATAAGCTGCAATGTACTTAATGTCATTGCTGAGGCAAGTAAAAGACACCATGAACTGGACTTACAGGACTGCACTACCTGTGTACCTGGAACTAATAATGCCCCTCCGTATGCCACCATGACTTGAGCGTTCGTGATAAAGTGGTACATGGCCAAATGTGCTACGTGCGTTTTCCATGCGTTTGGATAAACGAATGGAAAACGCGTAGTTTTCTCCTCATTTTAATTAGGCAAAAACCATGCGTTTATCCTTCTCATGGAAAATGCACGTGGCACATTTGGCAATGATATATATAAAAAAATTGTAACAAAAATAAAAGAAGACAAAAAAAAAAGAGGACGTATATGTGATGATAATAAAATAATAAGATAAATAAATAAAACAGATTAAGGACTAATAAAAGTTCTCATAATTGCTGCTGCAGACATGCATATTTTGTTTTCAAAATTATCAGAATTTTCGATGGGTTAGCATAGTAGCTTCATTTATTGCTTTTAACGGCTTAACCTGTAGAGTCTAGTAAACGATCTTTTCAAGGCTTTTTGCCAACTACCTTGGCCTAGTTTAATTGAACCATATTGCAGCTACCATCATGAGAAATACTTGACATTAAACCAAGCAATGTTTGAAGTATTTGAACACATGTTACATTTAACAATTGACCAACAACAACCTTTGCTGACCTCACAAATATTTTCATTGACTTAGTGTCTGACTTGGTTGCAACTAGGGCAAGTTTTGAATTTCTATTTGTGTTGTGAACTTAATAAATTTTAATAATTTTATTAACTTAGTCAAATTTCAATAATTTTATTAACTTTGTCTTTTACAAGTTAGACAGGGGGAGGGGCCTAGCTCAGAGGTAGCGCTCTGGGCTTCCAACCGCTGGGTCCTGGGTCTTGGTCGAGCCTTAGTTGGATGGCTGTTTCCTCCTTTGTCTCATTGCCATGGTCTCTGCCTGTCCTAATTAGCCCAACTGGTGCAGAAATACAGGACGTAAAGCCCTAATCACACACACACACAAACACCTGTTTCTTACTCTGTATAATGAAAGTATTTTTAAAAATGATTATTGATATATTTAAATCCTTTATAACATTTCAGATATTATGCCAAAAGCTGTGCGATGACATTTCCTGGTATACCGGTGAAAGCCATGGGAGCGGATGTACCTGGGACCTCAGCATCATGTCGGGAACTGTATTACAGCGGCCATGAAGCGACGCAAATCAGCGTTGGAAAAGGCTTACAAGAGGTAAGGTTATGATGAAAGTCTAAATAAAGTAGAATCCCTGATTAACGGCCAAACTAAGGTTAAAATTATTGTCTGAAGTGGAGAACTGGTTCGGTCCGATGCTATTTGTACGTTAAAGCTGGATTGTCACTTAATATGACAGTGGCTAAAATCTATTGCATTCGCTTCGTTGTCTTCTTAATACTGATTACCTACCATCCAGAACCTTGCTGGGTTCACTATCTCCCTATAAAATAAATGAACTTCACTTGGCATTTAATTTTTCATGCCATCAAAAATGTAAACAAACCAAGTGATTACGTCACAATACTCAACAATGGGTGATAATGCCATTTCTATTGTATTTCCAATGTTTTGGTCTTCATTTCTTTCAATGTATCATTTATTTTTTGTAATTAAATGCCGAATAGATTCTTAGCTTACACATATTTAGTGTGCTTTGATAAAATTAGGTGATTTTTAATCATGGATGAAGTTTTAGAAAGTAGTCATTTTGACAGACAGTGAACTTTAAGCTAGTAGTGCCCCAAACTGTGCGCGTGTCCACAGTCAGACGTTAACGGCCCAATAGGTTGAAATATCATTAAATTCAGCTACCCTATATTATTTACCCCTCCCCCTCCCAACCCCCCAAACTGTGTTGCATGACTGATCTTGTAGATATTTTTTCCAATTAATCAATGAACATGCACTATTTGTACAATGCTTGTTGTGTGTTCTGCTGCTCACCTCTGTTCATCGGTGATGGCAATGAGAGTTCACCCCTTGTAAAAACGCGTAATCTGTGACCTTCAACCGGTAACCAAACCAACCCTGGTCAATAACGCATATGCCCAGACCAGTAATGCTACAAGTTTTTCATAGGTCAGTTTTCTCCCAGAGTCAGGTCCAAGTGGCAGGCACATGCATTGAGCTGTAACAGTGTTAAACTGAAACAGTTTTTCGCAATAGACAATAAGTGGTCCTAAAACTGGATTGGCGGTAGGTCTAAACTGACCGATGATAGGTATTAATTTCTTGAAATATGTTAGGTTCCAGAGAGGTGCCATTTAGAAAGGTGAGGTTTAATTGATTGCAATAAATTTATGGGAACTGAGCACCAGAAAAGCACATATATACTGGTGGACATAATATTATAGTGCCTAGCAGAAAAGTGGCTACATTGGTAAAAAATCCAACAATTTTCAGTCGTTCAAAGTGCTTATGCCACGTCACATTGGTTGTTATCACCAGCCAACCTTGACTGTTTATAAAACAAGTAATCAACATTTTAGGATAATCCCTTTGTTGGTCAAAACTCCCGACTGGTCGAGGAAATTGAATAGCTTTTGATCTACGTCACATGACCACTTTATTTAGTTATTTTCAGTGCTTCCCAACTCACTGTGTAAAACCATTAATATGCTAGGCACTCTAATATTTATTTGTATGATGCCACTATAAATGGGAAAAAGTAACAGAGCCTAGGGGGCACTGCAACCGTAGTACAAAAAAGACAATAAGATGACGTCACTATACCATTGCATGGATGACGTCACAATATAGATGACATCATCTGACAATCTGCTACGGTGTCAATGACCTCTTATGGTACTTTGTCTCCCCATTGTCGATTATATTAATTACTTATATCGCTATAATTGTCTATTATATAATGACACTTCAATTGTCTATTATATTATGTCAATATGTTAATTGTATCATGATGTCACTATAATTGTCTATTATATGTCAATATGTTAATTGTTTTATGATGTCACTATAATTATCGATTATATTATATTGTGGCTGTAATTGTAGTCTTGATTTATTTCAGGTAAAATTCAACCCAGCCAGTCCCATCGAACTAGGTGACAAGTACCAGGCGGACATCTTGATCCAAAAACATTACCAAATGTCAGCAATCAGGTTGTGTATGATCCAACCTGCCTTCTCCGTACCCCTTCAGTCGTATTACGCCATTGCGGATCTCGAAGTCGACGGACATTGCTTCTGTTATGGACACTCGAATGAATGTACTGGACCGGTAAGTATTAAAATGTTTAGATTTACCAGTAATGCTAAGTTCTTGAGTGGTGAATGCGTGAGTTTTGGCCCTTTCCAACCAGTTTACATTAAGATGTTAACGATTTATTCTGGTCTGAGACAGCAACCAAATGCGTGAGAGAGAGAGAGAGAGAGAGATGCATTTATTCCAACCATAATCATAATCATTTTACAATAAGAATATTTGTATACAATACGTTTAAATATGGTGTTGGAGACAGACATTTTGGCATACAGCCGCTAGCATGTCTGCCACCAGGGGATTTCATTTGAAAGTACATTTTAACATTAGTAAATATATTGCTATGAAGGGATTAGATAAAAGACAAATAAAATTGAATTAACATAAAAAGTGGTTGGAGGGAAATTTCATAATTAATGAAAAATATCATTTTAGTTATAAGTATACAGTGGAGGGTTTGTGAGACTTGGCATGTCTGGATTTTCTCGATAGGAGACTATATCATAATGTGATATTAGAACCTTAACTTTCTAAATAGTCTAAATAGAGTTTATTGCCATGATCTACAGGAGTGAACAACTTGTTGGTCTAATTCATCGATTACCTGTCTCGTTTGTTGTTTGTATGAATATTTGAATATTGTTGAACAGGATTTTTCTGAGCGTATGGCCCCAAAGTCTTGTCATTCATAGCGGTGGGTGTTGGATACGCTATGTAGATAGATAGGTAGATAGATAGATTTAACAGAGATGCCAAGCTCTAGAGTGGTGAATGCGTGAGTTTTGGCTCTTTCCAACCAGTTTACATTAAGATGTTAACGATTTATTCTGGTCCTCATTGCGTGAGTTAAATTAAAATATGAAGAAAATACTCAAGTCCAGAAGCGTGAGACAGCATACTTTATTTTGATGGAAATGGTACAAAAATTATTATACAGTAAGACATTTACATGATGTTAACTATGAATTGTAATCGATTATAACTATAGGTCCATCAGGAAACCACCTGAGCATTTGCTGTAATGGTGGCACCTTCAATAACAAGAAAGAAAATTAAATTAAGATTAAACAAAAATAACTATGCTATGTTATATTACATGGATGGAATTTTTTTTACAAAAATGTAATAATGATAACGTAATGACATGAAAGTGATGGGATGAGTTGAGTTTAATGACTGACAAATATAGCAGTTTCTGTGTTCACAATTAGCTGGATATTGTTTAACTAGATGATCATGGTATCTTTTGCAAAAATTGTGCATTGAATTTACAGAGTAAGGTTTGAAGTTGCACTGTCTGTCAAATTTGCAATTTTCTAAGATGCTATCAAACAGTTGAAATTTACCTTTATTAATCAAGGCACACTAAATTTGTGTGAATTAATGATTTTATAAGACATTAATTACTTAAAAATGAATTATACATTGAGAGAAAATCCAAAACATTGGAAACACAATGGAAATGACATCATCACCATTGTTCAGTATTGTGACATAATCACTGGGTTTGTTTACATATTGAGTTTTTGATGGCATGAAAAACTAATATTTATATTATTTATTGTAATCTAAAACTAAATTGTTGTGCAAAAGTGGGTATGTAATGGTGAAAAATATCATGAGACAAGAAGGCAGTATTGATTTATATCATTATTTTAATGTGCAAATTTGACAGACAGTGCACCTTTAATATAGGGAGGCAAATGATTCCAAACTTGTGTATCATAATTAATCAAGGAAGTGTATATGATATTCCTTCCATTTTAATGTTATGTCTTTCTTTCTTTAACAGAATGGAGCTGAGTGCAAATGCTACCACAACACAGCCGGAAACAATTGCGAAACATGTTTACCGCTCTTCAACAATAAACCTTGGAGAATCGGAGTCAATCAGGCCAATGAATGCGAAGGTAAGTACATCATTCGATCACTTTAGAAACTTGCTACCACCTCTCTATGTATATCAAAAATAGGTCCAGCTACATTTTCAGTCTGAATCACCCATTAATTACGAGTACGCTTATAATATCTAGGTAGGTTTGAATTTCCCCGATATGCTGTACTGTAAAGGATGGTATTATCGACAAGGCAGGTATTATCGACACTCGCATTAGAATGTTAATTTTGTTAACAAACTAATTTAAGTGTCGCTAATACCTGCTCTGTCGATAATACCCTCCTTTACAGTAGTACAATTTGATCCAATTTGGTCCAATTTAATTGCGCTTGTTCAACTTCGGCATCATCTATTCAACAAGATCTGCATATACGTATATAACTAAACTTAGGTTATAACAACTTTTTGACAGTTCCATGTACTGCGGTCTGACTATTACCAGTATGTTGTCATACGTTTGCCCCGACTTCAACGCACTTGTTCAACTTAGGTGGCCCAGTAACTTACAACTGCGAATAACGAAATAAAAACCATCAACATCTGAATTTACTTAGCCACATGTTGCGAGGCCATTGACTGACTTCATGCGGTCGTAAATTAAAACTGCCCAATTTGTATGATTTGATTCAATAAAATTCTATTGAGCAGGAGTTAAATGTACTAAATAAACACTGAAAAAGCAATGAGGGTGCAACTTTGATATTATTATAGATGTAGCACACATATCCAATGGGTTTGAAAAAGTATTTAGTTTCAATCCCGGGCCAGGGCGCCCTTCATGAGCAACATCTGGATGTCAGTTGGATGAGACAATAAGTTGGTGGTCCCTTGTACTCTGTGTCTATGCTAAGGCAAGTAAAAGACCCACCCATGGGGTAAATGTGTAACATGGGTGGACTCTCTCTCCCTCTTACCTCAATCAACACAAGAACTTGCTTCAGAGGGATGCACTGGCCATACCTATAGATCTATCTATTTAATGCAATGTGTAGTGGAAGGTCACATAAAACCGCCTTTTTTTGTGACCATTCTGTACGGTCTCGAATTGATTACAATGTAAAAAGATTCGTTATTAAGACCACCTCGATATTAAGATTACTCTAATGATTTTCAAGGGTCATCTTAGTAACGGGGGTGCCACTGTAAGGTATAAATGTAAGAATTATGATATTTTTTAAATGATAGAGCTAATTAAAAAGCGTTCAAAGTCAAGTTAACAGAAACTACATGTTTTAAATCTGAATTTTTTTTGTCCCCACACCAGTGTTATGTTCAATGTGTATTTTGCGAATTGGTGTGACTTTAACCGATAACTTTGATAAAATTATGAATTTCTCAGCATGCAATGCATTTTGAATGGTGTATATCCCAAAAGCTAAATAAAAATTAAATTAAAAACTTTTAAAAATTTGGAAATGGGTGCAACTCAAACCGTATATGTGCACCATGACAATACAGTTGGCAATACCAGGTATATAACTTTTTGAATAAATAAACTGATATATGTAAGTGCTTTGAAAAGTTTGCCACAACAATGTATACACCGAGATATGTTACTAGTATTCTTTCAACACAAACCATGGCCATTGGCTTTTGTTTATTAACTGTATAGATTTTATATTGGACCAGCTCAATGATAAGCTGTGAGTCACACAGCACGTAAGTTTGGTCATTGCTTTGGTAGATCGATAACCTTATACATGAGAACCCCGCTATTACGACCATCTGCGTAGACTGCGTTACTGGAGATACGATCTTTATGGCAGTGGCCTTTTAAATGAGTTATATAAGCTTTGAACCCCATCATTAAGACCCCCCCCCCCCTTGGGTGTCACAGAGGTTTTAATATCGAGGTGGTTTTAATTCTGAAATTTTTTAATGTTGTGATCACAATTTTGAGACCAAATGCATGGTCATTAAGGTATTTAAACGATCTACTTAAATGAACATTGTATATTGAAGTGGTCTTATTTACATGATATATGTAGGGTTTAAAGGTCAGACTAAAATGGCGTTGCCGCGAAGCCCTTGAAAGTCCTGGGCCTCCTCATGGCAAGGGTGGTAACACTGCGGGTGCTGACCTCAAACCCCATTGGCCAACACAGGGCTCTGTGTATTTCACACTCCAATTATGTCCGTCTGGCTATCCCATACATAGTTAAACGTATATACAATACATATTAAACAACTGTCGCCGTAATAGATAATTCTATGGCATTGATAAAGAAGTGGTTTTGAATATGAGGAGGTCATAATAATAAGTGGTCTTACTAGTGAGATGGTCTTAATAGTGAGGTGGTCTGAAAAATAAGGTTAAACTGTATATGACCTTGAAGTTGTATTATGAAACCAACACAATGCATCACTGTGTCGACAAGGTCACTCGAGATTTTCGAGTGTACCTGGATCAGGTTATTAACAGTAACATTTTTCAAAATATAATATTTTTGATAAAAAAATGTTTTAATGTTATTTTCAATTGTGTGTTAGCCTTCGTTTTGTGCAAAAGTAAATATCATCGGTTTCATGTAAATTGCAAATGCAAATTTATGTATTGGGTTTACAACCAGCCAGTGCAAACTACACACAGTTTGCTGACACTTCTTAGCTTCAAACCAGATTGAGATAATTTGTCATTGAGACAAACTATCATTTAAATTAGTAAATTATTTATAATGGTAAATTGGTAAATCAAACAAAACTTTGTGGCTTTGATCTAGGTATATTTCCAGATATTATTCCAAATTATCAAAATTTTACTTTTAACTGCCATTTTATAGCATAAAAATTACTTTATTTAACTATGTTTCATTACAATTTCAATATAATTTTAATACACGTGTAATTATTCTCTCAATATCACAATGTATTGTTGTAAATTCTCCATCTTTAATTTGTACCAGGTCGATAAGCATATATGCTTCTTATGTTAAATAAACTTACAAACAAACAAAAAAAACAGTTAGGTAATGACATGGAGTTTACACGAGTTTCAGATGTATGAATAATAAACATCCATCTTGACCTTTTACTAATTGCAATTGATTGTTATTTTCAGATTGCGGCTGCAATGGTCGAGCGCAATCGTGTCACTACGATGCTGCGAAGGGTTACGGCGTCTGCGACAACTGTACGGCCAGAGCGACGGGAGACAAATGTCAATTCTGCGTCTCTCATTATTACGTTAACCCTCAGAATACTTCGCTGTTTACTGCTGGTCAGACTTGCCTGGGTAGGTCATGCATGTTTAACTTTAGATGAGCATGTTTGGTGGTCTGAAAAATAAGTTTAAACTGTGTATGACCTTGAAGTTGTATTATGAAACCAACACAATGCATCACTGTGTCGACAAGGTCGTGCAAGATTTGCGAGTGTACCTGGATCAAGTTTACCAGAAAAACATTTTACTAAATATAATATTTTTGATAAAAACAGTTTTTAATGTGTAATCATATTCTGTAACAGGATATTAACGGAGCGATTGACGGCATTTGTAAATGAAACTTCATTTCGCAGACTGGCTGTCTTTTTTAAGTTCACATTCTTCTGTTGAAAAATGTAAAAATAAGCAAGACGACGTATTAGCATTAGCTTAATATATAAAAATATTCTTCTTTAAAGAAAATATCAGAGAAAAAAAAGACTGAAGATGTTTTTTTAATAAGGGAATGCTTTAATCTGAATTATTGTTTTTTTTTTTCAGGTTTTAATGGGACAATAATAATAAGTAAGTCGATAAATGTATACATTTATTTTCATTTATGCATTTTCTTGAATTTAGCGCTTGTGTCTTCACGAAAATTGTAATTTCAACTTTTTCATTTATTTCAGGCTACACCTGTGCGGATTATTGTATACGTAAGTGTTTATTTGACCATATTTACTGATGAAAACTGACAATTAATGAACAAAAATGAGCCAACGTTTTTGTTAGCTGTTTTCAGCCTTGCAGATAACTGGCTCTAATTATACCACTAAGGGCTGTTCAATATAAAAAAAGGGGGGGGGCAGACCTGAAGATTTTTCAGATATTGGGAAAACTGATATCGGGAGAAGGGGGGGGGGGGGTTGGTTGACCAGTATTTTCTTACTATCTTAATGTAGAAAAAAGGGGTGGGGGGGGGGGTCTGTCAAAAACCAGATATGGGGGGGGGGGGTGGGGTAAAAATGTTCAGATCTCCCCCCTTTTTTAAATGGAACAGCCCAAATTGGCAATCAAATAAGTAGGTCACTATTAAAAACTGTACAAGTTTAGTTTGATGACTTTTATGTCACACAATGGATTTCATAGACTTGGAAACTAATCTCAATATGACATCGTGTAAATCCAGGGCGGCCATTGGTTAAAGAAATCCCTCTGACAGCCAATTAGGAGTTCTGGATTTACATGACATCCTCTGGAGTTTATTTTCCACGTCTATGGAATCTGTTGTAATGTGGCATAGATTAATGAATCAGTTTTCACTTAATACTTAGCTACTGTTTGTGCCAAGGAGTGATGGAATTCACACCACTTTTTGGTGACATTTTTGATGAATGATTTGTGAAGTAATCATTACCCATAAGCTGATGTTCGAAAGCTTTCTTTTATATTTGATTGCAATTTCATTATGGTTTTCTCATTTCAGCCTGCAATTGCTCTCAAAGTGGATCCTTAGCAAGCAGCGGATACTCTTGCGAAAATTCTACCGGACTGTGTAGGTGTAAACCGAACGTGTCCGGCCGCAGGTGCGACACGTGCAAGGACCAGTTTTGGAATCTAAACAAGGATAACCCTGACGGTTGCCAAGGTAATTATTTGAATGATGTTAAAGGTGCCCTAAAATGAAGTTTTTTTTTATTTCATGAAAGAGTTGGAATATATTTACAAAACAAACTTTTTCTAGTAACACTGCAATTCCGAGATTTTGAAGCCCTAAAAAATGCAAACGTAGAGTCACACTCCTGCTTAAAATATTTGCCATACCAGAGTGCCCTCTGGTGAGCCAGTGTGACGTCACATATGCCAGAATTCTGGCGTAAATAATGAGCTAAAATGACTCCACTGGGCTGCAGCATCGCTGCCTCTTGGTTCCGCATCAGTGATTTCTGTAGTGCTACAAATGCAATTAGATTTCCCTCAAAAAGCTGGAGAATGGGGGGAGGGGTGAACTGGACCCCCAAAGATGGGTAATTAAGTCCCGATGTGTCGTCATGCATATATAATGAGCTACTGCCTCAACTGCAGCAATTGACCTGAACATTTTTTAGGGGGTTAACTTTAACCGATTAATCTAAGATTCGGACAATGAGTATTTTAGGGTATATTCTTTCATATGGCTCACATAGCTAAAAAAGTGCAAATTTCATTTTAGGGCACCTTTAAATAAAATTGTCTCGTACAGTCAAATTACATGTATAGTAGTCTCATGTTGCAATTAAAAGCTTTCGTCCTTTAAACCTACAGTTAGTTCCGATCATGCCAATACACAACTAAAGTTTAAACATATTTTCTCTCAACATTCTGCCATATATTGTGCTGCAACTTCATTTGCGATGTCATAGCTGAAACAATCCATATGATATGGGAACGATACAAATTATCGAATTATTGGTAAACGCTTTGAATGCCTGTATACTGCAGTTTTAGGCTTAATTAGTAAAATTGCGATCATCTGCAGCTGTGTGATTCTGAATGCTGTGTTGGATAATCCAAAATTTAGATTTCAAATTTTCGAAGAATTAAAATGATCTCATTTTAGTCTGTCTTCCTAAAGCAAGGCCTGTTCTCTCGGCAGAGCTCTGCCAAGACAATTTCATTGTCTAAGGGGTGCTGTACACCCAATGTGCAATTGTTTATCTATAGTCTGTAGTACTAGTCTAATTTGTAGTTATAGATGTGTTCTTTTTTCCAAATGTGTTCTGTAATTACAGATGGGTCAAATGTGACCAGATATGTGTCGATAAAATATATCTATCCATCTATCTGCGATCTTGGGTATCAGGGTAGGAAATATTTAGGCGAATCGGTTACAATAAATAATTCTGTATGAAACCGGCAATTTTATCAAATCAAAGCTTTTTTTTGTAAGAATCAATATGCATTATGGTATGGAATTTGCCCAGATACCTGGTGCGCTGAGCACAATATTTAAATTGTATTTTGCACTAGGAGTTTATCGTATTGCTGTATTAGCTTTTATAGAAACCAGTGCTAATTCCATATCAATAGATTTTAGAAATGGATAGACCGCAAACAAAAAAATGACTAAACCCAAACATATGTTACAATGATAACAAAAAATGTAAGCGAGTTTTATTGCATTAATATGTTTGTATGATATTGATGTTCGCATATTTTGCATACCAAATTCAAACTTTGACAATGCTGTATTGGTACATTGCATTGAAAAAAACAAAAACGAAATAAAATAAATAAATAAAACCTGAACCATCTGCACTCGGTTGCCTGTAAAAGTAATAATTTTTGTTGAAAATATAAGTATTGTATTTGTGTGAATAACTTTATAGTTGGATCCAGAATAAATGTCCACCTTTTTTTTGGGGGGGGGGGTGGGGGGTTTCGATCATATTGTGCCATGAAAATCTTGAAGCGGCACAGAATGGACAGAAATGATTCCTTCTGATAAGCCAAAGCAGTTTTAAAGGGAATCTTTCCTTTAAGCTACACCTCTTTTAGAATCCAATGTAAATTTGCCAAATTCTCAGACTCCGACAGATTCAGACCTCATTTATTTGCAAGGGATTGGAAACCTTTCCAAGGCTTTACAAGCCGCTGCCGAAAGGCCACCAATTTCATAATTACACATTAACTAACAAAGAAAACAAAACTGTCGGAGAGACAGAAAAAAGAAAGGTGTTAAGAAAGAAACAATTATAGTAGGGAAAAATATATATGTAAGCAGAAGTAATAAAAGCATGTTTGATTTGGATGGCTCACATCACGACGGACGAAATTGGTGCAAGAATAAGTTGATTTGGCACTGAACAAATCTAATAAGAGTCCTAAATAGTGTCTGAGAAATTAAGAGATTTAAATTTAAGTATTTTCAAGGTCATGATGGCCAATTATTTATTTTACATGTTGTTTTCTGATGTTGTCAGAATTGTGGTCAACATCTGGGGATTATTGGCTGAAAAACCCATCTTAAGTCATAAAAACCCCTTTATTGAGGCCATTAGAGGCAGAATACAAATCTGGGAAAGTGTGTAGAGACATTTTGATCTATTGTCCATGACTGTAACCACTTTATGACTCTTGAATAACCTCTAAGGCAATAAATTTCAGCTTAAAACTCGAGCCAAACATGCTACCATTTCTACATTTTTAATTAAGTAACTAATTAACAAGTAGCAGCTAGGTGAAATTCCACACAACTTGTCTATGAATGGTAAAGATGGGACGGGAGGGATTTCACATAATTCGGTGCTGACCCCCCAAACTCAGCTGGAAGATTCCCTTTATCCTGCGAAAAAGCTTCTCTGTATCAACATACATCACAGACCCAGATGAAACTAGTTTTTGTGCGCGATGTTTTTGCTCAAAACTTTATTGAGTCATTCTTGCAACTGATGTACTAATGGATTTGACAGTCGATACATTTGATGCATATGCAAAAATTCAGATTATAAAAAACTGAGTCATAGATTATCTTATGAATATGATTATATGAAGCATTCAATGGGGGTAAAAAAATCCCGATGAATGCTGGACATCGATCAATCAACCGTGACAGAAAAGTTTTAAACTCAACACCAGACGGTTTTCATAGATTAATCGAACGCGCGCAACAATTTGTTTGTTACAAAGATGTGGATTTTACGCAAAAGTTAGATGTGTTGGACGTAAATTTAGTACCTTTCGGATGTTGAGCGTAAAGTTAAATTTTATCGGTGTTAGATCAGTCGCAACTGACGATGCACTAAACTCGTTAAAATGATTTACACTTCTGCCTTTCATGTATGGTGGAGAAATATTGCTCATTTCATGGACAAAAGAATTTAAAAAACAATGTAACTGTAAATCTGTTATTGATCTTTTTCTCTTTCGCTGTCTTTACAAATGTTTTTCCAATACTGATATCTTTAGAAATTTTTTTATCAATATTGATGCATAATGATTTGTATTTGTCTGTCTAGTGCAATAAGGTTGTCATTGCTGGCTAGTGGGCCTACCCTCTGTCCTGCTCGAAATACCAACAATTATTTGATTACAATTTCTTGACAACTAGAAGGGTGCATAGACGAATGACTTTTTTTCTAAATATTTTTTTTTTAATATGGCCTGAGATTGCAAAGAGAATTTTTCCATAGTCAACGAAAACTCTCATTCGAGGACTGAAATAATATTTTATATGCAATATATAGGTCTTTTGTATAATTAAACTAGAAGCTCTCGGACAGCGAACAGTTTTACTGAGAAGTCACCTCCAAAAAATGTATTAATTCAATTCAAACCTTAAAGAAATTGTGTTTCGTGACTGTGTGCATCCACATTACAGCATCACACTTACACAAGCAATATGATACTGAACAGGGTTTCCTGAAGATTTCGACGTTTAATGGGGGAATACATCCTTTTCACATTGCAGCTATGTTGGTATTTTTGCGTCATTGACCTAATTTTGATTATGTAATATATTATGACATCATTACTTCTCCATTGTTCTTGCTGTGACCTCACCTTGGCCATTGTCTACTGATGACGTAACAATATCATATCTGAGTGCAAAGATAGATCAATGAGGCAAAATGCCAGTGTGAAATGTATTGGTCATAAATTTATACTTTTTAAATGTTGAACGTAAAGTAAAACTTTATTGGTGTTAGATCAGTCACAACTGGCGATGCACAAAATTACCAGATTTACACTTCTGCCTTTCATGTATGGTGGAGATTTTGTTGTCCGTTTAATGAGAGATTTTAAGATGAAAGAGAAATATTGCTCAATGTCAACAGTGGACAATGGCCATGGTGAGGTCACAGAGTGCAAGAACAATGGAGAAGTAATGATGTCATAATATATTACATAATCAAAATGAGGTCAATGAGGCAAAAGGGTGTACGGAGTGACGATACCTCAAATACACCTTTTGCGTTTTCTTTTTGGATTTTTAATTATGTGGGGTTTTTCCTCCTCCTAAAACCAGCCTACAGAAAAAAAAAGTTAATGCAAACCCACTGTTAAACTAAAGTAATGTATTTGCACTAATTTTACCCTTCTTTTCTTTTGTATAATGAGTCAACTATTTTTTTTACTTTTTCAGCTTGTGACTGCATTGCTGCAGGGACAATTAACAACACAAAACTTTGCAACAAATTAACTGGACAGTGTGTTTGTAAAAATAACACAGAGGGCGCCAAGTGTGATCAATGCAAGGTAAACATCAGTGACCTCTATTGGTAATCAATAATACTATTTGAACTTAATTCTCCACCCTATCCAGGTATAATTCAATAATTATTAGGGAGGTTATGTTTATTGATTGAGAAATGTTAATTACAATGTCATATCATAGATTGTCATCAATTGTAATCGTTAGTTTGATTGGCAAGTGAAAGTTATTTGATTATGGCTATGTATTATATATTTGTGATATGTCATAATTTTGATGTGATGTTTATTTTTGGCATTGAAGTCGATACATAAAAGATTGTGTAATAGTTAGAACACAGAATTTGTGTTTTGTCGATTAAGTTAATGGGCCGGGATTTTAGTAAGATTTGGTGTACATAAATTGCAATGAAATTATAAATAATTGAATCTACTAATTAACATAATTAATTATACTTATTTCTTTACAATGTGATACAGCAGTGTCTAGCAAATTGATATACACGCCAGGCAGACATGCCAAGTCTCGCTCATGCAGAGTGAGTCTCACTCATTTGGTTGCTGTCTTACTCCTCTAGACTTGAGTATTTTCTTCATATTTTAATTTGTCTCACTCTAAGAGAACCGGAATAAATCTTTAACATTTTAATGTGAACTGGTTGGAAAGGGCCGAAACTCACTCATTTACCACTCCAGAGCTTGGCATCTCTGCACAAGGGTGTCACTTCAAATGCAGTGTGATTTTCCTGTTTCACATTCACTCGTAATTTTTCAATTTTTTTTTATTGGTTAACTTTAGACAATGTTCACATCAGTTGGCCATAACTCAGTTATTGAAAGCAAAACTTAACAAAAATTGTTTGTCTTCAAAATTTTTTATTTGCAATCTTTTGTACGGCAGTTTTGTTTCACAAAAGTATACGCCTTTGAAAGCTTCGTATTCTATTTGGAAGCCAAACAGCACAAGTAACACGCAAAAAACAGCATTTATTTTTAGGAAAATAAGCTTTTTAACTTTATTTCTCTTTTCACCAAACAGCCCGGATATTTCGACTTCAAAGAATCGGATCCCGAGGGATGTCAGAAGTGTGATTGTGACATAGGTGGCGCCACCAATTCGACCTGTCCAGTTTCTGGCGGTCAGTGTCCCTGCAGGACGAACCTTGCAGGGCGGACTTGCAGGTTACCCAATCCACAATATTATGTTCCTTACCTAGACAATTTGACGTTTGAAGCAGAGTTCACGCTAAATGCACAGGTAATTACTTCTGGATGAAATGGTTAACAATTATTACTAGATCAGATGAGATATTCCGCTAATGAACAAAAACAATTAAGTGCTGGTGTGGTGATTGTTCATTTATGTATTTTGATTTTAATATTTCATAAGATATAAGGTACTTTAGGTGTACAAAAAAAGGATGAAAAATCAACATTCTGACATTGTTTTGTCAACAATTCCCTGGATATTACAGAAATTCGAAGTCGTGGAGAGACCTGGCCATGGAGAAGTTAATTCAACTGTAACTGGACATGGATTTCTCAGCTTAAATTCCTCGTCAAAAATCCAGATGAATCTCCAAGCACCCAAAACTGCATCTTACACTCTGGTGCTGAGATATGAGGTAAAATTTTATGAAATTTTTGCTTACACGGTATTGTGGTACTTGTATTAATTCGGCATTGCTCTCTTATTGACATCAGCCAATCAGATCATTCGTAAAGATCACCAGCCAATCAGATTGTCTGTTGGAGATCACCAGCCAATCAGATTGTCTGTTGGAGATCACCAGCCAATCAGATTGTCTGTTAGAGATCATCAGCCAATCAGATTGTCTCATTTGTGATCACAAGCTTATCAGATCTTTGAGATCACCAGCCAATCAGGTTGTCTGTTGGAGATCATCAGCCAATCAGATCATTTGAGATCACATGTACAGAGTCAATTAATAATGTCTTGGTTGTGATTTTTGAAGGCTCAGTACTGTTCTGATAAAGAAGCTACTAAGTTGTTGACACAGTGCTGTCAGGTGCATCCTTATTAATTGACACTGAGATGTCAAAATTGTATGTTCGGATAAGGTAAATTAATTAATGGGTGTTTCGTAATTTCTAAATGATGTGCTTCATTGGTATCAGTTATTTTGTTATATATTAACTAGCAAGTGGTTTTATATCTTTTTTTTTTTCAGACAAATGCAACAGCAACTATTTCTGTACAACTAACACCTCCGAACGGAGCTGACGTATCTGCATGTCAACAAAGTACGTCTTCCACGAACGCTAATTTGCCTGAAGCAGCATCCCGAGGTAAGTTATATTGTACCGTGAAAAGCCATTTTCAGATCATTTCGCCAATAAAACCACTGACATTTGGACTCAGTAGTGTTATTGCAATTGTATTTTACCTCACTATTAAGACCACCTCATCAATAAGACCAGTGTGTAGTATAATTTGCTCTAAGGGTGGTCTTATTTATGTAGCCAAGCAAGCATGGCCCTCATTTGCATTCGAGTTCACAGAATGGGGGCCTTGCAGCAGTCTTTAGATTTTTTCATCAGGCCTTCCTTCCTATCTGAATCTATTTTAGAATAGTAATAATGAGTGCACACACTATTGCTAATATTGACATGCTGTTATTTTTCCACAATCATAATTTTCATGCGGTGAATCGGCAGTTTCAACTCGTGCTTCTTAAAAATTTTTAATGTTATCTTTGAATGACTTAGTAATGGTCGATAAACCCTATTAACTCATTTTCAATGATGTGAAATGACGATAGTTGGCACCGATGCACGTATACTGTCCAGACATAATTTATTCAACCTATTGCGAAATACCACGAAAAATGACAGAACTTCTGCCAGGCTAATACTCTCAGATGAGATTCCACTGTATAATTATATTGTATCTTTATTTTGGCTTGATGTCTCTATGGCCTATCACGGTATATAATCAACTGTCTGAGGCTAATGTAATGATGAGGTGACAAGGCTTGTTTGCAAGATGGTGCTAAAACGTGGTTATATTTGTCGTTTCATAGGTGGTGCAACGATTGCTACGGTGTGTATGGTTGCCAACACCGCTTATCTGATGGACTTGAGTGTTACTACTGCACCGTCTCCTCTGATGCTAGATTCTGTAAGTAAATAGATCTTTTTTCTTTTTTTATTACTTTTTATTGAGAAAATAGATTGCATTGCATTTTTATAATGTCCGTCACTAAGAAAGTTTTAACTTGAATCAAAACATGAGCGCAAATCCTGGGAGAGGGGACAGATGGAGGGACAGATCCCCCCAATATTTATATCAAAGTTTTCTTCATATTTTATTGTAAATTTCTACATTATTGTGGCTCTGAGAGGTTTAATCCCCCTCCCCCCCCCCCCCCCTGATTAAATTGCAAATCTTCTTTATCACCACCTCTCTCGTAGGAAGGGTCAGCAAAGTATCATCTCCCCGCCCCCCTCTAGCAACCGATAAATTTTGATATGGTATATTAAATTTAAAATAAAATCATCGTCCCCTTCTACATAAATGACAAATCGACGTCTTTGTTTTATTGAAATGATAAGTCATGATAGGTTTTGCAACAAGCAAATTGTACTGATGATGAAATTTTATAATCACATTCATTTTCTAATTACAGGTCATGTTGCTGCCTGTTGTCACCGATATGGCAGAATACAAGAAAGCGACCAACGCTACAAAAGCTGCTATCAATACCTGTTTAACGGATGCGCAGAAAGCTGGTCCAAGACCTCAGTGTAACGCCACGGATTTCTCTGTTATGGCAGCTTTTCAAAACGGAGCTACGCGTATGTATAAGAATGAATTTATTATGATGTTATTATATAACGTATATGACGGTGGACACCACGCATTAAGAACACACCTCAAATTTTAGCTTCAAATCTGAACCGTTGTGGTTATGTCGCAATTAACGCAAGTTAATTGACAATTTAATTACTAATATTCTGTTTACGGTTTATTTGTATTGAACTTTTCTTATTGTATTGATTTTGTGGAGTGTCTGCCAGGATTTTCTAGACAGCAAAATTTGTTCCATATCATCGCTGCTGTAGTTTGAACTCATGAAGGATATTGTTTTATTTTTTAGAATGCATTTGCAACGCAACTGGTAGCGCCAGTCAGAACTGCGCAGGGACCGGCGGCCAGTGTCCGTGCGCTCCAGGCATCACGTTGAAGGATTGTTCTCGGTGCAAGGTCTTCCATTACGGATTCAGTAATGTTGGATGCAAAGGTATTTGGAAAAAAATTGAAGGTTTTGTTTAACTCCTGAAATGCAGTACGATTTTTTATACAGGAGTTGTGTCATTACTCTTGAAATTTATGGAATTCATGTTATAATTTGTTCCTAAGACACTTGAATAAGGTGATAATCCATTGTTTGTATTTGGGGCAGAGGCACAAGGAACCAAGGATGTATTAGATGGCTCTAAGGTATTGTCTAGTGATTAATGGTCAAAATCTGTAGGAAACTGACCTCGGAAACACTTTTAGCATTGGGAAGGTGGGCTAAATGGTCGGACATACATGACAGTTTGTGGCATAACAGACACTACTACCTTATTGCACAAATGACATTGGGCTGGACCACTTCCACACTTCGGATAATAACATTATCTTTTTCTTTCCAGCGTGCAACTGCGACCCCAAGGGATCGGTACGACTCGCATGTAATAACACCGGAGACTGCCAATGCAAATCTAACGTCATTGGAAAGACTTGTAATTCCTGCAAAACGGAACACTATGGATTATTTACAGGTATAGAGATATCGAAAAACATTTTCTGTCTGGTAATAATTCAGTTTCAGTGTGTTCGACAACAATCAATGTCATTTTCGTGGGTGGAATTTGGATTATATGTAAAATTTTGTAATGTCGACTTGATGAAAAACTCGTCATCTATAAATTCTTTTATTTTTTTTACATAGTTATATCCTTTGCATGATTAACAGTTGTTACTTTTCTTTGGCTATTGATATTTCATGCATGATTTTATTTTATTAAATTTTTTAAACATTTAAACATATTTTAAATATCGTTGAAAGTCGATATTCTGGGTATGACACTAAAATTGCATGATTGTCTTGTTCTCGCAGAGTTCAACTTCTTTAAATTTTCAGTATAATTTTGAATCATCTGAATTATATATTAAATCTTATGAATTGATAATTGCATGCTGCTATTTTTAATTAATCTTTAAACACAACATTTTAACCTTATACATCTGGTGTGTCGGATAAGATTTCTAAAACTAGATATATTTTTTGAAGGAGTCCCTGTCCCGGGTGATACAGGTAAAAAATTGGTGTGAATTTTAGTCTGTGCGGTTTTTAAATTACAGTTCTCTATTTTTCCTGTTTTCTATGGAAATCGCTTTCATCTATTTATTCATGTTTCCGAACTCGTTTTAACACAATCAATTCATACATTTTTGCATACACAACTTTATACATTAGAGAATACATGGTTGTTTTTTTTTCGGTGTGTAAGATTTTGTAGACACGTACAAGTCAAAAGTTTGGAGTCACCTCAAATTGGAAAAAAAAGTAAAAAAGAGCCAAACCAGAAGGGAATACAGCTTAATTTTCCAATTATTTGCATAAAGATTTTGTAAAACCTTACCATCTAATCACTAAAAAATTAAAAAAATTTATATCTTGTGGATTTAAATTGCTTAAAGTTGACTGGAAATTCTCGGAATTATTTAGTTTCAAAATTTTTCTTTTCTTAAAACTGTACATTTGTTTTTAAACCAAGACTTTTAATCAAGTTCGATCAGTAAAAAAAAGGTTTGAGAAGAAAGTTGGTCAAAAACTAAGTATAATATGTTATTAAAAGTTCCGTTTTTAAGTAATAAATTATATCATTTTTAATTTGAGGTGAACCAAAATTATTGTCATGTACCTTTTTAATGCAGGGCCTTATATATCTTTAAATTGCAAAATATTGATGATTAATTTTAATCCATTTTGCAAATAAAGTCGAACATAACATTTGAAGTACTTTGCAAGTACTTGTGATATGACCAATTCACACTTCGCATTTCTAAACCTATTTTTTACAATCATTTTGTTTTGATGGCAATCAAATGAAACTGCAGTTAATCTTATTTTCAATTGCTTTTCATTTGAATTGAATATTAAAATAGACTTGCCGTGGTTATAAATCTTTTAATATCTCTGTTGCCTTGTTGTGTACTATACATTCATAAGCTGACGATTTTCTAGCGAATACTGTTAATTCTTTGCTTAAAGTTTTAAGTTTTGAAGATGTCAAAGATTTGATAGAAAAACCCGTGAATCTAAGAACACAAAGCATGCTCTAAATTTTTTTAAAAGCCATTTTATGATTGCTTCAAAATATAGTCAGTTAGATCAGCGGAACCAAAAAATATTTGTTATCAGTCTTACTGATCATCGGTTCATCAGATCGTGGTATTTTGGCTTTGACATCATTTTTAAGCTATATCTTGTCCTGTTTACCTTTTAATGATTTAATCTATATTAGGTAACGGCTGTATTCCGTGCAATTGCAACATGACGTATTCCTTCAACAACATGTGCATGGATGTCGGTCAGTGTTACTGCAAACCTGGAGTGGGTGGACGCACTTGTGATGAGTGCTTGAACAAGTAAGTCATATTGTTTTCTTTTCCGTTTTAGTCGTCTATTTTAAAGCTGGATTGTCACTCAATATGACAGTGGCCAAAATTTAATTTTTCATGCAATCAAAAATCCAATATGTAAACAAACCAAATGATGACATCACAACACTCAACAATGGGTGATGATGCCATTTATATTGTATTTCCAATGTTTTGGTCTTGATTTCTTTCAATGTATCATTTTTTTTTGTTGTAATTAATGCCTGATAGATTAATTAGCTTACACGTATTTAGTGCGCCTTGATCAAATAAGCGGAAAAAAATATCTTTATTGAATTGAATTAAATGGGGAGAAAAAGTACCACAAGTGGTCACTGAAACCGTAGAAGATAAATATTGTTTGATGACGTCAGGTTTATAGTGTGAAGTCATCAATGTAACAATTAAGTATTGATGTCATCTTATTGTCTATTCATGTGCTACGGTCATAGTGCCCCCCTGTAGGCTCTGTTACTTTTTCTCCCCATTGAGGTCGTCTGCCTGCGATACAAAAATTTGTAGTGCCTATTAAGTTGTATCGGTCCACAGGCAAGCAAGAAGCAAAAGACTCTACCCATGGAGTAAATTTGTAAAATGCTTCTACATTGATTATAAGAATCTCATCATTACTTCTGCCTCTGGCAGCTGTTCGTACAAGCTAATCTTTGAGCAGTAGTAAAAGTCCAAATTTGTTCGACGGACAGCCCACCTTTATCAATTAAGAACTCACCCAAAATATATTATCTTTAACCACATAGATGTTGTATTGCTTAGTTGCTAATATTTAGTTCTTTCTTTTCCAGTTTCTATGGCTTGAAAGCGACAGGATGCACGAGTTGCAACTGTAATGACATCGGTTCGTTAAACACAACTTGTGCCAAGAACACGGGGCAGTGCCAGTGCAGGGCTAAAGTCAATGGAACTAGATGCGACAAATGTTCGGATGGTATGTTTTTTCTACTGGGCAAGAACCTCAATTTGAGGCACCTTACTTGCATTGTGGGGTAAACATTACATCGTAAATACATTATGAATTGAGTATACTGACTGTCTACAAGTTGACTGCCCGCGCCATCTATATTCACTTTAATTCGGCAAAATACCGCTAGCGTCTACAGATTCTTATTTAGAGCAACTCACCAAATGTCTCACACAACTAACCCAGGCAGTTTTGACCTATGGTCATCAATTTAGAGTTGCTCAACATCGCTCCTTGCAAAGCAATCTAGAGCAGCAAACATCTAAAATACGTACGTGTGTAGCGATCTCGTAGAAGTAGGTCACTTCAGTTTCAGGGACCCTGAAGAATCAAGGGTCCCAAGCAGAGACAGGTATACTGATGTCAAAATGCGCTGCAGATATTTGGAAAATTGTTTCTCCTTATACTCACAACTATTCATTATGTTGCTTCTTCTTTATGTTATTGGTTTACAAATCCATGGGACGTTTGTCATCCAAATAATATTTTCCAAAACCCTTATCATTGTAGGTTACTATGCCCTCGGCAACTGGACAGCAGACGGATGCCTTCCATGTTTTTGTTCTGGTCATTCCACGAACTGCACTTCTGCAGACGGATGGTACTCTGCGCAGACGTTTTACGACTGGTCATTGTACAGCAGTGACCAAGCTGTAGGTGACCAATGGTCAGGGGTGGACGACAAAGGTGCCTCGGTGCAAGTTGTAAAGGGTAGCATTGCTGGGAGCACTGCGCAGTAAGTAGCTGTGAATGATGATGACGTACGGGTGTACTATACCCTAGATGAGCCGATTTGCCTTTAAAAACTTTCTCAGTAGTTATATTTCCCAAGCACCGCTGAACGGCATTGAAATTACGTTTTCAAACAAAGCTGAATTCACTTGTCTGTCGTTTATTGATGCGAAAGTGCTGTCATCAGTACATAACAACAAACCTGAGGCTAGTTTATTCTTGTTAGTCAAGGAATCGGTCCTTTCCGACGGCGCCATTTTGTATAAACAATGCATTATGGGAGGAGCCAAAAATGAAAATGAGGCAGACGATGACGTCATAAACAAACTACGTCACTTCAAGTTTTGTGATGTCATCAGTATGTATTCTCCCATAATTCTTAGTGCAAAATGGCGATGAAGTTTCATTGACCAAAAAGCTGGGGTAGTTTTTAAAAAACAAATAACAATTGTCAGATCACTGCCTTCATTTCTCTTCAAAAATAAGACTATAAAGGCCTAAAGAGTGGGCAGGAAAGGTCAGTCTAGCGTTGCTTTGTGACGTCATTATTATACTTTGAATGCGAAAGTTTTTAGTGTCTAATCGGTCCATCCTCTACAGAGCATAGATACTCCATCTAACTATACCCTAACCCTGGTGCTTTATTTCAACTAGATTGTGCCCCCAATGCTTCCAAAGAATGGGCTGTTTTGGAGTAGACTGTCTAATATCAGCAGATATTGAATGTTTGAATTTATCTAATTTCGGCAACTACAATTACAGTTGCAATATACAAATAAAATAATACAATATGTATAAAAAATGTTTTAATATATTATGTAAATTGCCTGGGTCCATGCATAAAAGCAATGCTTGAAGGTTGTATGGCCTTACCTGTAGTTACCAGTTATCAAAAACCACCTGTTAACGTTAAACCAAAAACACCAACGAAGATCTGGACAATAAAGTCATGTCAATCTCTCAATGATTGGCCCTTCTTTTCTTCCTCTAGAAAAATTAAAAACTCTGCGATGATGCATCCAGTATATATATATGTCAGTTCATATGTAAGTAATCAGTTGTGATTTTAGTTTTTCTCGCTTTTTTTTCTTCCAGATTTGTCATGCAGATAGTAAACGAAGGACTGAATGTAGCTATGAACCAATATTACTTCCAAGCCAAGAAGGACTTCCTAGGGGACAAACGAGGGGCGTACGCAACTAACTTCACCTTCGAGTTGAGTTTGTCCTTTCCTGCTGGACTCGTAGCGCCTGTTGGAGCTCCTGGGAGTGGTAATACTACCGCATCGAATGCTACTACCAGCACTACTAACGGTACTACCAGTGCGAATAGTACCAGTAGTAGTAATGCCACAGCGCCAGCCTCATCAGCGGCTCCGTTAGCCAACTTAGAATACATCGATAGCACGGCAGGGGATGTCATCATCTCTGGCGCTCACACTTCGTTCAAGATTGTAGCTTCGATTAACGCAAAGCCAGGACAGACACGCCAGACTTTTACAGTAAGTACATGTGCACCCTGTCCAACATCCCAGTGAAATTGGTGGTTGAGCTAATTGTGACTATATATTCGTTGTATTTCATTACAAATTTCAAGTGTATAACACTTGTCAGTTGTCATTTGATTTGTGGTATCTAATTCTTAGTCCCGGTTATAATAAACTTTATTGTTATAAATAGATTAAATTATACAATATGAAGTATATACAATAAAAATTTTACATAGCCTATTTATGAATTGCTATGAACAGTCACTGTATAATTTGTAACTAGCACAGGAGTTGCTTATGTTTTAATTCATGAGCTTGTAAAACTACCTTACTGACAAAAGCCTTTTCACCGATTTTCCACGGTCTGAATGGGTATTAGCCAGAAGCTAATTGGCAGGTATGACCTGTTGCTGCAGGCAAATGTAATGATGAGTTGATTATGCTTCTATAATGCTCTATTGTACGCAGTATTACGCATATTTTTGTGTATCCCCAGATTCCGATGGTGGAGAAAGAATGGCGGAAGGATAACCTAGCAACCGGAACATTCCCTAGTTACGCAGAAATGATGATGGTATTATCAAACATCACCAGTTTACTTGTCAGAGCTAAGTACTCCAATGTAAGTATCACTGGCCCGTAAAGTGAATTTCCAAATTTTATAAAACGGCAGTTTATGATCAGCTGCATTGATATGGAAAACTATTAGGAAAGATATTTGTTGAGGATAGTCATTATGACTAAGCAATGTGTTTATGTAATGGTGCATTTTCACGGAAGGTTCTCTGTACTTCCACTAGGTGGCTAAAATAAAATACTGCAATTCTATTAGCTGAAAAAGTTCCCGCCCTTGACTGTGATTGGCCGAAGCAAAGTGCATCCAAGCAGCAGTATTTTTAGTGCTGTTTAATGTATATTTGATGTTTTATCATTTAGTTGATTTTTGTTATTTTCCTGATAAAGTTCTATTTATGGAATCGGTTAGTTATTTATTACCTACTCTGTCTGAAAAGCAAAATGAGTAATAAGAGGAGAAGAAAGACTTATGTCCTGCTGAATTCATGGCTGTTCAGTGAAAAACTGTATAGTGCTCACGATATATCAACACACAAACTAGACAACTGGAACTCCAGCTCAGCCGTTTAATATGGGATTAAAATATACAGATTTTCAGATTCAGATATTTTTATTTCACTCAAAGCAATTCATCAAACATACAATATTTCATTTAAGTCTATTAAAAATTTGCTTTAAATAGGGTGACCCCTTTAAGACATCTTTGATGTCGCTGCCAAGGGCCACCCTAGTCCTAATATCAAAAAATTAATTATCTTTCACATTTTATTCTTGCAACTAGTTGCAGGGGACATACTCACAGTGGTAGTCTTAAAAAAATAAGTTAATAAATAAAAATTACAAAATACAAGAAAATTCAGTTTTGGGGAGTTCAAAGTGGCTGCCTACTGCAGGTGACTGTCAAAATGTCAAAATATAGGTGGCCTTTATCAGGTGCAGCCTTAACTATACATCTTACTTTACTGCTCACCCAAATATTTTTGCATGACATCGCTTTTTATTCTTTCAGGCAACTGGCGCTCGGACATCCTTGTTTTCCGTCAGGATGATGCACACGTCGCAGAATCCAATTTCGCTGCAACCGGTGAATAAAGTCGAACAGTGCACCTGCCCAGCTGGTTACACTGTAAGTTTTTGAGTTTAGTTTTGGGTTTATATACATAAAAATCTCACTGTATAGCCACCTCGCTATTTACACTTAAAATACTACTGTTTTATTAGTTTTCTACTGAGTACTGAGTGTTAGTTGGAGAATGTTATTACTCGCATGGTAATTTACCCGTGCAATTAAAGTGACTCAACGTTAATACTGAAATTTTTGGACCATCTGTGGAAAAAATGGGATTTCAATGTATAAATCAAATGACGTAGATGGAGTATCTGTTCTCTGTGTACACTTGACATGCAAATTTGATGCATGATAAATTAATAAAATTGCATGTGCAATATACTGAGGTCCAATATGGTTTAGTTGAAGTAATTTTTTCAGCAAATTTGACAAGAACAGCAAGAATTCTTTAAGTATAATGTTGCCGAGCTTGTCTTTTTGCATTTCGTGGCATGCTAGATTACATTAAAAATATTACAACAATCATTGAAATAGCGGGTGACAAATTCATAGTTTTACAAGATGCCAATGCTTTCAACGGAATCAATTCTTCTGGTTACAATCAAACGGTCATCCGCTTTTGATGTAATATCTCGTGTTTGAAACACTCCAGAGCTGTTGTTAATCACTTATACAAAACAAAACAGCTTTCAAAATTTACTTTCCTTTGATTTTCATGCATTTTCATTTAAATAATTAATGGTATTTCTCGTTAGTGTCCTCATATTCATAACATACCTTTTATATATATGTCATCATTAATGAAGTGCATTCGGTTCATATTTTTGTTTTTGTTAATTTAAAATAGTATAGAAAATATTTTGTGAATCTTGCATGCCGGTAGGTGGCCCCAATATAGCGAAGGGATACCTTTTTAGTGGGGTCTCCTCACATAATGTATAATATGTGAGTTTTGTAATTAAAATTGTATAATGTATGTATAAATGTGAAATAAAATGAATAAATCTGAATCTGAATTTCAGGGCCAATTTTGTGAAAAATGTGCACCAGGACACACTCGGGAGACCCCAAGTGGAGGACAATTTGTTAAATGCGTTCCGTGCAAATGCAACAACCACGGAGAAAGCCAAATGCCATGTGACCCTGAGACCGGCGCCTGTAACTGTGCGAACAACACTGAAGGATTGAACTGCGAGACTTGTAAAGTCGGTTACTATGGTAACGCAACAGTTGGCCTGCCTGGTGAGTTGATTTTAGTTTCGGAATTACATTTGAAAGTACTTGTCACAGTTTTTGTGGTTATTACAGTATCTGTAGTTACAGCCAAATAAGGTCTGATTAAAATTAAAATACAACCACTAAAGAAACGTCTTACTCGTCAAATCTCACGTTAAACAACAGAAAGAACTGGTATGTAATATGAACAGATTATTTTCAAAATCCCCCTCTTTTTCAAATGGAACAACCCTTGGATGGAATAAAGAATTGATTTAAAAAAGTAAATCCAAGTTTTGTTAACCTTTTTATTGCAGAGGATTGCAAGCCTTGTATGTGTCCAGGAAATGTGGTCAACAAGGACGTCAACGCTTTCGCGTCATCTTGCATCATGTTGGACGATGGACGACATCAATGCTCAAACTGTACCACAGGACACGAGGGACGTACGTGCGAGATATGCCAGACCAAGTTTTACGGCCAGCCAATGAATATATCTGTAAGTTCTTTTCTGCTCAGTCATAATTGTTCACTAGTTACATCTAATGGTGAGTCAAGATAGCTAAGGGCCGTTCCATTTAAAAAAAGGGGGGGGGGGGTGGACCTGAAGATTTTTCAGATGTCAGAGGAGGGAGGGGGGTGTTTGACCAGTATTTTCTTGAGATCTTAATGTAGAAAAAAGCGTGGGTGGGGGGGGGGGGGGGGGGTCTGTCAAAAACCAGATATCGTGGGTGGAGGGCGCGGGGTCTAAAAATTTTCAGGTCCCCCCCATTCCCCTCTTTTTAAATGGAATTGCCCTTAATTAGATGTGATAGACAGATTGATAGATAGTTGATTGATTGATTGATTGGCTTATGACGAATGGCCTGTTTCAAATTATTTGAAAGTTTATTATAATCTTGCCATTGTAACTACTTATTTTCAAACACTTTAGACAAATATGTTAAAAAGAATGTTGAGCAATAATTGAAGCATCCATAAATTGCAATACTTTTTGATTTTGTGTGATTTGTTTTCTTATCATTATTACATGTTATTAACCAGCGATTAGTGATAATGTCTTCGATGATAATGATATTTTGCTGCAGCTCATGCATTACAAATGGTATTTTGATTGCAATTTCAGATGAATTCAGGAAAATGTTTGCCCTGCGATTGCAATGGAAGAGCAGATACTTGCAATACAATGACAGGAGAGTGTCTCAATTGCAAGAATAACACTGCGGGACCCAATTGCAATATATGTGCTCCGAAATACTTCGGAAATGCTATGATAAACAGGTGTATCAGTAAGTATAATAAGCTTTGATAATTCATATCTTTGGAATATACAGTATCAAAGTTTTTTGTTTTTAAGCTCCGGAGTACTTGGTTTGATAAAAGTTATGAATTCTGTGTCAATTTTTTCTTGCTTTTCAAACCATTAATGCATGTCAAAACAATATATCATCTTGAATTGTTTATATACCATATTTAAGGAGTTTTTTTGTCTGGTAGAAGTTTCTGACTGCAAAATGCTTTCATTCAGTTGTCCCCAGAAAGCGTGCCGTTGCATAGGAAAAATGTCAAAAATTATCTATTTATAACAGTTCTGACAGAACATTCGAAAGAATTTTCTAGGTGTCTATTTTAGACTAAATAGGAAATCTAGTCATTGACTTACATCACGGAAACCATGATAACAAACGGAATTCATCCTGGTATCTTTATGGAAACAACTTGTGCTATAGAAAAAGCACTATGAAACATTCAAGTCACTCCTGATACTCAGTTATAGCATTGTATCGAGATATGAACAACTGCAATCAATATAAATTATTCTATATCTTATTTCAGCTTGCAATTGCTCCTTACCGGGAGCCACTGGCGATTGCGACCATGAGACGGGCAAATGCGTCTGCAAGAATAACGTGGAAGGATTCCGTTGCGACAGATGTGCCATGAATTCTTACAATTATTCTTCATCCGGGTGTTCGAACTGTTCTTGTCATCCTTTGGGAGCTCTAGGACAAAGTTGCAATGTGGTATGTCGCAGTTTTTAAATTATATGTCCACATAAATTAGGACACAATTATTTGATCTGTATTTCAAGTTTCAAAAGTCTTTATTGACATGTGGATAATAAACATACACAAATTTATTATGCAATACCCTCCACCCAACTGGGCTTATATGTCAATTGACTTAGCTGAGATCTCATTAAAGTGGTGACGCCTTCATACAACAAAATTCTCAAATAAAACATTTTTCCTGATTACCATTAAATTTGATGAAAATCTGGAGCTTTTCAGATCCTCCCAGGGCAATTTTTAATAGGTCAGTCAGTCGGTCGGTCTGTTGAAAATGCAAAAATGAAACTTCATAGTTATCTTGAAGCCATTCAGTGTAATACTTATTGAAGTTCAAAATCCTCTAAAAGCAAACTATATACAGCAAGAGCACTTGAGTTAGATTCGACGCTCCGCTTTATTATCAGTTGATTATGGTTGCTAGGTTTCCCTCAGTAAAAAGTTTAAACACATTTTTCCAGACTTCCGGGCAGTGTCTGTGCAGATCGCATGTGATTGGACGAGCATGTGACAAGTGCGAGGACACCTACTGGAATATTCACGCAACTGGATGTGAACGTAAGTTTTATAATATTTTTAATTACAGTATGCAACGAGTATCCGATTGTCTATTCTGGCATACTTTTAAAATAAATCCAACTTGAAGTTGTGCCGTAAACAAATGTCTTGTTCCATTCTCATGTTTCCAATAAATATTTGTCTATTTAGACTGTTTGCAAACAATGTAGTGGCTTGCTAGTCCTTAAATTGACTTTAAAAGTCGCTGGAGCATGGAAACTGTGATGTCACAAGATCATGTTTTAGCTGGACTTTGAATGTATATGTTTTAGCAATCGGTTTAGAGGTCATTGTAGCAGCCATTGTGACGCTACCATATGGTACTCACCGATTGAGTGTGTTGCTTACATCAATTTTTAGTCAAATATATGTCTAGTCACTAAATATATTATTTTATTGTTATTACTTGATTTTTTCTCTTATGATATTGTCGCTGATGATTTTATTTCATTGTTTCAGCTTGCAGATGCACCCCTATAGGCACTGCGAACTTAACCGGTCAGACGTTCGGAAAATGTAACTTGACCACTGGTCAGTGCAATTGCGCGACGGAAGCTATTATTGGTCGGACGTGTGACACGTGTGCGAAAGGAACCAAAGGTATGTAGTGTCACTCGTAGGGAAGTGGCAGGGACCTGTGTTAGAGGTCTGCATTAGCGCAATCGTTTTAGGATTCTGGTCCAAAATGTGATGTCAAATTTACAGAAATGAGAACAGTTCAAATATTTTTCATAAAAGAATTTTACGAGCGTCGTGAGTTTGGTGTAGAAAAGGTATGTTTTGAAATGTATTTATTCAATGATTTCTGATTATTTGTTGCAGAAAAATATGTATTCATCGAAGGGAAATATATTGGTAAGTTGAGTCTATCTTTTGTGCATAGATATATGCATCATTTTGTAGTAGACAGATGATAAATTTATTTCACTAATGATTTTGTTACAAAATATTGTATGAAGTATATAATCGGCAGAACTTGTCTTTGGCAATTTGTTCCTGACGCAAGATAGTGTTATGATAGATCTCGAAGTTGAGTTAGTTATTAATAATCATTTTTATTGCTAATCTTTTTACCAGGACAATATCCGACGTGCAAAATCTGCGGCGAATGCTTCGATAATTGGGGGCGAAAAATTGACACAGCCGGACTGGATAACCGGAAGTTGTACGGAAGAGCAATGGCGGTCTGGTCCAATTACAGTAAGTTCATCTTAACTACTTGGTCCATATCACATGATGATAAACAAATCTGTGCCTGTTTGAAAAAAAAAAAGAAACTTACTCTTCATAGCAAGTAAATCATTTGTGAAGGAACAAGTTGTTGTAATTTTACTCTGAAAGGCATTAGCGGTACAGGTTCATTTGTAGAGTAGTTTATTCCAAAGGTGAGGTGCAATGACTATATAAATTATGATCTCATTATTACATCTGCCTCTTGCTACTGATACTATTGGATAGCCCATTTTTGACCAGTAACACATAGATGGCACTATTTAATACAATACATTTCTCAGATAACAAGACTGCAAAAGAAGTTATACCTGTCATTAACGGAACACAGAATGATCTCAACAACATCCAGACTTCCGTCAATAAAAGCTTGGGAATGCTGAACGACTTGAAATCATTGCAGTCTGATTATGAGCAGGTAAGAATATAGTTATGAATCTCTTACATTTGCAGAGCTGAGTGGTCAAGTGGTCAGTTTGGCATGCCTATAACTCGGGGTGCATTATTTCAACTCCACTGTACCCAAACAGTTTTCAAGCCATATATTTCTCATTTTATCCATAGATTAAGTATACACAGATCAGAAACTTCTTCATTTGCATATAGGCAGTGGATTGTGGGATTGGTAGGGTTCTAATATAGTGAACAGAGTCCTTTGTGATGGTGACATTGTCATCACCACAATCGTAAATGAGATCATTGTGATTGCTTTTAATTTTCATATTTCTGTGGGCTGGTCTTATTGTTATAACATCCCTGAACAAGCTAGTGTCGGTTGAATTACAGTGGTGCCCCGGTGCTCAGTGATGTTATCCTTGTACAGGGAAATTTGGTACAATTCGGAAGTTTGAGAGCCTCGGTACAGTCGGACTCGTTATAACGGTCACACTTACAACAAAAGTTTGATTATAAAAATGCCATCTTTTTGACCAGACACACATGGAAAGGTTTTGTGGGTCGAGTAGGGCTTTATGTCCTATATTCTGCTCCTGATGGGCTAATTAGGACAGGCAGGGACCATGGCAATGAGATGATGTATGACACACATGTAAAGAATTCAGTTGTAATGAACATTTGTGACGGTCCCTTAAATGGTTTACTATGAGTGAGTCCAACTGTGTGTAAAATTGTAGAATATCTTAGTAACAATATCTTGTATATAAATGGGGGTTTACTTTTAACTTGTTGACATCACTATTTCTCTTTCAGTTGTTTTTAAAAAGCAAAGCAGAGCTTAACACGACAACGCAATTAGAGGCAAATTATAGAGCGACCGATCTAAATGTGACAAGGGCACAAGCATTTTCCGGCTACTTCGTCTTGAACAACGGCGTTTCCATGATGCCTGCCATGATGTTGACCGTCGTCAAGAGTCATCAGTATCGATATAATGTGAGTTGAGACTGAACTATTTTAGAATACCTAAAGTTATTGTAAAATAGATAAAAGTGAATTATTAGAGGGAATGTGAGTGTTATAGATTGAGTTAAGGTTTTCTAGATGCAACTTTATTGTAGTTGTAGCAAATATATGAATATTTATGCATTTCAGAATGGTCTTAATTGTGAATGTCCACTATGACTAATGTAAGCTATGCTGATTTCAGACTTACACAAGCGGCAGAAACGAAGCGTGGGGCAGTATCAGTTTAGCGACAAACTTAATCTCGAACACAAGCAACATGGTTCAGTCTCTGACGTCAAAAGTGGGCGCTGCAAAGACAAAGCTGGATGCTGCGTTGCTAAACGAAATCTCAGCGAAAGTTATTCTTCAGAATGACAAGGCTGCTTTGGAAACGAACCGAGTAGTTTTGGAGAACGCCACGAGAGTTGCCGAGAGGTCTCCCGCTGTAATAAATGACATTGGGAAAAGTATAAATGAGACAAATAATCTCATATCGAGTGCAAACAGCACACTGACAAATTCGGAAGCTGTAGTCATCTCAAAAAGAGATCAGATCCAAGCGATGGTGGATCTGGCACAATTCACGAAGGCAAATTTGACACAGGCGAAAACAACGACGGACACAGCGCTAGAAAAGCTGAATAAATATGTGGTAAGTGTTGAATTGAATTGAACTCTATTATTTAAAGTGGATGGCACACAGATATAAAACCTACAAGGTGGTTCACCAAAAAAAATAGTAAATTGGTACATAGACAAAATTTAAGATATATTTGTAGTATTAAAATAGCAAGAATTATCAAAAAGTTAAGAAATTTAAGTAGTAATTAGCTAGATATGGTGGTAAGTGTGAGACCTTTTGAGTTAGTTGCTGCAGTATTTTTCTGACTGTTGCGGAAGTGTGTCGTATTTATGGATCTGAATTGTAAGCAATGCTTTGGTTTAGATATTGGCAAAAAAAATAGTATTGCAAGGTCTTACTGTAGTTTTTTGTTGAAATTTAAAAGATATGCTGTCAGATGAATTTACATAAATTTCAAAAATTAGTTTTAGCTTTACAAATATTTTGAGTAAATTGCCACTATTTAACTGTTAGTTTTTATGATCAACTTCACTTGATATAGTGGGATGTAACAATTCAAAAGTTATAAATATATAGTAAAATTAGACTCAAAGAAAGAAACTTTAATCAAACTCAAGAGTTGGTATATTATTTGAATTTATTCTGTCACAAACTCGTAAATATGTAATTTTATTTAATTTTTTACATTCTTAATGTTTTTACTTCCAGCAAACAGCAAATGAGACCAAAGGAAATGCAACAGAAGTATTCCAACGCCTCGTTACACATTTCGATGGTTTGAAGAATGTCACGGGAATGATCGCACAAGGCACGGCATTTGTCAGTAATGTAACTAGAACTACTCTTCGCCCCTTGGCCGAACTCCAATCAGTGACTTCTCAAATCACCACTTTCTCATTATCCAAAGAGTTTGTTGACATGACTTTCTCAAGGGCGTCCAAAGGTCAAATCACGGCGAACCAAGCTAGCACTAATGCGACCCAGGCTCTGTAAGATAATATTCTATATTTCGTCTTATTCTACTTTAATTTATACTTTAGACAAAAGTTGGATTGATGTAGAAACTAGCAGGAAAAAAGGAATTCAGACTTTTGTCAAATACTTATTTCAAATCATTAAAATAAGTATGAATGCATTCGTCTTCATAACACAAATGCAAGTCCAATTTAGGTGATAGTTTGTTTTAGTTGTTTTACATCGAGAGATTTTTCATTGCTTGGATATGGAAAAGCCTTGACAAGGGTGGTGGTAAGAAATTATATTTTTATTTCATTCCTATGTTTAATTTCCTTCATTTTGATGTTTTTGCATTATCTTTTATCTAAATGTTTTTGCATATATTTTGGGAGACGGCAGGGAGCATATTCAGTGCCAAAGTTTTTATCCATCCTCAGTAGTTAATTTGTGGATGTCGGTTTGCACATATTGTCTTATTAATCCATTAGTAATCTGCTTTTGCCCATATTTATTTTTTTAACGTTGGAGGAGGGGGGGGGGGGGGTTGGTTGGTTTCTTATTTCTTTAATGTCCATAGTTTTGAAATCAAAAATTTTTTAGAAGTTGTTCACTCGCACTTGTGTAAATTTTGTTTGGCCCTTACTAAATTTTTAGTGCAGCGGTGCATATTTGATTTGCTTGTAAATAATAATACTGTGATGTGGTTATTTTCTAACAGACTATTATATTTCAGTCATTATTTATAACAGCTTTTAAAACTCCCTTGTATTTTCGCTCATCTTTTTAACTTTCTTTAACTCTAATTTATTTTTACTTTTTTTTTGCAGAGAAACTTCGCAGCGCACCCTCGAACAAGTAAAAGCGGTGATGTACAATCTGAACGTTACGAGAGACAAGAGTAGTCAGTTGCTAGGCAACATGAATTCTTTCATCGGATCCAACTCTTCCATAGCTTCTGTCGTCGATAGGGTAATAAATATGTTGCTACATTTTAATGAATGAATGAATTTTATCAACACGTAAACATGACATGAATTTGTATGACATTAATGAAACAACGGGTCAAGCCTTATATTAGCTTAAATAGTGCCAATGGTGTAGTAACATTGTAGTGATTCGGTTTTTTATTATAATCCTATTGTGATTTTTACCATATTTTTTAGTCATAGCACAATTAGATAACATTTGTGTATTTTCGTGGGGGTTGGGGCGGGAGAGCCCCCAAGAAAAGAATATTTATAAAAAAATTAAAAATAAAGTAGTAATTTGTTTGCGACGTCAGTCATGGAATCCAAGCATATGACGTCACAAGTTTCTATTAGACTTGAGCCGAAACAACGTTAACATAAGAACACTTCATATGACACCACATTACATGACGTAAAATTATGTCTGTTATGTATCGAGCAATACTTAAATACGTTAAATTGTATTTGTTATGTATCGAGCACTCTGTCGTTTACAGGTTAATGCCAAGTCCCAGAGTGTCGACGTCCAAGCTGGGATACTGAAAACAGCTATATCGGATACAGAAAAATATATGGGCACCTTAGAAGCTAATATGAATGAGAAAAAAGTCAGAATGGCTGCCGCAGGCGATGCCGTAAAAAGAATGGCAAATACGGTGGAAAATGCAAAAGCGGTTTGTATTTTGTTATTTGACGATGTATAATGACTTCTAATTTGGCTTAGGTATCATAATAACTGTTTACTTTCATCTGTACTGAGCTAACATCTGCACTATCGGAAATAAACTAACTGATGTGATGAATAATGAGTATTACGAAGATATTGATCGCATAGTTTGATTTGGTTTGGATTACGCAGTTATTGATATGATTCAGTATCATTGAAATGTCATATTAATGTGAGTGATGTCCATATAAAATATAAAAAGTGTATAAAATTATATTTGCAATGTTGGGCTCGAGTTATTTTGGACTGTAGTACTTATTGATAAAAGTCAGATGCAGTTGAAAAGTCTGTTTCTCGTTATCAGAGTAAATCTAGTTGCATGAATCTTGCTTTCAGGTACTCGATTTGTATTGAGTCAATTTGCTTTGATAATCTTTAATAATGCCTTAGTTATGATTGTTTTGCCATGACTTAAACTTCATTAAACTCTTTTTCAGATCCAACAAGGAAGCACCATAATGCTAGCAAACGTCACAGTCCAGGCATCAAATGGCTTGACATTATCTGGACAACATTACAACGATCTATTAACGGGAAAGTCTGACCTTGGTCAGGTCACGTTGAGACTGGATCGAGATATCGGTGGCATAAAGGCTGTCGAAGGTAAATATATATATTTATAATTTATGAAAAGAAGACAGTATATGCTAGGTTGAAAGAAATGTTGGTTACGGCATCATATCAATTCATTTTGTGCTGCATGCCATTTATTGAAAAACATGACCGAATCACAATGGACATTTATTATGAACATTCTTTAGTTCGCCATTATACGATTAATCGTAACACCTTCAGCATGAGGCAGATGTAATGATGAGACGACAGAATATTTTGATCCTTATTTTTTGATTTTCAGAGCTTTTCGCACAAATAGACATTCAGCGAAGTCGGATGAAATACATGGAATCTGAAATTAGTGGACTGAACATCCAGATGGATCAGCTATTGAAGGAATTGGAAAATTTCAGCAACCTGCCAAAATTATAGTATTAAGCTTACATCCGAGACATCATAGAAATCATTCAAAAGAAATCCCAACTCTTCGGTCAGACTCTAGGGCATTGCTATTTTTGTTGTGATGCTTTTCAATTGAGGTTGTTGCATGAACTTGCATTTATCATGTTCCTGGCCTCATGTTATTGAATATTTCTAATATTATGTTAACATATTTTGAATGTATATTAAGTAGTTTATATTCTGTAATATTATTTGTATATGTTTGGAACACTTATCCACCTAGACAGTGCAAAAAATACCTGTGGAACCGCCATGAACAGATATTCACTACGTTTGGCCACCAAGCTTGGTCAATTAAATGCTGGCCTTGAAATAGTTAAACATTGTGCGTTGAAGATTTCAAGTTCATGTTGAAAATTTACTTCAATCGAAGATTCAAGTATATGTTCAGAATTTGTAGTCTGTATTTTCTTGGGTATGTTATTGTCTCGATCATTCTGAGGCTGTGGTATTTTCATCCTCAATTAATGGCGAATCTCTCCAAAACTTTAGTTGTATCCTTCAGTTTTATTCTAACTTTGACATAATCAACTCAACTGATGTGCTAAAATCATGTGTTACAATGAAATTTTTCTGTTCGAATGTTTTCGTTTTATAATTGTTGGTATGCAAGCGGTGTTCATGTGTTTAGGTGAGTAACAATTTGTATTGTCAGTGCCAAGTTGCTCATTACCTTTTTTTACGTGGATATATCTCAGTACATCAGGCAGGCCTGTTATCTAGCTTGGGGAGGGCATTCATTTTGGTAGAATGTTTTTAGTAGAAGTGGATTATTATTATATGAATTGTAACAATGATCACGGGCTCATAGTTGAAAGTCCTGTTTCTGAGGACACAATTTTCTTCTTCATGTTGCCGACTTAGCTTTGGCACAGATGATATACACAGATTGGACAGTTCTTCATTTGCATAAGCCATCCAGGGATTTTCAGGGTTAGTGGATGGCATCCATTAAGATTGGTGATGTCATAATCATTATAATAGCCAGTGATGTCATTGTGATTGTTTGTTACTGTGACTTCATCTTTCTGTGAGCTTGAAAATAATGTAAGACACTAACTCTCAACCACAAATAAGTATTTATAAATTGTGAGTTTCCCATGTAAACATTTCAAAGATTATTTCAGTTACTGTAGTGTATTTAAATGGAACACTGACAAATTCTTCATGAAATCAAGTGACTTTGCGGGCTTGTCATTTTGTAAAAACTAACACGAAACAGGCTGACGACATTGGTTACATTGAACTGTCCTCTCTGGGTATATATTGTAACTCTGTGATTTTGGTCAAACAACAGGCAAGATCTGAAGTCGTGAACTTGCCATATCAGGTCTTTCCCATATGGTATACTCCGTACAGGACTTGTTCTCTTTTAGATAAACCTCGCCTATGTTTGGCAAATTTTTGCACAAATCGAACTAAAGTTCAGAGAACATTAAGTTCACACCGCTCTTGTGTTCCATTGGTATGTAAATGTGAAAAAGACCATTGTGCCAATATTTGTCTATTGAGAGAACATTGTGCCAAAATAGATAAAAACGAATTTTGCCAATTTAAGCTTAAAAGCTGGATTGTCACTCGATATGACAGTGGCTAAAATCTATTGCATTCACTTCATTGTCTTCCTAATACTGGTTACCTACCATCCAGAACCTTGCTGGGTTCACTATCTCTCTATAAAGTAAATTAACTTCACCTAGTATTTAATTTTTCATACCATCAAAAATCCATTATGTAAACAAACCAAGTGATGTTGTCACAATACTCAACAATGGGTGCTGATGTCATTTCCATTGTATTTCCAATGTTTTGGTCTTGATTTCATTCAATGTATCAGTTATTTTTGTAATTAATGCCTGATAGATTCATTAACTTACACATATTTAGTGTGCCTCGATCAAATAAGGTGATTTTCAATCAATTGATGAAGTTTTAGGAAATAGTAATTTTGACACACAGTGCAGAAAACGCATTGTGCCATTTTTTGTCCAAATGACAAGAAATTATACCAATATTTTTCTTGATTATAACAGATAATACCAATTTCAGAAGCGGTAATTTTGCGCTGCTTTTTTAGCATAGGGTTGAAATCTTGTGCCAATTTTCATCTGATCAGTCATGAGTGCCAAACATAGGGCCATTTTTGATCTAGGTGTCAACTGAATGTGTCAATTTTGACCGAATTGATGAAATGATGTGTCATTTTTTATAATTAATTTACTTTTGACAATTATAGTTGAATTAGGTGACATAATTTTTATGCATTTTTACACGGGTGGCAGGCGATTCTGCCTGTGTGTATAAGAGATGTAGACCGAGTTCCAGTGCGCCGTTTAAAAATGTAGACAAAAACTTGTATCAACTCTGTTGGATTTCACGAACACAAATGTAGGATGTGAATTAGTATTGCTAAATAATTTTCCCAATGAAGGTTCTTAGACTAGCTGAATGATCTAATGTGTTTCTGGAAGCATTTCCACTCGACGATATCCGGGGCTGGCTTTAATTGACTTATATTTGCTTTAAATGAATACGTTGACTCATTATGCTTGAATACCACCTTTTGTCAATCGACACTTTAGTTGGATATGCTAAAATAACATAACTTGTGTGTTGTATCATTTCAATTGTATAGTCAACTTGTATATAATTCTTCTTGTTTTGTGTAAAATTGTACATTTTTCAGCTCGGTGTATTTTTCAAGCGTAAATCCCACTGTATTAATATATTTATTTTTTCATCCGATATATTATCACTTAATACATTATGCTTATTGTTCTAGTTGTTAGCAAAATAAGTCAGCTTTAATTTTGCCATTTCTTAACAAAAATTGAAAACATTGGCTTTAATTTTGTCAGTTCCAATTTTCATTTTAAAAAGGCTTACTGGGTGAATGTTCAGTTAAGATCAGTTAAGATCACCTCTCTGGCATGATCCCAAATTTTTTTTGTGCGCTCTAGAAATTTACCATTATGAATTAATTTATAAGAACCCTCTGATGAGACTTTCTGCCTGCCGCTCAACTTATTTCGCCGATACGGTCATCTAAACATTAATGCCGCTTAACCTTCGTCATAACTGGCTATAATCTTTTGTGTTATAAATCGGTCTGACTATAACGGACTAGTGTCAAGTAGCCTTTTAACGGTCTGTGCTATATTTATTAGTCCATATTATGAATTTATATAGGCCTATATCTTCAAACATCTGATTGCTTCGATCGCGCAACTGTTTGTCGTAATAGTTGCACGGGCTTGCCAGAAGCCAATTAAATATATTTGATCTCAGAGGTATAGGGTACTCATGATCATTATTTATTTTGTAAAATGGACATAAGTTTTTCTTCCTTCGAACTACCATCAATTAAAGAGTTGGTGCCGTAGATGCTTTGCAATCGATAAATATCCGATGGGATGACCTCAACCATTGTGTGGAGAAATTTATGTCATCAGAGATAATGTCTGTCATCAAAAAGTGTATATCTAAGTTTGATGAATTCTAGTAGGTCTAGAATTATAATGAGATGTCTTGGGTTGAACCGTGGAAATGTGTTCGTAATAAACAAAATTCAAATTATACGGATAATAGTTTGAAAAAATTAATATTTTTTTGGATAAGCAAATTCTTATCCAGACAAAAATGAATTCCTGGGTACATAGTACTGAGTATGTTGCATTAATATTGATATCATGCACAAATTTTTAATAATATTTCATATATATATATATATATATATATATATTTAATAACAATAGTTTGTTTTTATTTACTACATAGGTACAAGGTTTTTGATTGCAGTTGCATATATCTAATTGCAATCAATCTCTCCAATATTTTCTTTATTGCAATCTCTACATTGTAAGGGACAATCAGTTTGAATATCTTATTGTATTTTTCCATAGTTTCCTCGAATTCTATATTATTCTATATAATTCTATATAATGTGTACATAATCTAAATTATTGTGAATAAATAAGTTATTTCATTATCTAGTCATGTGTTATGTTGTGCTTCAACCGTTATTTTTCCTGTCAATTTCATTAATGCCAAGACAGACCGTTTATTCATTCGCAAGCAAAGCGAGCAGTCTTCAAAAGCTGATATGCGCTTCATGTAGAATATCGCAATACCATGGATGCAATGTATTGCTCACCATCCAAAATAGTTCTATGTTCCCCATCACCTCTCTAGATTGCTCTACAAAAGATGTAAATATCCTAATTTTGGTGTTTTTTGGTTTCCCTGAATGGAATAAAGCTGATCTGAATCGTGGATCATCAGTCAAAAGTGCTGATTTTTTTTTTTTTTATCTGCTCGTATATACATGCGAGTTGTTCACAATGAGTTTCCAGAGACACTCGGGGTTCTAAGACTCCAAGCAGGGATAGCCTTAATCCACACCCACCACCAACTCTTCTGCCAGCGCCTGACTAGTGGGAACTTCCCTTTAGCTCAACTGGTAGTAAAAAAAAGGGTGGCAACGCTTTGGCGCCGTTCTGCAGGCGCTTCTTTCGATGTATCGCCATGCCTGATTGGCCGAATGGACGTTATATTAATTGTTTTTTGATTCCGTGCCTTGACCACTTTCATAGTTAGGTACAAATCATTATAAAAAAAAAAGATTGAACATAGTGTGGAAATAACAAGGCCCGGATGCGAATTCAGGTAAAGTTTTCTTAGTGCGTGGCGGCGAATAAAGTAGTGTAAATATCGTAGAATCTGGCGTTATTCTCGGTTGTTAAGTATATTGTCTCTGTTTTGAACTGTAAAGATGGTTGATATAAATTTTTAATTCCTTACACCCCCACTGGGATCGTTGCTGTCTGAAATCTGGCAGAGAGGGTCTGCGTAGGAGACTGGGCATTGATCATTTTGCAATCGAACAGTATACATAGGCCTACATGTTTTTGTCACCAAAATTAACATATACCACGATAAACAAAGAAGAGCTCTGTGCTTTGGTTTTGAAGGTCTGCTTCAGAATTTAATTTCAAATTTAATAATTATTACATATTGTACAAACATATAATGTTTATAAAATATGATGAAAAAAAAATCAATGTGCAACAAATAAATAGGTTGAAGAACTAATTATTTTAATGATTTTTTATTTCATACATATACAAATCATTTAAATAACGTACATGTACAAATTATAATTTAATATAATAATTTTTAGTTCATACATAACTTTTTTAAGTATATCAAATTAAATTCATATCAACGCATTTCTTTTTACAATTCAATTTTCACTTCACAGTTTTAACATGTAATTCTTACAATAAAAAAAAGGTTTTCATAATTTGACACAAAGGATTTTCAATCATACAAAAATCGTCAATAAATTTAACTTGATATTAAGGGCAAATTTGTTTAAATTATTTAAAATTCACCCAAAATTCAAATCATGTTGCTATAATATATTTCCTGAGATATCTTTTGAAAGGCAAGTTCATCAATCCAAATTAATCAAGAGATTAGTAATCTGCACTTTAAAATCATATTGCTGTAATGGTATACAGCTTGAGCAATTACAATGATTTGAAACGGGTGGCGGATGAAACCCTACACGCGAAAACGTCAACACCCAAAACGTCAACTACCATAACGTCAACACCCAAAACGGCTACACGACTATAACTAAAACGTCTACACCAATATTCAGGGACAGAACCAAAACATCAACATACTTTTTCAGTACTTAGCCATAACGTCTACAATGCTTTTTCCCCATTAACAATGATACCAAAACAGCAACAGCCAAATTACCAACACGTCTACAGACCAAAACGTCTACAGACCTTGTAAAATAACTGTTAGAAACTGTAGTATTGATCTGCCCCTTGTTGTCATGGTGGAAAGTGCAGACGTTTTGGTGTATAAAAGTGTAGCGGTTTGGACAGCTTGTAGCGGTTTTGACAAAGCATTGTAGCCATTCTGGTTGTAGCCATTTTGGGAATACCACAAACTCTTGTAGCCATTTTAGGCTGTAGCCATTTTCGCGTGTAGCCGTTTTGACTGGTTTTCTTTTAAAACCGGTTAAAAAAATTTATGATTAAAAACTATATACATGATGATAATTGATAAGTGTGATAAAATAATAGCATCACAGCTCGAATACATGAAGTTGCACTCGAAATATTCAAATTAACAAATTCTATATACATTTTATATATATAAAATGAACTCTAAACTTCATATGTACAATTAAAGTAATTCATATACAGACTGCACACTTGAAACCAGTCACATTTATATGGGGAATACTTATTTTAGGTAGATGGGAATATGACATTTATTTTCATTTAATAAACAGGCTATAGATGTATATACAGGTTTTAGAAGAAGATAGATGAATGAGAAAGAATATCTTACAAATAAAGCTGCAAATAGTACAATTGGCCATTTTAGTAGGTGGCCAATTTATCCTTTGGCCGTCATGGTATGGTGGCCGTTTTTGCGATTGGCCGTCCTGGTAGCCGTTATGAATTTGGCCGTTTTGACCAGACCCCAGGAGTACAATCAAACCAGCTGAAGATGGTTTAAGAATTCACCGTTTTGTAACCAAGCTTACTCACCAACATTCCAACCCGCTAACATATTTTCAAGACACATTCCGATTTTGATAGAGTTTCAGTTGTATTTGCGTTAAACTTACATAAAAATAGTATCAAATTCTCATAATTCATAAAGTAATTTTCAGTGATTGTCTGTGAGTATGGGTTTACTACAGTTATTATCGCAATCGGCACGCTGTCGGAATTCAGATATTCGTCGAAAATCAACAGCGTAGGAATGATTTCTGGCATGAGTGTTAAAAAAAGGCAGTCTTAATAATATGGGAGTTTAGCTGTACTGATTGTTTAGTTTGCTGTTGGAGTTTTTGTCTTTGGTCTTGAACACAACGTTATCATAAGGGATGTCAAGTATATCATTGATATTCTCCTGCAAAGTTCCGCGAAGGGATTCTGCGGTCGGGCGTTTGAATAGATCTCTGTCCCAACAGGGCAATAGAACTTCGTTGTACCTACAATTAAAAAAGCGTGTAACATGTTATTAATTGTCTTTAGTAGATTGATAGATAGATAGATATAGATAGATATATAGAGAAAGACAGATATAGATAGATAGATATGGGAAGTGCAGCCCTCAAGGCAAGTTCTTGCCGCTATCGAGGGTTGATTGATGAGGTGAGAGAGAGGAGGAGTCCACCTGTGTTACACATTTACCCCATGGGTGGGATCTTTTATTCGCCCAAAAGAGAGTTCCATATTTGTTAAAGCAGCCGTACTTCTAGTATTACAAAATAATTTTCATGGAGAGTTCTATATTACTTTGTTATATAAGCTGATAGTAGACTTAGCATGTCATCATATATGTGATATGGAAGCATGAATCAAAAGTACTTATATTAGAGGACTTCGCTATTTGAATTTACGAAAACAACTTACAAGAAGCAATCAGAATTTCCCGGCAGAATTCTGTAATCCCGGATGTCGTTCAAGAGATTTGCTTCTTTTACTCCATTATAAGGCTTTACTCCTGAAAAAAAAGGAAGAAAAATAAAATAAAATGTAAACATATGCAGATTTGCATCATTGCAGTCAAGGTCATTGAGATTGGTCAGGTCATCGAAATTCGCCACCGCCAGGAAATATAAATGTTACGACTTGTAATCAGAATATTATTGTGTAACTAAGTTTTTTAATTGTAGGTGATGTTAATACTATGATTATTTTGAAAGAGTGACTAATAATGCATATTTCATGGGTGGCGAACTTCGTTGAACCGGCCAATCTCGATGAACCGGCCAATCTCAATGACCCGGCCAATATCGCTGACCAAGTCAATCTCAATGACCCGGCCTATCTGAGTGTATAGCCTTCTATAGTAGAATCCGTAATAAAAATCCACCTGCTTTTCGTTCATATTTTCCAAAAATATAATATAGCTTGACAAAATGGACTCAAATTTCCGCTACACGACGAATCCCAATTTCTAGATGATGAAGACACATCTAGGATAGAAATTACTTAAAGTTGGCTGCATTGGCTATTATAATTTCTATAGCTTTTCTGTGCATGCTACGATTGGCCATAATGATGAAACAATGGCACAAAATTATCATCGGATAGATTGGAAATTTGAAGTTATTTGGTCTAGAGAGAGGTTCTTATGGGTTAGAAAGTTGGAATTTGACTTATCAGTAACATTTCTGTCCATTTTTTGCTGCTCCCAAATTTTTATGAACAACTGGACACAGGAGCAATGATACAGAGGGGGGGGGGATGTGGGGGATATATACCCCCGCTTTTTGGGAAAGGCGAAGATGATCAATGTCATCACCCCCCCCCCCCCCCCCCCCTGAAATCACATTCTCTACACTTTTGTTTGGAACATTTGTGCTTTGTATCACAAATCAGTACTAATTTATCTGTTAAAATAGTTTGGCATTGATGATCCACCATTACTTTACCACTTGACAAGTGTCGGCGCATTAAGTGCCACAACTTATACGAGCGAGGGGAAGTCACTATACAACAGGTCTGCATCCCCCCCAACTGTCAAGAGAAATCGACGCCCCTGACTGGACATCTATGCATCCTGCTTTAGTAATTGTTATATATATCATAATAAAGGTTTATAGAGATAAAATATCTGCCCAATTTTGTTCAATAGCAGAAGCATGATGATTTCACAATAATGATTGGCATTGAGATGATTCTAGTTTAGAACAACAATCGACGTTTGCTGCAAATTCTCACCGAGTGACAAGATTTCGTAGACAGTGACTCCGAAAGCCCAGATGTCTGACTTCGTAGAGTATTGTAGTTTCGATTTCCCGGCGTCTTTTAATAATTCGGGGGACATCCACTTCACGGGCAGTTGGCTCTGTAAATATATGTGTAATTAAATTACAACAGGATTTTCTTTATTGCCCTATGTATTAAGTCTGTAATTTGCATGAGCACAGACCTTTTTTTTTTTATACTGTATCTATCGCCAATTAGTATATACTCTCGTGCACTGCAACATTATATTGCAGTACATTTTTTATTGTGGGCTGTGACCCCCCCCCCCCCCCCCCCAATTAATAAGTTCTGAGGTCTGTGTAATTTTCTCTAATTTGCCGAGGGTATGCTGCTGTGCAGCCTATGTTTTTATCATCTATGTACTCACCATTGTACCATATTTAAGTAACTTGTAATTTATGTGTTTGCCCACAAAGAGAATAAATTGAAATTCAATCAAATTCAGATCCTAGGAGATGGGGAATGCAAAACACAATTTACTTTTAATATCTTACAGCAGACCTCCAGAGGAAGTCATATGAATTATGGACGCCATTTTTTCATACTGTATCTATAGGTAATTCACCAATTATAATCTATACTCTCATGCACTGCAACTTTATATTGCAGTAAATTTTTTTTGCCATTAAAGTTTACGGACTGCCTCAGCCAATGAGAGTCCTGAGTTCACATTCATTAAATATGTTTGTCCCAAATGCATACATGTGTTTGTTGTTTGCAATAACCACCAGAGGGCCTTTTTCGTTGAGTACAAATTTAGACCCTAGAGGGCACTCTGATTGCAGTGCATGCTGGGAAGCTCCTGGCTCTGCATTCATTTGGCTGGGAACTGCCTAAGCATAAACGCGATAGGCAGGTAGGCTCTACCTATCCCGCATGGGTGATTGGCTAAGCACTGAATTTTCTGATTGGCTGTGCTATTTATAGACTGGGGAACACGTTCCGGTCCACGCACTTCCAATGTTAAAGCGTAGGATGTGCACGCACGCTACCGGGAGGAATTCCTCCCGGCTAATGGCAGCCCCTACCTGCGTACTGCGTCAGCTAGTCGCAGCGGCCCAGCGAATTCATTCATAGACTCCACCACTTCATATTACAAGTAGCTGGTGGCCTACAAGCGCTTTAATGTAACCTTCTTATAAATATTATTTAACCATTTATAGGTATTTTGGAGTAACCTAGCTGTTACCCGCTATCCTGTTTATTGAGATTTATATGTGGAAGACCCCGGATTGGGTAATGTCTTTTGTTATTTCACCTAATAATATATTTATGAATAATAACTATATTAGCTATTATGTCATTGTCTTATTAGGACTATTGACTCTTAGAACTATTAAAGGTTAATATTATGGCTGGTATAGTTATACTCCTACTTCATTTATGTATCAATATTATGTATTTTTGCTAAATATGTATATATTTCTATGGGTAAGTATTATCCAATAAAACTTGGAAATCACAAATCTTTGATTGCATGTGAACCAACCGGCAACATAGAGTTTAGTTTTGAAGTTTATGACATCTGCTGAATGATTGTTCTTTATCTCACGAAAATAAAAAATCTGTCCCGGTTTGAAAAACTTAATTAGAATCCCAAAATTTTGCTTATTTTGTGATATATACAGCAATAATAACAATCATTTTATTCGCACAAAATTGTACAAGAAAAGTTGAAAAGTTATATGAAAAATTTGCAGTTCAAGTTAATATGTTGAAATTTAATAGATTAAAGATTTTATATCGTCCATCGTAAAATTTGGCAAATGAAAAGAACCTTCCAAACATTTTGTTAGGTCTCTTATTTGCTGTGCTCTATTATTGTCAATAACTGATTTTGGTCTCTGACCTCTGAACTGCAATTTCCTTCCCAGATGACATTCAGGATATCGCCATTGCTTTGAAATTTGAAGAGTAGAAAGAGTAACTTATCCATTCATCAAACTAAGAATGCAAGAAACCCAACCTATATGGAGTAACTTTAGGTTTTTAGTGTAGCTGAGTTTTGGACCCATGCTATCTGGGTCAAGCTGGACAGGTTGTTTTCTACTAGGAATTTGTTATAAACAAGTGTTCGTGAGCTTTGGGGATGTCTCATCAACATAGAGAAGCCAAATAAGTGTTTACAGAAATATAAAGAAAAGAATAAAAGTTGACAGGCATTAAAACACCAAGGAAAACCTTGCTACTGGAATTTGAGGTCAGTGCTATAAATAGTTTGGGGTGAAATAGCAGCATAGCGGAATAACTGTCAATGGCCAGTCACCATGTGCTCTGGTCAAAAGGATTGTCAAATTATGTGGATACCATTGGGTTTATTCATCTTATTGAGGCAGAATGATATGTGGCAGGTAATCTAGCTATAGAAGACATAATATGAGAATGGCCAGCCAACTCATTTCAAGGAGTACAGTCCCTTTAAAATAGGTTCGGAAACATTTGTTGATTCTACCTTTGTATTGTCAATGTCCTCTTTGAGTGGTCCGAATCCGGTAATCTTGGCAACCAGCCCTTGGGGTTCATTTTTCAGCAAGACATTGTGCATCGACAACCTTCTGTGGATAATCTGAAATCAATATTTTGTTATAATATAATATGGTTTAATATTTTCTATTTAAAGTATTCTATTGTTGTGTACTACAAGTAGAACCACTGAGAAGATTCCATTTGTGCAGTCATCATGTGCACTCGTATGTCCCTTGCAGTATGAGTCTATGCTGAGGCATGTCAAGGACCCCACCCATGGGGTAAATGTGTATTGTGTTACTCCAGGCAGCCATATCATCTCATCATTACGTTTGTCTCTGTAGCAAGTATAAGACCTGCCCATGGGGTAAATGTGTAACATGGTGTGGACTTCAAACAGCCTTATCATCTCATCATAACTTCTGCACTTGTCAGTTGGTCATATAAGCTGACTAAGCCTCAGACAAATTGAGACAGTGAAACACTCTGACCCTCTTAGATAGAGGAACAGCTGCCTAATAGTGGATTTTCACGGAAGTTTCTCTATATTTCCACCAGGTGGCTATGACAGAATACTGCAATTCTATTGGCTGAAAAAGTTCCTGCCCTTGGCTGTGATTGGTTGAAGCAAAGTGCATCCTAGCAGCAGTATTTTTAGTGCATTTTAAAGTATATTTGACATCTTATCGCTCAGTTAATTTTTGTCATTTCCCTGAGAAAATGATATTAATGGAATCAGTATTAGTTATGATCTACTATGTCTGAAAAGCAAAATGAGTAATAAGAGGGGAAGAAGGACTTGCTGAATTCAGGGCTGCTCAGTGAAAAGACTCTATTTGGTCAAACTGGTTGTGGCGCTTTATTTATAAAATCAAGAACTGAACAGGAAAATGCACATTGAAGTTAAATAAACCCAAATGGGTGGCCTTGTGGTTAAGACATTAATCAGTTCAGTTGAAGGTTCTGGGTTTAAATCCCAACTCAAGCTAGGCGATAGCCCTGTGACACAGAACTGAGCAAAATGCAGCGTTGTGAGCAATTAAGGAACTTGATAGTTACTTTGAAATATAATGGTCTAAAATTTTTATTTGGTACAGTGCTACTCAAAAAGTTCCAGCTAGGTCATTTGAGCATGGCATGGCCATGCCCAAAGCCCTCAGCGCCATACCTGACACCTGTCACTAAGAAAACTTTACCTGAAATCGCAGCTCCTGATTTGAACTATTTTCAAGTGGTTAGCTCCCGATTTGAACTATTTTCAAGTGGGTAGCTCCCGATTTGAACTATTTTCAAGTGGGAAAAATAGAATATGTTATGTTCGATATATGTCTTTTAAAAGCAAAGTTTTTGCAGAATGCTGGGTTAATGCTAGCCTATTGTGATGTTTCGCCATCTTTGAATTATAGTGATAATTGGTTTCATGCTTCTATAGTTTGAGTGCTCTCGCATATGATTTTATTTTCGCCATTTCCACCGTCTCTATGCCTCATGTTTGCCCAAATCAGTAAGCTATAGGGGTTTGTTGCAAGTTTATTTGAAGTGCATTAGCTTGGTGATTAAGAATTTACAATCCTTTTATAAGTAAAGTGTGTTACATTCCTTTACTTTTGTTTTGGGTTAACAGAAAAACTGCTTTTGAATGTAAAGTATATTTCATCTGAAAAACAATCTGATTTTCATATACAAGCGAAAGAAAGAGAATATGTAGACACTTGCTTTATGTACAATGTACAGTTACTTAATAAAATAAAACACTCACATTCTTGCCATGCAGATGCTCAATAGCCCTCGAAATGTGCAAGCAAAATGTAACCATTTGCACTTCGGTGTCTTTGTCAATAGGTTTGTTTAATTTTTGTATCCAATCGGCCAAGTTGCCAACTTCGCAATATTCGAGAAAGATGATGTTGTCTGTAAAATGTATAAGCAAATCATTGAAAACTTAACAACCAGTGAATGCTTATTGTATGGCTACACCCTTATATTTCTTGTGCTTTGTATAGTATCACATAAACTGGAGAAAAATAAAATAACTAACACATTGTTTTTATTTTCTTATTTTTTACCCGTACTGTCATGTTATCGATCACTGGATACCGCATAAAGTCAGTGCCAAACGTAGGCTGCTAAAGAGTCAAGTAAAATTTTTTTTTTAAATGATGTGAAAAGTTTGACTATAGACCTGTGACCTGTGAGCAATGGTGCATTGCAAAATTATATTACATTTTACATCTATTTATCTATGTAATTATGTCAATACCCACAGAACGTGATAGCTGTTTGGATCTTAAAGTTTTCTTACCAGCTTCCGAAGCAGTGATGTAGTTCACTAGGTTCGGATGGATCGGGATTTTCGATAAGAATTTCATCTTTTTATTCAGAAGATTGATATTTTCTTCCAATTTCTTATCTGCGGATAAAGAGATTACGTATTATAACAGAGTTAAAGGCCTTGTTTTTTGGAAAGTCCAACTTAAATTTGGTTATTTTTTTGGACAGGCTGGGTTAAGAGTGCAAAATGATATAGGCATTCTGTTTCAACATCTGCCATTGTATGTATTATGAAAATTTGTTTAATATTAATTGAATAATTATTGGTTTTGACATACCTTTGACGATTTTAGCCGCGACTTCTTTTTCCTGTCCTGCTTCTGTTATTACGGCTCTGTGAATAACAGCGAAACTTCCTTTCGCAATCACATTTTTTAGATCAAATTTCAGGGATTTTGTCAACTCCTTTGCAACCATTTCGATCCTCATATAATCTTCTTGATCTTCATCCTCAACTTGAGGTTCGGACTTTGGTGACGTTTGAGATCTGTCGTAATTCACCACCATTCCATTGATGTCCATTGGTGAAACACCATTTTCGATCGTCTGCAACTGATATTGTGACGCATTGAAAATATATCCAATCAATAGATACGTACCGGATTGTTTGAAACAAACGATATGGACCCCTACTTATTATCATATAGTCCATTTATGTATTTTTAGATTATATTTTGTTAATTTTATATAAAGTAAAATCAACCACTAAGGCTCACATATAAATTGAAAGACTACTAAGAATGAACTTTATTGAATTAAGGATAAGTATGTTTAAAACATCTCATTGACAAGCAATTTATTACGTAGCATTAAAAAGAATACATGCATACTAGACAAATTGTATTAGGTTGTGTAAGATGGGGTCATATTAGATGGAGTATCATCTTCTTGTGGCCAGAAATGGCCTTTATAAATGGAGATTTCTTGTGAAAACATGAAAAATTGGACTACCACAGAAATAAACCACTCAAATTTATGTATCTCTATCAGGTTTTTGAAGGATAATTCATAATTATTTTACAACACACCAAATTTAACAGCCAGGTGGCAATAAAATCTGTTTGTTTTGCCACCATTTTGTACTAAGCATCATGGGAGATCAGGAAAAGTTTATCTTTTTAGTTTGATATTTCATAAATTTCTGTTTTATTTCATGTTGAAGTTAGAAAAACTCTCTTTACAGAAGTTACAGAGCTGTAGTGTTGATTTAAGGTCTTAAAGCTTTCAGAATGCACATTCAGATCTGAAATCATTTATGACATATTTATAGCATTGTCCCCTCACAATATAGGCGTTATGATGTCATCCATTGTTACGTCATATTCTTTAATAGACGAAAACAATTCAAGGAATGACAATTATTTTTCTTTAAAATATGTGAAAAAGGGGCTTTAGTTTGGGTTAGGGTAATTTATATATAGAAGCTGTCGTACAGTCAAACCATCTCCACTTTACAAGGGTCATTTCTGTCCATCTTCCAAAAGAAGATGATACTCCAGCTAGGGTCATATTGGTCCAAAATTTTGACATTAAATGGTGGATAAAAGTTTACTCTTAGGCTAAAATTTGGTGATTTAATGAAGACATTTTTTAAATTTTGAAATGTACCTTGTTGTTAGGGACCTTCAGAGAGATTTCATTCTGCAAATTATAATGAGAATATTGTATTACAGTACATAAGAATTAACCATAGTAATGTGCGTTTTATCATGGGCGTCAGCCGGCAAAATACAAGAATAAGAAAAATTTTGTTCGCTGAGAAATATTGTGTCACATATATCTATAGCTCTACTCACTCAGTCTATCTAAAGCTACAGCTACAGAAGTATGATATACAAGTTTTCATTATTGTATACGTAATATAAAGCTTATCGTTCAAGGTCCCAGTTGCCATATTTAGATGTTTTCTGGGCAGAGTAAGATATTCAGTGTTAAATTAGTTGAAAGCTTTGGTAAGGAAATTATGGACTGAATGGGAAGTTTTGAACAATGCCTTCCTATTAATTGTATTTTGCATATTTCAATTTGCCAGCTGATGACAGTGGTTTTATTTTCACAAATTGTCCATTGAGTGGCCTTAGTGTGCAATAACACTGTTCTAAAGGGGGTCTTATTACCATGTGGATTGTACAGTGAAGCTTGTATGAAGTTGGGATGTAGTGGTTGTTCACAGCAGATGACTGTTTTATAGATCACATTTATTTTCTATGTTTCTCTTTGAAGATGTAAGTATTGACATTGAAACAGTGTAGAGCTGGGGGACTCCTACATGATGATCTCATCCTGGCTGCAGATGAGGCCCCCTTTATATTATAAGCTAGCAACCAACTCAAGAAAACATCTGTCCCTTAGAAGTCAGTCTGGATCAGCAAAAGGAAGTAGGTGGCTCCCTCGTGGAACTCCATAACCCCAGGGGGACTGACTTGTGCTGCCCTCTGGTGCTTAGCACTACAAATGCGCTTAAGTTTTGGATTATGGCTATGTTGCCTCATGAATCCACATACTCAGTGAAACATGCAATTTAAAAATAATAGTGGATTTTCACGGAAGGTTCTCTGTATTTCCACCAGGTGGCTAAAACAGAATTCTGCTATTCTATTGGCTGAAAAAGTTCCCGCCCTTGGCTGTGATTGGCTGAAGCAAAGTGCATCCTAGCAGCAGCATTTTTAGTGCATTTTTATGTATATTTGACACTTTATTATTTAGTTGATGTTTGTTATTTTTCTGAGAAAGTTATATTTATGGAATCATTTACTTATAACCTTCTGTGTCTGAAAAGCAAAATGAGCAATAAGAGGAGATGAAAAGACTTATGTCCTGCTGAATTCAGGGCTGTTCAGTGAAAAGACTGTATTAAGCAGTCTACTTGTAGACAGCAAGTGGCATTTATATTTTTGTGTATTGTTCTGTGGTTCTAATTCTATAAAGTTTATTTAGTGTTGACGCAATGCTAATGAGCTAACGTCTGTTGTCAGTAGGGAAGTTTTGGCCACATGGTGCTCTAATGACGTCTTATGACATTATTTTTCTACTTTTGTGTTAATGTTATATGAACCAAAAACTTACAGGGAATCCCTTTACAGTATCATAATATACTGAATCTTGTCGGTTTTTGCTTGGTCTTGTTTCTTGTTGGCGATTCGGAAGACTCCCGTAGATGTGTTCTCTCAATATTCCGTAATTCGTGAAACGTTCTTCCCAAAATCTCAAATATTTCGGTGGTTCCTTGTCTTTCTTCCGGAATATGAGAATGATGATGATAACAATCGCGATGATTAGAAGTGGGACGACCACAATCAAGCCTAAATAGAAGAAATATGTCATAAAATTGTCAATAATAGTAGGTGGGTGGCCTATTTGGAACACAAGCGTTTGCCGGTGAATTTAATCATTGAGCTACGCAGTATACAAATTAAATGAAGTTAAGACCCTCAACTGGGGTGAGTGGGGAATGTTCAGCTCCCCGAGAGAAGGCTTTTCAATCATTGGCTAGAAATGCTCTTGGACGTAAAAGGCGGAGGGTGAGGACTTTTGATAAGCCTTGTGTTGGTTTGGCCATTCTGGGCAGGAGAACACTTGCCAGGTTAGGCTGCATTGCTAGAAGTACATGACGTTCTTCTTATTGCATTCTATGCATAGCCCAATGATTAAAATTGTCTACTATACACTGTGTCGTCACCTCACAGTCCATCATGTACATGTTTTGCTCGTTTACTCATCGAAAGTAAATTAATCAATTTCTCTTATTGTCCATAGGCTGGCTTATGGTATTAAAGGTCTAACCATGAAACAACAGAATAATTAGATTTTCATGTGGTGAGTTTGCCCAATTCTTGTTCTGACAAGCAGGCAATTTAGAAACTAAACTTTAAAAAACATCAATCAATTTCTTTTGTATTTTTAAGAGATTTCTTAAGTCTATACTCAGCCTATCGGCTACATAGTTTAACCAATCATTTTGTTTAACTAGGTAAACTTGCGAAGAATTCCATAATAAGGTCGCTGGGCTGTGAGGTGATGACACACAGTGTATAGTGCTTGTGTTTGGAAGCACTGAAGACAGTTGACTCATGGTAGGGTAACAAGGTTAAAGCTCTAAGGTCACAGAGTGTCCTAATAAAAGTGCAATTTAAGACGTTTTGTACTCGGGCCCTATGTAAGATACAGAAATCTAAAAAATATGTTCTGAAAGCTTGTTTTTCCACTGATGTATAGCTTGGAACGCTGAGTAAAAAAAAGTGAGGGTTTTTATGTGAATAAGCCACCTGATGTCATATTTCATTGACCAAATTCTTTAAAATTCAATCAATCAAAAAGTTATTCGTTGGATCTGTCCAAAAAAAATTACAGGTATCATTAGTGAGCTTACGGCAGCATCATTGAGTCATTTTGACACTTGAGATGGAATCATACCAACATTAGCTGGACTCATTTATGACAAGTGTGCCTACAACAAAAATATTCTTATAACAAGTTCATGTTCTAGAAACAGATTTTTTGTCCTGAAAGCCATACCACATAAAAATGAAACCAGGTTATGACGAAGGCAATATGGCAGTCCCAAACAGACTGTTATAATAAGCAGGTCTGATCAATTTCTCAACAAAGCCCATCATCTCAGTGTTGAATTTTTATTTGAAACACTCAAAGAAAAGTGAAGTTTCATGGAAATTTGAATATATATATATATATATATGGATTTACGTACCTATTGTGACCCCAGCAATAGTGGCGATTGTCATCCCTGAAACGCAACAAAAAGTAAAATAAAATAAAAGTAAATATAGTCTGTTACACCTCAAAGACAGTCTCAAGAGCAATGACATTTAACTACATGGCCAAATCTGCCACGTGCGTTTTCCATGAGAAGGATAAACACATGGAAAACGCATGATTTTGAGCTAATTATAATGAGGCAAAAACCATGCTTTCCATGCGTTTATCCAAATGCATGGAAAACGCACGTGGCACAATTGGCCATTTACTCTCTTAATTGTATGGCATATCAATTATTTCTGCAATTTTTAAAACTTTAAATAGCTAACACTACTCACCAGATCTAGGCAGAATTACTTTAAATGCCTGTGGAAGGCTTTCTTCATTGTTGACGTAAATGATCGAGAAAAGCAAAGTGACTTCTCGGTTTCGCGGAATATCCTTGAAGTTGTGCGCTGTTGTTGTCATCGGCAGGTGTAATTGTATCTTCTTGTCTTCACCCTCAAATTCAACCTATTTTGATAACGTGAAAAAAAAAATATTCCAAGAATACTGCAGGCACAGCATTAATGGGGGAGAAAAACTACCACCAGAGGTCACTGAGATCGTAGCAGATAAGTAGGGCCTACTGTTAAATGACGTCATCTATTGTAGTGACGTCATCGTATTGTCCTTTTATTTTCTACGGTTGTAGTGCCCCCTGTAGGCTCTATTACTTTTTCTCAATTATCTAAAAATGTTGCTGTTGATTTTATAGAGTAGTACGTAGCAGGAATTACTTTGAAAAAAAAAGTTTTTTTGTGAGATAAAAATTTTACCTTGACATACGAAGAGTCAATGCACGCTTTGGGATTCTTCCATTTGATGAATGCGATGTCATTGTTGTAATGCACAACTGTCATATTTCTGGGACTCGGTATTGTATCTGAGTGATAAAAAGTTAGCAATTGAAAAAAATTTTGTTAAACAAAAAGTTCCGCATCGATATGACACCAAAAACAGAGACCAAGCAAATGGCACTTTTACAAGACAAAAAATTGATGATTTAATAATATGTTTTTAAAAATGTTAGAAACTTTAAATGCTGGAATAAGAGATTTGCCACTTTTATATATTAGAACTTACTTTGAGTAACTCCGTCAATGTTAGTCAAATCAACCTAAAAAATGATGATAAGTAAAATTAATTTAAAAATAAATAATTAAATATAAGGAATATCATGCTAAAATTCCCCATGCTGATTTTCATTGACTCCTTATCAATTGGTTGCCTTGTACTATAGTGTCTAAGCTGAGGCAAGTAAAAGACCCCACCCATAGAGTAAATGTGTGAAATGGTGTGGGCTTTAAAATTTATCATCTCATCAAGAGTCATCTTGCCTGTGGCAACTGGTCATATTAAGTAATTAATTGGCATTCAACTATCGGTATTGGTATCAGTATCGGCTGATGCTGGGATGTAGTATCGGTGTTGGTTCAGCATTTCCCTGGATCGGTACACCTCTAATATTGAAACAGCCGCATAAATTCGTGAAATCACGCGATAACAGTTTATCTGTTTGTTTAATGCATAATTCTGCTAAATTGACTGTTAGTACCTTGCAAGGTCACTCTGGATTGTTCCCCGACTCCTGAGGAACCTATCTGAATGTATTTTGTTGGTTAAATCATTAATGATGCTGAATTCCTTGTTGTCCCATTGGTCAGCTTCCGAAATTTCTGGCAGCCGCTCCAGGATGAGTCCCACCCCCTTCCCGGTTGCAGATGATGGTGGTGGATGAATTAGGGCCTATATTTGTGCACCTGAAGGGTTAATTAGGCAAGGACCATGGCAATGAGATAATAGCCTTTCTACAAGTAGGGACGGATGTTCAGTCTGTCACTGGAGGTGTGTTCTCACCCTTTGGCATGGCATTGACCTCGAGGGCTTAAGAAATCACACCAGTGCCATCACTCCATCACTGTTGTTGCCAGTTCCTCATTACAACAGGGTGGGGTGAAGCAGTAAGTACTGGAGGATCTTCCCAACTCCTCCATGTCAATGCATGAATTTGAACTTGCTACCTCATGGTTAGCAGACCAACATTTTATCCAATACATAGTAAGGTAGTAGTTGTAGGTTGAGAATTTTGACATGTTAAGGGGCGTTCACACTATCACATATAAGACCTACGTATGACCAGGTACGTCAGAAATTGGCTATACGTGCTCACATATAATCTCTTGCTACGAGCGTATGTGGGGCAATCGTAGATCGCTCGCCGGATGTCCGTAAAACGCTCGCCAGTTTAAGCATGTTTACAATTTTTTACTCTCTTCACGTATGTCCGTGAGTGGTCAAGCGCAACCAGGAGTGTCCTACGGATTACCATGAGTATACGTAAAACGCTCGGTGGGTGAATCTCAAAGGGACAAGGATGAGCAAGAGTAAAAACAAATTCCATCAGTTATCATACGTTGGTCTTATACGTGATAGTGTAAACACCCCTTAAACCACCAAGGGGTCATACAGGTCAGGACTGCTAAGAGGACAGGACGAGAAAAACCGTATACGACACTAACTCGATAATCACCCAAATTAGCATAGATCAAGATATGTATACAGAACATGGAAGGGAAAATCAGATCTGATGGACAATATTGATAGGTTTTTAGAAAATGGAAGATAGTATACGTAGCGACATCGGCGACATCCACAAATAATAAATTAGAAAGTTGATTATCACAGCTACTTACATCCTTGTATCGGCTGACAGACAGAGAGGCATTGTTCATCACTTTAATTTCGATTCGGTACGGTTTCTCCTGAGGTAAGCCATAAAACAGGCAATTGTCCACGAAAGCCTCGACCGTGCGGTTGTAACAGTTTCCGAGTACATTACAGTAACACCTGCTGGCTGCATCACAAATGGACTGTAATGAAACAGAATTGAAATTTAATGTAAGCAAGATATTTAAACATGCTATGTACATAATTATTAATGCTAGAAAAGATTGGTCACTAAATAATAATCATAAACTGGATGGCAAAACATTCCTAATTTTTTAATTTATTGCACTAGCCGATGATATACCTTACTTTCGAGGTAGTATTTGAAGCTATTTACCGTATGGAGTGGAATAAAATTCAAAATTTACTGGTATTGACACATTTGAATAAAAGATTAAGCAACTGTAGTTGTTGGATGGTCTTCATAGTGAGGTAGCCTTGAGTGATTCTGTCTTAAAATACTCACCCTTTCCTTTAGAACTCAGAACTCAGAATTTTTTATTTTAAAGACACAAGTCTAAGACTTTATAGAAGTCGCTGTCGACGGCTCCCCCTTGATGACATTTTACATAAATATTGCAACTTAAAGTTTAAAAAAAGCCTTAAATGATAACTGAAAAATATTGTATTATAAATTTTTGAAGATGAATTGTTGTGGTAAAAAGTAGGTTAAATTTGGAATGTTATTAAGAATTTTTGTGGTTAAAAAATGATAAAATTGAAGGTGTTTGCAAATTTTCATCTCTTTTGCATGATAAGACAATTATATACTGACCCGGTCCAGAGCAGGAATTGACCAACTTCCATTTCGTCCAGCAACAGGTTGAAAGTCAACTCCGTCTTCAGAATTGAGCAGAAAATATTCGATTTTGGTAACACCGCTGACTTCATCATAGGCTTCTGTCACAACTCTAGATAGAAATTTCACATATGTGTTGAATGATTTGTAGGTTTTGTGCATGTGCGAGTCATTGGAAACACAAATATTCTTTCTACATATTAGCAAGAAAAGCTCTCTTAAAAAAAGAGACCTGTATCAGAATTGGTTAACGTAGTCTAAACATGCAAAAAATAAATAAAAATGAATTGAACTATTGCACCATCTATAGTATTAGTAATTATAAAAAGAGACCTTTTATAGTTCTTTTTTTCTTAATATACCTAAATACTTTTAGTATTCTGTAATTTGCAGCCACAAAAATACAGAGTCTTTCAGAAAATTTTGACATAATTGACGGATTCAGTGACTGTAGTATTTTTGAACTGCATATCTGCTGTTTAAAACAGTTTGAGAAATAATTTCATTTCAACATTGGCCTATTTGTAATTACTTGAAACTAATTACAGTGTACAGTTTCAAATGCAATCGGCTATCAGAAACATAAATTGCAATTGACAAATCCAATTTGTGTAATTACACTGTTTCAGAGTGAGAACAGCAAATGTGTGTGGCCAGTTTCATTCATTTTATAGGTCAGAGTGCAGGTGTGTCCCTCAACTGGCCAATCATAGCCAGATGCCTGCAATGGAGTGACCACTGCCACACTGACCTACAACAGCAGCATCACAAGCACAAATTCATGATGGATTTTTGTTAACAGCCAAAGCACTATAGTTACCATTCAAATCACATTAGTTTTCATACTAGGCATTCCTCCAACAGGTATTTGTTGAAAACCTTCACAAGCTTTCACCCCTAAGACCGAAATGAACTATGCCAATTTCTGGGATATCAGACTAACATGATTTAATAAATACCTTGGTACAATAAAACCAGGCACTTTTGACATATGGTCCTCCATTCAAAGTTGCTCCATTTTATTCAAGGAAGACAAATGTGCCATAGTTAGGTTATTTAAGCCATTTTCAAGGATGTGAAGATCAATGATCTGGCCACAGCTTAAATGTACACAAACATCAGTCATGTCACTGGCAATCTTCACAAGGTCTCAGAATATTAATTGTAAAACCAATCTTAGTAAGTATCTATCTCTATGAGTTCTGCTAATTATAGGATATGTTATGGATTGAGATTCTGATATAAAAATACAGCTATAGCCAATTTTATGGGTCTAAACGGGTAAAAATCGACCACATATACAGTGTGACACTGCCCTTCTTAACCAGGGATAAAGTAACACTAAAGAATAATTCTCCTTGTGGCACCAGCTAAGCCTTGCTTAGCTTCTGGCCATTTCTTTTTGTACATGCTGCCACAAGTTTAATTCAAAATTACTAACAAACTTTGTATGTTTCTTACTTTTATATGTATCCACAGGGGTTTTCAAATACCTAAGACATTTTATGTATGATTTCGTGTAATACATGATCACTGTATTTCAATATCGCCTGCAGCCTATTGCTGAAGGCATACCATGTAAATTTTAAACAAATAAAACCCCTGTAATTTATAACACCAAAACTACTTTGTTCGTCGTTGCTTGGGGGCAAGGGACAAATCTATTAGGGTAGGGGCCTAGCTCAGTGGTAGCATGCTTGGCTGCCAACCACACAGTCCCTGGTTCGAATCCCGGTCGCAACTTAGTTGGACAGCTGTTTCATCCATCATCTCATACCATGGTCTCTGCCTGTCTTAATTAGCCCATCAAGTGCAGAAATACAGGACGTAAAGCCCTTATCCACCACCGACCACACTAAAGGTCTTAAACGATGACGGACAAAAGTGGAATATATATCTTAAAAGGCTGACAGCAATTTTGATATTCTTAGTTATTATTTATCAAGTTAAGATGTAAAATGAGACATTAGATTTTCTTTTAAATGGTGACATGGGACATTGCTTAGTAGTTTTCGGACCCATGTAGACCTCTAATTATAGAGAAAAGTGAATCGTGTTTGGTTAATTTTGAGTTTAGGCAGTTGAAGAGATAGTACTGCACTCGAAAAGAAAAATTTCCATTTGGTAATGAAATCACCTAAAATTTCATTTTTTTTACCAAGATACTGCTAAAAAAAAGGACCGGTTATTACCTAAATTTACTTAGTTCATGACAAACATTTTGTAACTTGCACTGAAATTGACTAAGTAAAAATGCTTGTTGAAAATAAGTAATTTGTTTTTACACTTTTTTAGTTTATTGACTCCCTTACCTTGCATTAAAATGAGGAATTCCACCAATTTCTTCATTGCTGTTCTTTTCGTAAATGAGATCAATCGAACTGGAGACCACTGGAGGCGTCGAATCGACATAAAACGTCTTTTGGTCAATTATGTTTTGGCCGGTTAAGTCGCTTGCTCGCAGGTGGAACACGATCATATCCCCATCTTTACGAACTATGTTATAACTTATCTGAAAATATATAAATAAGGTACTGAATAATCTTGATTTATAAACGATTTTAAGAATGGTGTTCGAAATTGGAAGCCCAGCTGCAAACACGAATAGGTTGTAACATTTATAAGTGTTATATGCTGTTATTGACTGAAACTGACCTCATCCTTGAAGGCAGTCAGTAGCCTTGGTCTTATTGAATGCTAACTTGCTAAGTGTTGTCATGATGGCAAACGCCTGTGGTTATACGTTATACTATAAACCAAAATAAATATCCACTCGTTTTTTGGTCTTATTTTTACATAAATATCATGGATAAGCACAAAACGGATATAAATGTTACCAAAAAGTCAAAGCCCAGCTTTCGAACCCATAAAATTCCATCTCCGTACAAATTAACTTCAAGTTTCCTATCTTTGCAATGATAATTTCATGCCGTTTTGTCATCATTATAGCCATTTGTTATGGTCACAAAGAAGCAGCAGAAACTAAAATGGAGAATATAGCAAACTTCAAGTTATTTCTTTCCCAGGAGTGTTTTATCTGCCAGAAAGTTGGAATTGTATTGTTGCAACCATTTCTGGCCATTTACTTGTGCTGCTCCATGTCATTTGTGGCAAAATATGACTGAAAAACAGTTGGAAATTTATGTTGAATCCTAATTTAAGTGATCTTTCATACTCATATTATGTCAGTCATGGGCTGTATACTGCATACGAGTTGCAAATATTTTTGGATTGCATGCACGGTAATTTGCTGTGTTCAAATATTGTCTGTATTTTTAATTCTCTGTGAGTAGCAATATCTTGTTAGGTCAATGATGTCACAATAGAGTCTTTTCACTGAGCAGCCCTGAATTCAGCAAGACGTAAGTCCTTCTTCTTCTCTTATCATGCTTGTTACTCATTTTGCTTTTCAGACATAGGAGATCATAACTTACCTATTCAATAAATTTAACTTTCTCAGGGACATAACAGAAATCAACTGAATGATAAGATGTCAAATGTACATTAAAATGCACTAAAATTACTGCTGCTAGGATGCACTTTGCTTCAGCCAATCACAGTTAAGGGTGGGAACTTTTTCAGCCAATATAATTGCAGTATTCTGTTGTAGACACCTAGTGGAAATGTCTAGAAACTTCAGTTGAAATCCACTATTAGAGGTTACGTTATCAAAACATACAGAGTAAGGATTAATTCTCCAGTGGACAAAACTTGGCGAAATTTTTGTTTTGGATGGATAGGTATATTACAGTACGTATGAAATCTACCTCTGTTTTATGATCGAGATCAGTCCATGTCCGGTTTTCATTGAGGTTTGCATTTGGCATTGACATGTGTCTCATATCACACTCAAACTTCACGATACCATTCGCGTTGTCCACAGCTGAAATGGTGCGGTCGCCGAAGACGTCGTCAAACTCAATGTCAGTGAGTGGACTTGCCTCGTTCAGCAGTTTTCTGTCCATCATGATCTGAAATTCAATAGTTTGAAATTCTGTAATGAGTGTTTATCGACACTTACATTTGCTGGTGGTCCTACACATACACAACACACTCCTTGAAGCCAGACTTTGCTGCATAGTGGTTTTGATTATGAGTATATTTGATTTTACTTCCTTGTCTGTAGAATACCTGTAAATATTTATTTATTGATTATTTTTAATTGATTAATATATTTTCACTGGGTTACATAATCTCCTAGGATTTTTTCATATGGCCCAGTATAAAAACATGTAAAAACAAGTGAAAAGAAAATGCAGGTTAAACATTGGCGGTGTTGGCCCTTAAGAAAGACCTAAAGTCACATTTGAAACGTTCAGTGGTGGTGGCATTGTGAACTTCTTCAGGTAAATTCTTCCAGACTGTAGTTCCTCTATAAATAAAAGACCTTTAAAAAAAAATTGTTCTACATGCCGGAACATCAACTTGCATGGTATCACCCCTATGGGTGTTTCTCTCATACTGAATTACATAAATAAGCAGGTGCAGTACCATGGATACAGTTGTACATTGTTATACTAATGAAATAATTTATTATTTCCTCAATAGTTTGCCATCTTAACTGTTTTACCAAATCTATACCTCGGACATTTACAATATCAAAATTGCTACTAACAATACGAGCGGCTCTGTTTTGTAGTCTTTGAATAGTTTGAATATTTTTGTAAAGATATTGATAAAAAGAGAGACTATATATAGGATTTAGTGCAGTATAGCGGACCCAAAATATTGACCATATTTGGCATCCATGAAACATGAAAATAATCACTATTTGTGACAGAATTTCGTTCTGGCACACAATGAGAATACATTTTTGTAGAGTAGCAGGGGTTTGGGGTAGCAGTCTCCAAGAAAAAGTGAAATAAACTATCATTACCTTGCCTTCTTGCCTCACCGCCGCCGTTAGTTTGTGACATCACTCCTTGAATTCAAGCATTTTACATCATAGGCCTGTCCACGAGGCTAGCTAAATATGGTCAATAATTTGGGTAAGCTATACTGCACTTTTTTCCTATATATATGTCATAGAAAGTGACTATATTTTGGAGAAAATTAAAACATCATTCTAAATATGCTTAATCCACAGAACTTATTGCTTCACACAGGACCACATCTATGATTTCTTCTGGTATTGAACTGCAGTGCTTAGGAGATGGGAAGCAATAAGGGTAAGTACCATCCCAGTCATGACATGACATAATGCTGAGCTATGTATGATATCATACTTGTCTAAAATTCATGAGGTCAAAATTTGATCTCATAATGATCTCACAGCGATCTCATACTCTCACATCATATTGATGATATCTGATTGAAATCACCATGAGATCGCCATTTGTTTTCACCAGGTGTCACTAGAATAGCCCTAAATTACACGTATTGGATAAGTGAGTATCATCTTCTATGTCTGAAAAGCAAATGAGTAATAAGAGGAGAAAGACTTATGTCTTGCGGAGTTTAGGGCTGCTCAGTGAAAAGACTCTATTCCCATGACTTCAGCAGCATCAGCAGGCCATTTCAAACAATGTTCTGCTCCACCCACCTTATTGATATATCTCTCAGGCCAACTGAATATGACAGCATTGCCGAAATCGGGGTGCGTTGCAGCAAGCCATCTTGAATTAGCATCGTAGGCAACGGATGCTGTCAACGGCATGTCCTGGTTTATCTCTATTGAACCCAGTGCATCAATAACTGCTAATGCTCTGGTCCTTACATAGTTGCCAACTTTGTCCATTATCTGAAATTATAAATTTGGTAAAAGATTATGTAAAGGTCAACTGAAAAGAGCTTGCATTATTGAGGTTTGGGATTCTATTCAATTTCAAGATTACAGTTAGTTTCATTAAAAACGGCCCGTCAAAATGAACCTAGCCAAAGTTGTAATTGCTGGCTACTCAAAAACCGGATCTATAAGTACATATTTATGATATATTACATTAATTTCTTACACTTGCCAATGTTTACACCTTTCTGGCGATAAATGTAAGCCAACTATTTAGCTATAGAAGTGAACAGAAGCAGCTGGCTTTAGCATGTTTAGATCACAGTCAGGTATAGGTCGCTACAGCCGTCTAGAGTCAACCGTTTTTTTCTGAAACTAACTGTACATTTTACATTATTATGCAGTAACTAACTAAAAAGTTTGCGTCAATGGAAGGTTTTGTAAATGTAATTGAACATTATCTGTTAAATTATTATACATCAATGCTTAAGTCAAAACTGGACATTAAATTTTTTTGAACCAAATTGCAATATTCTACACTGTCGTATATGTGAATCATCTTAGCATCTTCTTTTTTTAATTTCAGATGCTCTCATTAGGCCATCTCAATCATCTTCTTTCTTCTTTTTAACATCACTCATCTCCTCTTCGTGTTGTGCAACACTTGCCAAAGGATTTAAAACAAGTGCTAAAAAAAGAATTGCTTGGATCTCTCTGATCAAATTGACAGTTGGATACCGCGATTGCAATAATAATCTCTATCTTAGGTGCATCCTCCTAGTTTACTGTAATACATGTTATCACGGGAACAAATAAAAGAATCTGAGTCTGAGAGACTTATGACCTAAAATGAGCCATTTGAATTTACCTCAGCCAAGGTTAGAAGTCAAGGGTTGCGATTAATACACACCTTAGCTCTAACGCTGATGACAAGACTATCGTTCCCGAAGTCCTTCTGAATTTGGGGATCCCCCAAATTCCATGTTCCTTGTGTAACTACTTCGGGGGCTTCTTGAAGTATTCCCGCCTGATCGGGGATCATCTTACGCACCTGGTACTCAAATACACCAAGTCCGGATTTAGCATCAGACCAGCCAATGAATGCAATGATGAGATTGCCTTGCTGAAGAGTAAAACACTTGATTTAGGAAACCTTTTGTTGTGAATTGAAATTTCATAGAATGTGAATTCTGGTTGGTTTTGGATCTTGTTTTACAACTTTGCACTCTTAAGGCATATATGTAAAAAGGTTAAGATCCTCCAGTTAGTAAAATGGTTATATGTAGTTACATTACATGAATAGAAATATTGAAATATTCACATACAAGAACAAAGTTTGACTTAAAAAAAAAAATGTACCCTATTGAACATAAATGTGGGCAACAACTTTAAAAGTGCATGGACTTGGAATTGAATCCAGTCGCATAGGCAAAATACTGTGTCTATACAAACAGCGGTTGGTGCATATCATGACGCTGCTATAATCACAACAAAAGAAGACTTGTAGTTGCAGAAATATAAGACTTTAAGTTCAGGCCATCAAGCGCATTACAAATACGTCATGATAAATGCACGGTGTCAATAGCTTATCAAGCTAATGTTGGCTGTTCATATATTTTGGGTGAAGACCACATGACTCCTTATATGTGAAACTGAAAACTACTAAAAGATTATCTATCATACATTTACCTTGCCAATTTCTGGTAGTATGGTTATGGGATCTGATATATCGTCTTGATCGGTTGAGCAAGTGCTAGCTTCGCTGCAATGTTGTGGTCGAAGGTGATCAAACTGAACTTTGAGGTGGAAGTTTGCATCTTTCCCTGTGTACCTTTGCCTTACTAAACTTCCTACATCCTGATTTTGTATTTCCTTGTACCCACCCGTCTTTGTGTACATTAGGACATTTAAACTGAAAAGGAGAAGACACCGGCATGGTGTAAACAATAACGTTGAAGTAAAGCTAAATAAAACCTCATGCATTTCAGTTTGGTTGTTAAGTCTTAAAGAATTTCTTTGAGGTCAGAATTCTTAAGTCACTTTACTATCATAATATATTATTATGATGATTGTAAGTTTCAGTTTAGTGCAAGGACTCTGTCTGCCAGTTGACGGATTGCGCCATTGAGTGTTTGTCATTAATTTGCGGGTGTAAACATGCAGTCAACTGAAACTGACTGTAAAAAATGCACATCAAATTACCTTTGTGTGGTTAGACTACATTTTGCTTGTGATTATGGCATCGATATCACAAAGGACACTACAAATGTATTTTCTAACCCTGACAATCCCATAATCCTTTGTAGATGGCTAATGCAAATGAAGAAAACTTAGTGTCAAATCTTTGGATATTAAATCTTGGTTACAATTATTTGAAAGTGGTTATTCAGTCAGGAACTACATTTAGCTATGTTCAGGTGCAGATCCAGAGGGGGGCACCACCAGTGCGCAACCCCCCCCCCCCCCCCATTCGGCACCGATTTTACATACAATTATAGCAATCAGTCAGGAAGAGGTACTGACACTTTAATGTCAGTGTCCCCCCCCCCCTGGATCTGCCGCTGATGTTGGCATTTTTGCCTCATTGACCTCATTTTGAGTACATCATATATTATGACATCATTACTTCTCCATTGTTCCTGCACTCTGTGACCTCACCATGGCCATTGTCTACTGATGACGTCACAATACTATATCTGAGTGCAAAGAGAGGTAAATGAGGCAAAAATGCCAACATGGCTGCTCTGTGAAAAGAGTGTATTATTGATACCTGTTCTACCTGTGCTAAACTAATCAAGCTATCAAAATCTATCCCCTGGAATTCTAATTTAGAAAATCCCACTAATACCAATAATGGACCATTAATGGTCCTATTACAGATACAGATTGTAGCTGAAAAAACATACATTGTGCTAGCATCAACTGCTCCTGTAAATGGAAATGGCTGCTTCAGACATTGCGCTGTCAGGTATGGTACATCTTTCGTTGGAGATAGGTTGCATGTGAACTTTTGTAAGGGAATCATGTCTGCCAAAAAAATATTGCTTTTAGCATGTGGTGTCTGGTATATAGAATATTGAAAACACAATTTTTTATCATTAAAAGCCAATATAACTTATATTCACAAGCCATAGCATGACTTGAATTGAAGAACCAGTATAACTGAATAACTTTAATGTAATATTTGAGCCCATATAAGTTGGATCTTTATTCTCTGTTGCATAAATTTCTCTGAAACTTTCTCATCAACAAGTTACAGTCATTTAATGCAATATACTTATGAAGGTTGAGAAAAAGTAACAAAAATTTCAACAACCATTTTTCCTTCTACTAAGAAACCAGAGCTTGACATTAATGTGTGTTATGCTCGTTAATTTTTTTGGATAAGTAAACTTGTTTCGCAGAGATATTACTTGTAAAAAACACTATTATTATTTTTTATTTATAATGTATATATTACTTGTTAAAAATACTATAATACGTTTGTAAATGACCAAGTCAGACTTTCTGGCAAATAAATCAGGAAGTTAATATCAAGCTGTGGGAATGTTTACTTACTGTCAGAAGAAGTTACTGTAGTATGGGCGTCCTCAATACCTGGGCTGTGCTTGTACATATAAGGTGGGTACCGTGGCGGAACATCATCTGGTACCCGATATGCTGCTTCCCAATCCAGTGTGATTGTTTGAATAGTTTTCACTCTCACCATCCCAGTTGCTTCCAAATGTCTTGTATTGTCGTTGCATTGACCATTAATGGTTTGAGATGCCTGAGCACCTCGAACATCTTGACCGGTCAACGTGACGTTACACTTTCGGTAATTCGCAAGGTCAATAACTGCAAAATGAAATACCATATTTCTTCACAGCAGATTGCACAGATTCTGAAGCAAAACTCCAGAGGACGTCATGTGAATCCGGGACCCCAATGTTGGTTGGCTGTACACCCATTTCACATGGCAGCCATGTTGGCATTTTTGCCTCGTTGACTTCTTTTTGCTCTCAGATTTAGTATTGTGATGTTATCAGAAGACAATGGCCATGGTAAGGTCACAGAGTGCAAGAACAATGGAAAAGTAATGATGTCATGATACATGACGCCATAAAAATGAGGTGAATGAGGGAAACATTTCAACATGGCTGCCACTCGAAAAGAGTGTATAACAAATATTTAGCTAAGGTCTGCTAAATATAATTAGAAATGATTTGGAAATATTATATGTTTGCAGGGCCAACACTTTCGTAGACCTTAAATAGTTATGACCCTAGGACTTGTGTAGTATGATATTATTCTAATGTTGCCGGACCCAAATAAAGGCTTGCCACACTTGATATCAAACCTGGGACCCTTGGTATTAACTTGCCTAATGATTTAAACACTAAACTACTTTGGTACTGAATGGTCAATTTCAAAGAGGAAGGAAATTTCGTTATTGACTTGTAAATTACAATAAATTCTGGGCACTTTCACAAGCATTGGAAGTCTAAAATTTCACTGTCAGTTGACTATTGAAAACTTGCATAAATTTAGAATAGTATTCCCAGAGTTTTTGCATTTCATTTCAAGTAACACTTAAGTCTTTTAGTTTACTTAAAAAACAAAACAGAAATTGTGATAAATCATGTTCAAACTTTGTTCTGCCTAAAGCTAAAGAACTTCTTTTTTAAATGACACAATGATTTATTGTCGAATACTTTAATGTTCCTTGTAAAATTTGGTCTCCTTCATAGTCTACATACCGAGGTAGTTTTAGAATACTTACAAAATCTTACATCAATAAAGCATTTAAGAAAAATAATTTCAGCTCATTTTTATTGCCACTAGTTTATGTCTATATCTAATGTCCTAATGCTACTGGGTCTGAAGCTCAGCCACCTTATATGACCAGCTGCCACAGGAAGATGTAAGGATGAGATGATAAGGCTGCTTGTAGTCCACACCATGTCACACATTTAACCCATGGGTTGGGTCTTTCACTTGTCTCAGCATATACACCGAGTACAAGGTACTTCCAATTTAATGTCTCATGCGATCGACATCCAGCTGTGGTGTAGCTCACGAAGAGTGCCTGGGCCTGGAATCGAGCCCGGGAAATGATACTTCTTGATTTCATGTCAGCTATGCCAGATGGGGGACCATATATGTAATAGAAGTAAATCTACTAGAAGTTGAACAACCTCAAATCTATCAGGCCGTCTCTGATGGTAACTGGTCTGTGCATCATTCCAAGTGGACAACTCAACATCACAATTAAGACCACACTGATGAAGTGTTCTTCAGCAACATTAATACTAAGGCGGTCTTAGGAAGAGTTCTACTTTAAATTAAGTATTTTGGACATGACTACACCCGGCATTGTTCCAACATTGTTCCAACATTATTCCCACCTTGTTCCAACATTGTTCAAACATTGTTCCAACCAATGTCAGGCAGATGTCTTGTCGAAATTTTATTTACAAAAAGATTGCATGCCAAATCAGGATAAACTTTTACCAATGTGGGCATTGCCGAGGCAACGACGTCAAACCGATGTGGCATGTTATCGGGGCCCAACATTACAGCCAAATTCATTGACTTGGAAACAAATCCTTTAGTCTTTGAAGCGGAACTCCAGATGACATCATTTGAATCCTGGACTACCATTGGCTGAATGACTCCCTTCAGCCAATGGGAGTCCTGGACTCACATGGCGTCATCTGGAGTTCAGCTTCCAAGTCTATGAGATTTGTTTCCAAGTCGATGAATTTGGCTGTAAGACTACTCAAACGTGATGTCCACTTCAGTTCTATAGGTCTATATATACAGTCCGATTAATTTATCACAAGATCTCTTACAGCAAAAGATCTGTTATAATGAGGTCTTTGTCCAAGCACACAGGTTTTTGTATGTATCCATTGCATATCTTTTAAATTTAAAGCAGGTCTACATATAACAAACTACGGTCCTAAGAAAGACGTTTGATAGTTTCAAATGGTTCGTTATTAATAAGTGGGTTTGACTGCCAATAGTTTCCAAAATTGAGACCATCTTAAGAGTGGGACCACCTAAAACTAGGGCTGGGGACCTAGCTAGGGATGGTAGTGTGCTGGGCTTCCAACCACTGAGTCCCGGGTTTGATTCCCGGTAGAGCCTAAGTTGGATAGCTGTAGCCCATCAAGTGAGGAAATACAGGATGTAAAGCCCTAAACACAGGACCACCTAAAATGATTCACATGTGGTTTTAATCATTTTGGTTCCAATGTAAATAAGTATGCTAAAATATTGAAGCACTGAAAAAGATGTTTGTAGAGCGCACTTACTTTGTTCGCAGTTGTTTCCTGTAAATCCAGAAGCGCAGGAACATGTGGTTCCGACGCAACTTCCAGGGTAGCAGTTCTGGTCCCAGTTGCATTTGGCTGATAAGATCAGATATGATTAGATTAGATTGGATTGCAATGACCTGCATTAAAAATTTGATTAGATAGCAATGGTTTGCATTTACGATTAGAGAAGATTACAGTGATCTGCATTAAAGATTAAAAGATTAGATGGCTATGGCCTGTATTGATTAAAGATAAGAATAAATTAGATGGCTATGGTCTGCATTAAAGATAAGATTTGGTGGCTATGGCCTGTATATAAGATTAGATGCGTATGGCCTGTATTAAAGATAAGATTACATTAGATGACTATGGCCTGTATTGAAGATTAGATTAGTTAAAATTATGTATGAGAAGAAATAAGATAAAAAGTGCATAATAACGTAAGGTAAGATAACATAAATATAAATATAAGACAAATGAATAAGACAAATGACACAATATAATACATGATAATTTATGGAAGAATAGATCTGACAAAAGCATTGATATGATGATACAAATTATTATACAAAACTATATAAGACGAGATGAGACACAATGTAAGATTGAAAAGATCAGTAGTTACAAACCAGATAATACAAGATAACTTAAGAAGAGATAATAAACATTAAGAGTAAATTGTTATGGGCCCCCATTGGACAGGGAACAATGGGGTAAAACACAGAAAGATTCTCACCAACATTGCAATCGCCGCCCGAAAAACCGGTGTGGCAAATGCACTGGTTCGGAGATAGACAGAATCCTGTGAGGCCATTGCAGTTTTGACAGATGGCTGAAATTTGAAAAATAAATTACTCAGTTTCTAATGATGTTATTGGAAGAGTACCATAGTGAAGTACCTAGTCTCAAAATTGATAGCTACAAATGGATAATGAACATCAGGGATTAGAAAAACTAGCTTTGAAGAACCGATCTAGAGTACAACCTTTCAAGCTTCCACCATTTATTAGAATACAAAATATATAGCATAATTTACAGTTTATCTCCATGGTCATGATATCTAAGTGTTCTGTATGAGTTAAAATATATTACCGAGTGGCCTGTGTGGAAATGTGAAGTTTATCCTACAGCGGTAGCATCTCAGACAAAACGACAAAACGGCAACTTCTTTACTTTTTCAGGTATCAATCAAACTGACTTCACTGTGGCCAACCCAGATAGCATTCCAAATTGGCCCAGAATCGTTTCCATATAGGCCACTGCCATTAAAACATCGTATTAACATTGTCAACATCACACCGACGTTTGGAATGCTATCTGGGAAGCAACCCAACACAACTGACCATGTGACGAATGCGAGTGTTGGCTTAAGGCAATCAGTTAACTCGTGGGCGGGGAGGGGTATTTTGTCAGACATGCTGCAATACCTTCTGGCCAACATTTAATTTTAAGGGATCAGCGATATTTGTGCAAACAACAAACTTAGGGATGCGCCAGAACTTCTTATAACAGCATGACATCACATCAACACCTCCATAAATCTCATGTGTGTGAAATGTAGGCCTTTGGCGTTAGGATATAACCAACAAAAATGTTAGTTAACTCCCTCCTGAGTGCAAACTGAACTTGTTTTCGTAATAAAGGCAGCAAAACTAAACAAACAAATTAGTAAATATGCCTAATGCCAATGTAAAGGAATATAAGTTATATCCCTAATAATCGGGAGGTAACTGACAGTTTTGTTGCTTATATCCGTCTTTGGCATCGGAATATAACCAACAAAAATGTTAGTTAACTCCCTCCTGAGTGCAAACTGAACTTGTTTTCGTAATAAAGGCAGCAAAACTAAACAAACAAATTAGTAAATATGCCTAATGCCAATGTAAAGGAGTATAAGTTATATCCCTAATAATCGGGAGGTAACTGACAGTTTTGTTGCTTATATCCGTCTTTGGCATCGGAATATAACCAACAAAAATGTTAGTTAACTCCCTCCTGAGTGCAAACTGAACTTGTTTTGCATAATAAAGGCAGTAAAAGTAAACAAACAAATGAGTGAATATGCCTAATGGAGTATAAGTTAAGGCTTCGGCGGCGGGATATAACCAACAATAATGTTAGTTAACTCCCTTCTAATTGGGGTGTAATACTTACGTATGGAACACTGGGCTCCATGGTATCCTGCACAACAAAGCTGCTCTGTTCTTGACACTTGACGGGTTCGTCTCACTGGGACTGTACGGCATCTTTTCCTAAACCATTTTCTAAAATATATGACAAGAAACGCATTTTATTAACTGGTACGATAATTTTATATAAAACGATAACCATAGTCTTTATTCCCACAAATCGGTCATCAGGGAATTATTTTGGCACTCACAGACATGCCCTTGTTTAAGATTTTCAGTGCAGAAAATACAATACAAACATTGTTTGCTACTACCAGCAAGTAATGGCAAATGACAGAACACTGGAAACAAGACAATTGTACAGCAAGCATAGAATCGTATTGTCAACATTGATATATCGTACGAATATCATCCTTTGATGAGCGATGCTTGACAATTAAATCCACTGGTATTTCAGGAAGCGGGTTCAAATCCTAGACTGTTGTCCAGTTCTGAGTGTGGGTATCGTATGATGCCCTAGTTACGCTACTTATATTTTGATAATTGTTGTTTGGCAGTGGGCATTATGATTTGGTGTTCTCATACACGTACATGTGTGTAATGTATCCAGTTAATCCTGTAAGCCGGGTGCCTACAAATAAAGGGCATAGGGTAGTTGAAGTTAACGAAGTTTTAACCTGTTAGGTCATTGATGTGCCCATACTATTGAATTGAACGATTAATTGGTCACTGATGTGCCCATACTTTTGAATTGAACGATTAATTGGTCACTGATGTGCCCATACTATTGAATTGAACGATTAATCGGTCACTGATGTGCCCATACTATTGAATTGAATGATTAATCGGTCACTGATGTTCCCATACTATTGAATTGAACGATTAATCGGTCACTGATGTGCCCATACTATTGAATTGAACGATTAATCGGTCACTGATGTTCCCATACTTTTGAATAGAATGATTAATTGGTCACTGATGTGCCCATACTATTGAATTGAACGATTAATCGGTCACTAATGTGCCCATACTTTTGAATTGAACGATTAATCGGTCACTGATGTGCCCATACTATTGAATTGAACGATTAATCGGTCACTGATGTGCCCATACTATTGAATTGAACGATTAATCGGTCACTGATGATCCCATACTTTTGAATTGAATGATTAATTGGTCACTGATGTGCCCATACTATTGAATTGAACGAATAATCGGTCACTAATGTGCCCATACTTTTGAATTGAACGATTAATTGGTCACTGATGTGCCCATACTATTGAATTGAACGATTAATCGGTCACTAATGTGCCCATACTATTAAATTGAACGATTAATAGATAGATAGATAGATAGATATTTTATTTTCATCGAAATTTAAACATACATGGTTTTTGAGACATTTCATTTTGACACAAATATTTCGATGAGGGGGATGCACACGAGTTTCGTGGAAACTATGTTTAATTGTGCATCCCCGCAATATTATTATACTAAATAATTAACAAAAGTTATATATAATAATAAAAATAATTAAAAAATTATCTAAATATAATTTATTACATGTAAATTTAAAAAAGACATAAATGATATAATGATATAAATGATATAAAGAGAAGAAAAGAGAAGAAGAACCTGCTGTCAGTTCTGCTTAGCAGACTATTGTTCCCTAAAAGAACTAGCAAAAGCTTTTATAGTATTTTTTAATTTCAAAGATGGTGATACATCTAACCAAAGACCTGGTGCCTTCCCCAAAAAACTATTATTGTATATTTGTGTTGTATGGTGAAGTGCTCTTAAATTGCTTCTGTTCCGTGTATGGTATTCATGATTCGCTAGGTTATATAAATTAAGAATTATTTTTGGTAACAATTCATTAATATATCTATACGAGATTTTCAAAAGTGCTAGTTCTATCAGGCCATTTATTTTTAAAATTTTTCCTTTTTTGTAAAATTCAGCTAAGTTTGTTCTTCTGCTAAGATTGAAGATTTGTCTGACAGACTTATTTTGTTGTACTTGAAGTCTTTTGACATCTTTACTTTTTAACAAAGGTCCCCACGCACTAAGTGCATAATTTACATGGGTATATACATTGCTATTATAAATAAGCAATCTGGATTTAACCGGGTAATATATTTTTAATCATACTTAAACTGTAATTTCCTGCTACCATTTTCAATAAAACACTCTTTACTTGGTCATTCCATTCCAGATATTCGTCAATTAGTACACCTAAAAATTTAATACTTTTAGTAATCGGTCACTGATGTGCCCATACTATTGAATTGAACGATTTTTTTGTGGAAATGAACTATCTTTAATCTTGAATCATATGGCATGACAATTTTTTTTTAGTCCCACTGGGGAAGAGACTTCAAAGAAAATTCTTTTGTTTTTACTCGTGACGTATGCGAAACCTTCGCAAAAGAGGTTAAGTTTTATTTCCTGGTAACCAGCCTAAACCTTATCCATCAAATACTTTGTGTGTGTGTGATACACTAAACAAATTAATTAATACACGGATTAATGGACAAACGCAACTGAAACCCTACCTTCCTATGTATAACCGTTACGTAATACTACAGGTTCACTACGGCAAAACCGGCTATGTGAGATGGGGGCTTAACTGATATGCTCACTGAGTGCCAACAACACAAAAAACCAAATTCTGATATATTTCATATCAATTCATATATTTTGGATAGTCCAAATTATAAGGTTGAGTTTGACTTGAAGCAGACGATTGGAGGTGTTTACATAAGTCGAGGCAAAATTCCCACTAGTTTCGTTTATAGGGGGGATTCCCATACTGAAAATGTCATGGTTGAGGTAGTGTTGGCCTAAATGAAGTACAGGGCAATAAATAACGCAATGGGAAGTAATTTGGAAATTGTAAAAGAGAATGATTTATATGACACAATAAATAGGGCTTAAACTATTTATAAAATCAATATTTCACACAGGTGTTTGGCTGAATTGAAATTCATAATACCATATAATATAAAAGCCCACCACTACATTAAGACCACCTCACTTTTGTTCCATTTAAAAAAGAGGGACCAGACAATTTTCAGACCACCCCTCGACCCCCACATGTTTTTTGACAGACCCCTCCCCCCCCCCAACCCCCGCTTTTTTCTACATTAAGATAAAGAAAATACTGATCAACCACTCCTCCCTCCCCCTCTTTTTCACTTTTGGAGAACCTCCCCCTCCCCCCCGCTTTTTCACAGAAATTTAAATCGAGTATATTGCAAAAAATATTCAGAGGTCTTATTATCAGTTAAAGTTGGAAATATTTCTAAGATTTTGACAAAAAACCGTGCTGCATGTATTTTCTACAGTAATTAATTTCCTTCAGATGTTAACACTGCATTGCTAAATAAGATACCAAAGAAATGTGAATGGTTTTCTGTTGAACTTGGCCAGCTCTGCTGAAGGTCCCAGGACCCGAGTTCGATCCCAGGCCCGGGCACTCCTCATGAGCTACATCCCAGCAGCTGGATGTCCATCGCATGAGACATTGAATTGGAGGTGCCTTGTACCTGGTCTCTATGCTGAGGTAAGTAAAAGACCCCACCCATGGGGTGGATGTGTAACATGGTGTGGACTCCTAGCCTTATCATCTCATCATTACGTCTGCCTCTGGCAGCTGGTCATACAAGACTTGGAAGAACTGAGTAGATCTGCCTTAAACCACTGCTTCACTCAACTTAGGTGACTGTGTGCACTTGTAGACTGCTTCACCCAAGGAGCAGAACTCAGAATTCAAAACAATTTATTCAAAATATCACATATTAAAATATTTACATTCGGGAGTGGCCCTCTAAGGCAGAAATTCTGCCCGATCAAGGGCCACACCCTAGTTAGTAAACAAATGATAATTTCAAAACTTTTAAGTAATGATATTGCAGATGTATATAGATACAGTTACTAATGTAATGTCAGTGTTAATTCAAATGATGAGTTGGGAGAGGGATGGTGAATCATTGATGATGCTGGTGCACCTTCGCACTATGGATGGCGAGATATAGGAAACCCCAAAACTTTGTCCATTTACATGAAATTCACATGTCGTCAGAGCTTAGCATTTTCTAGATTTGAAGGTACAGAGCCTCAGTGATCCCCACACCCCAGAACTGAAGGATGGAGGTATATGTATTCAGGAAGTTTAAGGACAAAGACTAAAATTAATTCCACATACCAGAGGAAAAGAATAAAAGAAGAATCCCAAAGGGAACCGATAGAAACAAAAAGATAACTTTAAGGAAGGGCAAAGGGGAATCCCAGAGGGAACAAGATAGAACACCCAAAACATATGCTTACCGAAATAATAAGGTTATACTGCATGCTCAAGTAAATAACAGAATTTCAGTTCCTGCAATGCACAGATGTGGGTGGCTTCGAGTAGGGAAAGTTTCTTCAATAAAGGTTCAGAAGGTGCATTGTATTTGCTGTTTGTAAGGTACTAACTTTTTCGGTAACCTTTCCAACTTTTCTGCTTTGCACTATAATGGTGTCATGATGGGTTTATACTCCCTAATGCGTTGACAAGGGCTCATGCTTGAACAGGTCAACCAAGGGGGTAAATTATTATGTCGTCAGAGCTCCTTGTTGAGGATAGCAGACAAAAAACCAAATAGATGTATGCATTTTACATATTCCAAAACTAAATAAAAAAGTAAGAAATTAAATTAAATTAATTGAAATTAACTTACCTTGTACATGTTCTGTAGTATTCTATATATTCCTCAGTGACCTGATAAGTGATGGGGCAATGGTGAGAAAGCTGGCTGTATAAAAAAATTTAAAAAATCTGGTGAAAATTATGTATTTCATGGCATATTGCATAATAAAAATATTACATTTGATAACCTTTTCAGAATACTTTGCATTATTAAGACCACCTCACCATTAAGGCTAATTACTTTTAATGCATTGACATTTTTGGTTTTTTAATATTCTTCAATGTTTGATCTTTGATTGGATAATATTATATTAACAAGCACACTTCTGTAATCTTTTTTAATGGTACACTTCAGATAAAGTGGAATTATAAGTAACGAATAAAAAGAAAAATCTTGTTAATGAAATAGATTGTTAAATTGAAAATAACACAATATATGGAAATAATTAAAGATATAGTAAGCTAAATTTGTCATATTGGATTTTATTTTAATGATTAAATCTTGTATTTTATTTTAATTATTAAAAATAAGAATTTAAAAAGATAAGTGGATTACTATTAATAAAGAAATTTGTATTTTCATAAGAAAAAATCAAAATCCAGGAACTAATCAATTCTTATATCTTATTTTAAAATTAATTAATAATATACAAATTGAAAAGATGGTGGACATACCTTGAAACACAATCCAGGAGGGACACCGCTCCGAGAGTTAGTAAAATCAATTTCATCTTGCTCTACTTCTGCTTCTAGCTCTATCTGCAGTTCTACATCTATGTCTAGTTGTACTTCTGTGCTTGTCAGTGGTTTAATGTTTGGATTGTTGCACTGTCTCTGACTATATATTAAAAGTTGCAGGTTTTCACTTCCTGATAGATAAATTGATAGGCACCTGGAATTTTCCAGTTTATTTTGGAATGAATTGTTTTCCATTACACGTTTTTAAGCTGTTTAGAATACAACGGAACCTTACCTTAAAGTTATGACCCTATTAAGTCCACCCCACTACTAAGCCAACTTTTATAGAAAAAGAAAGAAAAAAGAAAAAAAAATTTATATATGCCAGGATTGTGACATCACCATCATTTATTTTATAAATAGTGGATGGTGAAGAGACCAATATGCAGTTTTATTGGCCGGAGCTAGTGATATTGTGTGAGGCTAGCTAACAAAGGCAGAGGGGGCAATGGGGCCGCGATGTTAGCCTGATGTTGGCCGTGATGTAAGCCCGATGTTTGGTCCGATTTTGGTCCAACGTTGCCCACATCGGGTCAACATCTAGCCGACGTCGCATGCTATCTAGGCCAAAGTAGAATGCCAAGTTGGCACATTTTGTCATATGATATCTGAACTATTGTATTTTTAAGTATACGTATACATATGTTTTTGCTGAAGAGCGAAAGAGGAACAAAATTAAAATTAAAATAAAAACCAACTCGAAACTTTTTAAAGATTTATTAGGACAGCACATAAAAAAAGTGTGACATACTTCACATCACAAAACTTCAAACCTAATATCAACACAGCAAGCTAGACTGGATCGACATCCGAGACATCCGACTAATGTTGACAGACAAGCCAATGTAATGGAATCTTGCTTTAGGACCTTCACTATAATTAAGATTACAGTGACTTACTATCATTGTTTGACTTACTATCATCATTTCATTGTTTATATATTATATGCATAACTAGAGTATTCATTGCACAGTCCCCTTGCAACTGGGGTTTGATGTCTTCACCCCTGTAGAGTTACCATGCACCGCTGCCAAGAGGAGGCTCAGGACTTTCAAGCCATTTAACAAACAACTTGGATTCCTTTGAAATCAGACTTTGTCCACTCCTTTGCTCCAGCAAATAAGTCGAGATAGGCTTTAGAACTAGCCAATCAGCAGAGACCCACACGTTATATTTAAATTAGTTGACCCCGCCATAACATGGCCTGACTACTACCCCTGGCCAATGAGGGCAGGCCTTCAACTCAAAAGGGTAAAAATCCGTTGCAGTGGATACAACCACCATGAACCACGGGGGTCTCTTTACTCAGGAAGTTGTGTTTATACATTAATTGAAGCTAAGAAAACTGATTCTAAACAAGGTAAACTGTTTTAACATTCCATATGAGTGCATATCAAACACTGTTAACGGCGGACAAGCCCATCTAATTGTTTTTGTTAGTTTGACAGCTCTGACCACGTGGGCCACATGAATAAATTATGATAATACCTCAACTTTGCCAGATTTGCCTGGGGTACATATCCTGGGTGACTTTTTCATGAACCCATGACACAAATTGTATTTAATCAGTAGGCCTACAATATTCAGGAAGTAAAACTTGCTTTATTCAGTGTCCTGAGGCTGTAAAAACTTCTTTGTTTTACAAATATTTTACGTTAAGATCATTGTTGAAATTCTAAAATAAAGGCAAGTTTTAATCTCTTAGCAAAAGCCTGTTTGACCACTTCTTAGATGACTTACCTGAAAACATGCTACGTAGGCCCGATGTTGGCCTAATGTTGGTTCGACGTCACCCACATCGGCCCAGATAGCATTCCAAATTGGGTCAGCGTCGTTTCAATGTCGGTTGCCATAGATACAACGTCGTATAGATATCGCTGACATCATGCCAATGTTGAATCGATTTGGAATGCTATCTGGGGTTGCTGACGTTTAGCCAATGTGACATGCTATCTGGGTTACCGCTCTCTGAATAGTACGCCATGTCGGGTCGAAATTGGAGGCCGACATTTCTGCACAGTTGTAGGCCTACATTGTACAGAGTTGATGTAACACCATCAAAATCGCAATTCAATGACAAACTCTTTTATATCTGTGGCTTTTTTGTAGCTCTAACCATTTTATATAAGGGCCAAAATGTATTCTAGCAATGACGTCGAGACGCTTGAAGCGGATTTTGTTATTATGGATATTACTGCACTCTCATCGGTTGCTGAAGGACAGACTACATATGTAGCAACTGTGGATCCAGTTCTAAAACATCTAAACGAAGCTGGCTAAACATATTTTTGTTGTGGTAGGCATATTATACAACTAAAAATATGGCCATTTGTTTTGGGACCAACATCAGGCCTACCTGGTCTTGCTATCTGAAATGCTACAGAGGCGTGTAATTTATCATTGTGACAAATTCGTATTCAGCTAGTTTGGCAGAAATGTTGTACTAGAAAACAGGGGTGGGGGGGGGGGACCTAGCTCAGTGGTAGCATGCTGGGCTTCCAAGCACTTGGTCCTAGATTTGATTCCCGGCCGAGCCTAAGTTGGATGGCTGTTTCATCCTTCCTCTCATTGCCATGGTCCCTGCCTGTCCTAATTCGCCCAGCAGGTGCAGAAATATGTAGAAGACATAAAGCTTTAATACACCCACCACCCACAATGTACAAGAAAACAGGGCTGCCAACTCTCACACATTCGCCACGAGAGTAATGCAGTTGGTGTTCATCTGTTTAGATATTAAATATTTTCTGGACATTTCAATTTGTCTCTTGCACAGAGAACTAGAATAAATCTTTTATATCTCAATAATGTCAGCTGTGCCGAATGAATATTTGAATTGAAACTGTTGGTGCAAATTCTGACAAGGTATAGTGCAAGTGACACAAAAGTCTCCTCCACGCTTGTTCGCATGGAGGAAGTGAAATAAAGAAAAACAATAAAGCCACAAAGTGTCAGTTTTATTGACATGTTTATTACAGGATGCTTGGGTGAGGGTTAATAAAATGTTCATAAAACTTTTTTGAGACTTATATTATTTCCATCAAGGAGGACAGTAAAAAGGAAGTAGGCCTGCAAATCACTAACATATGTTGGGATAATTTTGTTTACTTATTTTATGCAAAATCAGTTTCATGTTGAGAATTACAGACTGATTTTACTTCGTGACTCAAATGCTACACATGAGCCTCTTAGAATGGATCCTATGGGAAAATACGCTTGGTATTCAAAGTGAAGTGCCCATATTTCAAACCAGTTATTCTACCAGAATGCAAATGTATTCAAAATTAAAGATATGACTGACCTAGTGTGGAACATGGCATTTTTGTTAGGATTGCAATTATCCAGGTCTTATTTATAAATCCCTCTATATTTTAATATAGCCGATGCACCATCAAAAACTTAGCCTGGAAGTGTTCCGTGCTAGTCATGACTAATTTTAGGAGTTTTATGGGCTATCTTATAGAAATCCATGGTCAAATCTTCAATATGGGCTCTTCACTCTGAAGCCTCGAGGCTCAAAATGTCATAATTATGAAATTCCAATGGGAGAAATTTGTCAGTGCTTTTTAAGGTTGAATTTTCAAAGTGATATTTTTGGCCCAAAAAAAATTTTTTTTTTTCTTTTTTGACTTTAGCTTCATTATTCCAATGAATTTGAGGAGTTAGTAGTCATGAAAATCTGAGACTGGTCATGTTTTGGTGACATGGGACCTCTGCATGGTGTTCTCAGAATCAGCTCTTTTTTAAAAACCATTTGTGTGTCCGGTAAAACAATTTGTTTTCAAAGAAAATGTTTGTACATGCTGAAACTGTATTGTAGGTGCTTCAGTTATAAAACCGCCTCCTAATTAAGGCTCAAAAGTGTCAGTGTATGTGACTTTGCATGGTAACATGACAAAATCATATTAATTTGGCAATGTTAGAAGAAAGAGTACTTATGAAGGGTTTGACTTTTAAATACAACCACTCACATTACAAGTTGGAGTCCCAACTTTAGAAAAGTATTTATCTTGGTTGGTGGTGGTGGTGGATTTGGGCTTTACGTCCTGTATTTCTGCACCTGATGGGCTTATTAAGACAGGTAGGGACCATGGCAATGAGACAAAAGATGAAACAGCCATCCAACTTAGGCTCCACTGGGAATTGAACCCGGGACCCAGTGGTTGGAAGCCCAGCACGCTACCACTGAGCTAGGCCCCCACCCTTATCTTGGTTGGTAGGTGTAGCGCGAACACGACTCCAAGATAATTCCGTAATAACGTCGCATTATTTTGTTTGTAAAGAGGTACACGAAGGTATTTACAGTCAACACTTGCCAACAAATAATTTCTGCTATAGCATCAACAGTTGTGTTTTGACAATCTGGACAAAAATTATTCACCATATTGGTAATAAAGTACGGTGTCCATAATAATATGAAGAGTATTATACCGATGAATAAACTCTTCGCAGCAAGATTGCAACCACGAACTTTGATCGCTTTCTTTTTGTGTTGTTTTTGTTGCGTATTGTCACTTTTGTTGATTCTAAGAAGGCTTCTGATGTTGATTTTAATCTGTGATTGACCGTTGTTTTGATTTGAATCATCTGGTATTCGATTTGACGGTTGAGATTCAATAATTTCGGATGTGGATTCAATCTTCTTTGGAACAGAGTCATCTTCGGTATTTTTGGAAGAAGAAGGTTCATGTGTACACATTTCACCATCAGTGTACCAGCTCGCTTTCATTACCAAGCTAGGATCCGATGGAGAGTGTGGAAGTTGAAAATCGATGTCTCTGGTAGTTTTCAGACTCTCAGCTGGTGATACTGCAACACGATTTTCACCTATTGAATATTGGGATGTATGTTGGTTATTTCTGCATGCACATAATGTATTTATTCGGTCACATTCATGATGAACCCTGATACGATCTGTACGATGATGCCCTTTTAAAATTTCTTCATCGATTTCAGTCAGATCTTCCACCTCCAAGAACTCTTCCACATGGAAAGAGCATTTGCCGATTGGTTGAATGTTATCGCCCATGTCGAGTGTCTCTTTTACTGTATCTCTTGTTTTATTTACGACATACTCCAAGTTTCCTTCATTGTTCTCATTTTGAAGCTCAGAGCTTGATTCAGTGGTAGATATGACACTGACATGCTCCTTCGGTATCGAGTCATGTGAAGCTGACAATTTTGGTTTAGCTTGCAATTCCTTGTCGTCAATCCGTTTCGACTGTGTATCATTTGCAGCCTTAACCTCAATGGAACTGCTTGTGGATCTAGGTACAATTTTACTGAATCGTCGCTGTAGTTTAACGTAAGTGAACCAACAAAAGTACGTAGTAAGTGCGATTGGTATGAAGTATTCAATGATAGACATTATGGTTTCAAATAGCACTTCATATTGAAATTCCGCAATACATTCGTCATCCGCTACAACACTGTAGCCTCTCCAGGTATCATAAAATATCACGGCAGGAGACCAAAAGAGTATCCCAAAGACCCAGATGAGAGCGATTTTAGTAAAAACTCTTCGACGACTCTGTGTGATGTTGTATGTGGCGCCATCGGTAACCATTAAGTACCGGTCGTAGCTGATGAGGATGTTGCTTAATGTATTGATGGCGAACATGGAGTAATCAATGCAAAAATATAACTTACACGCTGCCCGGCCGAACTTCCATGCTGGACCGTTCGACCAGGCATTCAACGAAATCATCATCAGAGCGGGAGCATCAAGTAAATTACAAACTGCAAGATTCAACATGTACATGTACTGAGGAACTGATCTCAATAGTTTTTGTTTTGAAAGAGCAACCACAGTCAAGGTATTACCAAGAATATTTACCAGGTTCGTAAGAAATACCAGAGTCCCAAACAGATCATCATGGCGTGTGATGGATATAACTAGTTTATTGGCATGTACAATGTTAAAATTGGTAATATTTCTCTGATTTTCCATCGTCTATGATGAAAGGCGTTGATGCATGAAATATTCTGTGATTAATCGTCCCTTTTCGTTAACAAGTTTCTTGTATATAACAAGGTGTCTCGCATAAGTTTTCCATATCCTTAGCAAAATTTCGATAAGTAAAACAGCTTCTTATTTAAGTTCCGATATTCACAGCAAGCTACTGATGTGCAACACGGTATCTCATTCAAGCTTCCATATCCTTGGCAAAAATATATATGTTCACAGCAAAATGTTGATTTTTAACACAGTGTCTCATATAAGTTTCCAAACCCTTGGCAATAGATATATCCACAGCAAACTGTTAATTTTTAATACAGTGTTTCATCTAAGTTTCCATATCCTTGGCAAAAATAGATATATCTACAGCAGTTTCCAAATTCGTGGGAAGACTTCCCTTACCTGTCCGTTCCATAAACTGTTTCATCGAAGTCTGACATATCAATTGTTGATATGTTATTATGTCAAATGTATAACCCTTTATAGTTCAAACTTAAGACTACTGTGTATCAGAAGATTTGCGTAATATCCGAACACAATTTTAACGAGAAATATTTAGAAGTAAAATTTAGAGGCTCATCGACACGTTTTCCTACTTAGCGGTCTGCATAAATTTAATCGGACAAGAAGTGCGCAACAAATCACAATTTTAGTTCGGCAGCTGATGCAATTGTTTCTTCGTTGTTGCGTGATAATGACCATTGTTGTAGTTACTATCACGTGCGAAGCTGGACACATTATGGGTTTAATCTTTATTCTAATGGACAATGGACAATTGAGGACCCTTGAGATGACGTAGTCGACCAAAACCGATGTGTTCCAGAGCTCGAGTGATCTTAGCTGAGAACATTGAAAGCTGTTCCAGATAAGAAGTGCCTGCACACTGACCTGGCTGGAACTAGTTTCCTTGAATTAGGGCAAATGAAGTAGGATGAATATTTTGTAATGGATTAGGGATGAAGTCAAAAAATAGTACATTGGCTCAGTTGATAAAATGCTTTGCCAGCATCTTATATTGGTTGCAATCAAAGTGGCACTGTTCCCACGAGGAACAAATAGCAATATGCATTATCCTGTGAATGACACTGGATTACCAACCACTGTCATTGATTTAAATTTACTTTAAACAAAGATGGAACAGGATATATTGCAGTTCTTGTCCCATCTCATCACTCATCATCATCTCATCCATGGTAGTGACTGTGGGTGTATGGGTTCAAATCCCACTCACTGCACTGTTTATTAGCCACCTGTCCCATCATGGGATGTACTCATCATCTCATCCAGGGCAGTAACTGTTTATGAGCCCTATCTCAGTCCCTGTCCCTTCACATGGGATGTACTCATCATCATCTCATCCATGGCAGCGACTGTGGGTGCATGGGTTCAAAGCCCACTCCCTGCACTGTTTATGAGCCACATCTCAGTCCCTGTCCCATCACATGGGATGTACTCATCCTCATCTCATCCATGTGGGTGCAAGGGTTCAAACCCCACTTTATTTGGTTCACCTTAAATTTTTGTTCTCTTTAATGAATATGCTTTTGTTTTGGAAAGGTTTTCGTTGGAGTCTGGCAGATGTCTGGGGAGCATCTCAGCAGCGACACACCATGTCTTGGAGGTGTCCCCTCATATTACATATTCAATAAATATAATTATTTTTTGTATTTATGTTATGATAAAATGTAATTGATATATGTTATATGACCTAAATAAGTTTAGACACAGCTAGTAAAAAAAAATTAATGTAGGATTAAGTCATGCGGGTTTCCCATTATATCCCCAAAAATATGATAAGGGTATTTCTTCTCAAAAAATCAAATATATAAAGCCACGTTAAATTGAAGTTTTCTAATATTAGGGAGGATTTGGCTCCGATAAGGAGAGACAGTAAAAATCCAGGATATTTTATTTCAATCATTGCCACAAGAGGGAGCATAAGATGAAATGATTCGCACATCCTCCTGGTGGAATTTTGTGCAACTCTAAACAATTAAAAATATATATCGGCTAACACAGCAAATACAGCGAGACCCTTTCATATTTAATGGAACATTAGGATAGACAGCAAGAAAGAAAAAAATATAAATACTAAGATAGATAGTTAGGTAGATTGATAGATAGATAGATAGGATAGATAGATAGATAGATAGATGGATAGATAGTTAGATAGTTAGATAGATAGTTTTCCCTTGTATTACCATTTGATTTGCATAAATAAGTCATTTCCTGAACAACCAATTTGACTATTTGTTTGCACTCATTCAGACTTTCTTTTTAGTCAAATGAACCATGATTCCATCATCTGATCTTCAGAGTATTCTTTCAACTCCACTTAAGCACATCAACATTTGACAAATGATTGAAATCAGTATTTAAAGAGGTATTTTTCACTTCATTGAACTTCCATAGTTTCGCAGCAAGGGGGCGCTCATATACAAAGCAACAAAACCTCCCCTGGTGTTAAAGGGGAACTAATGGAAGTTTGTATGTTAATTTCAAAAGTTCAATTAGATGTTAAATAATATACTGGTGTGAAAGAAAATGTCTTAAAGGCTGGTTTGACATCGTTTCAAGCCAATTAAAAGTGTAATTTGCACCAATTGCCGACATGCTGGGGGCCGCCATTATTGCACACAGCACACAAGACAGTGACGTCACTTATGTACACTGCTAGGCCATATATATGCATTCAGCCATATGAATCAATTCATAATCCTGTTGATTACAAGCCGTTTCATTGTTCATTGCAATTATAACAAGAACATACAGCACAACAACATGAAGGGTGTTAATTGCAATTTTTTGGGAATACAGCATAATTATTGCATTGATTGCAATGAGCTTATTTCAAATGTATGTTGCATTGCTAGAAGCATTTAATATAGGCCTACTAGTTTAAAATAAAATATAATATCAAAAACTCATTTTAAAAAAAACAATCACAATTAAGAACTGATCCCTGTGTGTAAACTTTTTATTAAATTTGCAATTTGTCTGCCATACTTTTATTTTCATCCCATCATTATTTCTTAGATTTAGATCTTATTATTTATATATAAATGTCTTTTTTCATTTTTTTTCATCAAATAATATATATTTTTTTAAATATGAGTTTTTAGGGGACATCCACGTGAGCCTTTTTTTTAAATAAGAACTTATTGGATGTCTCCTGACCAAAGGTAATTAGATCATATGTATTTTTTACTTTTATTTTATTTATTTTTCTGCTAATAGTTGTTCCTTGCTGCTTTTGTTATATTTTATTTAACATTGATCTAATAAATTCTTTCTTTCTCTGTCTAATTGCTTTGTCTCAAGTTCAATGGCAATTACTTGACACTCAGTAAGAACTGCCCTGAAAGTGCAATTAATTGTATCTAAACTGTTGCTGACAGTTTCTCACCAGTTGAATAGTACAACAGTGACGTATTTCCGGTCAGTGCAAAACACCAGGAATTTAAAAAATGGCGGCCTCCGTAGTTTAAAACACGGAGCTAATAAATGCAGGATATTTCATTACCAGGGCACATATACAATTTATGAATAGCATGGAATTGTTTCTATGGACCCAAGCTAAAATCTGAGAGGTAAAGTGCAAAAGGGGTTAGTTCCCATTTAAGTCGGAAACTACATAGGTGGCGCTGTCTAATTTTGAAGACAAATGGCACGTGCTAATTCTTTTATGCAAATCTACCTCTTAACTTGGAGATTCATTGTTGGTTATTTAAAGGGAAAAAGGGACTATGATTATTTCTTATGATACATCACAATTTTTTGTGTAATTGTGTGAAAAATAAAAGAATAATTTGTAATAATAGCTATGCAGGTTATGTCTTTCAAATGAAAATGCTACAAAGAAAGGGTTTCTACAAATTAAAATTAAAAATGCTGTCGTTTGACAAAATTAATAAATAAATGAAAAGAGAAGCCATAAAATTAAGTAAATTATTATCAAAATAACAAAATTTTTAAATAAAAAATAAGTTGTCATGAAACGGCAAACTTTGTCACCCTGGCCACAAGACTCAATCATCCAATCACAACACTTCTGGTCACATGACCATTTCGCCATATTGAATTCTCAACTTTTTCTATTATTTTCTATTCTATTCTTTTCTATTCTAATATATTCTATTCTATTCTGGTTCAAGTAATGTTTAGTATGCAGGATTCCTTCCTTCCTCCTTCCTCCTTCCTTACTTTCATGCCTTCCTTCCTTCATGCCTTCCTACCTTCCTTCCTTCCTTCCCTAAATATCAGAAGTCTTTGGTACTTCTCAGCCATTCAATGCACATGTAATTTCCATACGTTTTCCTAATCACTTTATAAAAACTTGCACCTCAATTTAACCCCTTTGACCCCAAATTTGTCTCCACCCTCCTTTTTGGGGGTTTTAGAGAAGCAAATGTACATTTCGACTCGTATTTACCCTTTGATAAGTCGACAAGGGTGGTTATAGCCCTGTCATTATATGACTGACTAGTAGTGACTGCCTATTGTCAATGCTATTGTCAGTTTTTACCCCTTTTTGGGTATGACCTGATTGTTAGCACACAGCACAAGGGTGAAATCAAGTACCCTTAAGAATAACATAGAAATCTGACTATGTACTGCGAAAGTTCACAATTTCAAAGAAAGGAATTCAAATACTTGTCATATGTTGACTAGTTAAGGATGGACTTTTGTATAAGATCATTGAACGATAGCAAGAGTTTTGGAATGGTCATTATCAAACTATTTTGTCCACTAGACTGGTCAGTTTTGTCCACTACTGTGGACAGTCAACTTTGACCTTTCACTTCAGAACAAGTCTTTGTGTGATATAATATTTTTTATGATGATGAAATTTTCTCCATTTTCACATCCATTTCTTGTAAAATTGGAAAAATATTATTTTGAAATGACATCTTTAAAATTCAATTTAACCATGTTTTATTATACTGAAGGGTCCAAAATATTTGTATTTGTATTTTATTGCATTGTATTTAATTTAATTTTATTTATTTTATTGTATTGTATTGTATTGCTGAAGCTTTTAGCCAGTTAACTCGAATTCATGACCAGCTGCCAGATGAGATGATAAGACTGGAAGTCCACACCATGTGCACTTTTACCCCATGGGTGGGGCCTTTACCTGCCTGAGCAAAGACACCAGAAGTGCTCAAATATGCCTTATATAGAGGAATTATATGTGGTCAAATATTATCCAGAAATAAACATTTAAGAAATAAAATATTTACAGAACCATTTTACTGACAAATGCCAAAATACCCTTGGCATGTAATTTATTGTATTGTATTGTATTGTATTTTCAGAGATAAGATGAACTTTGTTAATTCCATCGTCAAATCAGTCATTTTACTTCACAGTTAATGAGCTATCAATTTGTATCAAAATGCCTTAATTTAAGGGGAAAATTAGTTGACAGAAAGTCCCTTCAGGGCCTCAGGATGACTTAAGGCGACCAATCACTCTTAAGAACTGAGGGGCATCCCCTCATTTGCATATTCCACTGTGATATCTTGTTTGTTTTTCTTTGATGTAAAGTAGAATACAAATTACACTCATTTGAAGCTCTGTTATTAAGCAATTTGCTGGAATCTTTAAATGCTCAATAGTACAAGATAAGAATGTATTTGATAAAGACATTACTACTTAAGAATTTTTGTGATGAATACAATATTAAGAAATAAAGGACTTAAATTCATTACTTTTAGTACAAGATAAGAACGTATTTGATAAAGACATTACTACTTAAGAATTTTGTGATGTAGCTCAGTTCGCCATACAATATTTAAAAATAAAGAATATAGGTATAAATTAATTTTCAAATTTTAGTAAGTTATAATACCTATTTTTGCAAATGAATGTTTGTTTTTCTTTCTTTCTTTTGTTTTTCAATCTATCATCCTTCATTTATTCCTTCCAGTGACGCAGATTTGTAATTTTTCTACGGGGGGGGGGGGGGGGGTGGAACATTTCAGAGCCACAAAATCATAAAAATGTACATTAAAATATAAACAAAATACAAATTTGTTGGGGGGGGGGGGTAGGGATGTATCCCTTCCATCCCCCAGGATTTTCCCTTCCTTCCTTCCTTCCTTCCTTCCTTCCTTCCTTCCTTCCTTCCTTCCTTCTTTCCTTCCTTCCTTCCTTCCTTCCTTCCTTCCTTCCTTCCTTCCTTCACAATAATCACAAAAATCAAAGCATTCATATTTTATATTCTAAATTTGAGTTACATCCTTGTTGCTCCTTCATTAATTACAATTCAGCAAAAATATAAATCCCAAAATGGACACCAAACTCTGACAGGAAGCATATTGATTTTAACATTACAATTCCATTATCGACTTGATTTTTGATGATTAATGAACTAAACTTCAATTCAACAAATAAAGTTTCACATGAAACAAGTTTTCAAATCTTTTTAATGCTCCAACTTTGTTAAAAACATGACTTAAATTTCAATGGCCACTTCATAGAAATTGATCTTAAAATTAAGAGATGAAGGAGAATTCTTTAGAAGTGCCAAGTTTCTCCATGAAAGTAAGACTTTTTTTATCATTTTATTCATTGGGTAAGTAAGTAAGTAAGTAAGAAAGAAAGAAAGTAAGTAAGTAAGCAAGTAAGTAAGAAAGTAAGAAAGTAAGTAAGTAAGTAAGTAAGCAAGTAAGTAAGCAAGAAAGTAAGTAAGCAAGAAAGTAAGTAAATAAGTAAGTAAGTAAGTAAGCACATAAGTAATATCGTAAGTAAGTAAGCACGTAAGTTAGCAAGTAAGCAAGTAAGTAAGCGCAAGTAAGTAAAGAATGAGAAAGAAAGAAGGAAGGAAATAAAGAAAGAAATAAAGGAAGAAAAAGAAAGAAAGGTAATTAAGATAGGACTAAAATCCTCGACATCACAGGTCCTAATGGCTGGAAATGTTGCATTTTGCTCCATTGTTTTGATACCACGTGCAACACGTGCTCACTGTTGACATGTGATGACGTCCTCTGAAATCTTTCCACCAATGGGAATCGCTTGTGCAGCCAAGTGTGTCATTTGTCACGGTTGGGTGAGCGCAGACTCCACCGCAGACGAGAGGTGTCAGATTTGTCGTCTGCTCTCAGTCAAAATTTGAGGTGACGTTCTTTCAAACTTCTAATCTGGGTCATAAATTCGATGGCAGTTGTTCAAAACTTCGAAACAAACTTAGATTATCGGATTTCGGTGCATTTGCAAGCTTGCAATCCTCAAAATCGGCCGATTTCAGCAGCAATACTTGGATAACTGCTGCAAAAGGCTCCAATACAGACAGTTTACCTGTGTCAGCTGACTGGATTCTTAAAGGGACGTCGCTCCAAAGCCACTGAAGTTTTGTTGCATCCAGGTGAGTGCGAATTGTTTTGTTTACATCTTTCTGAATATCACTGTTTAATTTGTTGATTATCACTCACATATTTTGTGTGTATAAGATTATATTGTGTGTATTATATGGGTGCAAAGCTTTATAATTCTAAAATGATTGTTTATATATATTGTATACACGTTTACCTTATGCAGATTATTTACAATTTTAGTTAGGTATATTCACTTCAATAATGCCATTTGTTGGTGTTATCAGTACAAAGAACTATACCAATATTTTGCTGAGTTTTAGTATATGTTAAATATCATACACAAATCACCATTATGCAGTATTATCCAAATTAAGCAATATTACCCAATGATGACATTTATGTTTTTAAATACAATTTTTCACAATTTGCCAAAACTTTCTTATCAAGAAAGTTTGCTCTGTTAAAGAAAGTTATACCGAATATTACCCTACCTTAATTCTATATGACCAAAATAATAATATTATCAAAATTAAGCAATATTGCTCAATATGATGAACTTGTTTTATTTAAATAAAATTTTTCATAATTTGCCAAAACTTTCTTATCAAGACATTTTGCTCTGTTAAAGTTATACCGAATATTACCCTACCTTAAATTCTATATGACCAAAATAATATTATGATTTACACATTTTTATTATATCGCTTGTTTCTTCAACCTCGTTTCAAATTCTTTTGCTATTTAATTCGATGTTTATTTCATTTTTCTGGCGACAATGATATATCTGAGGTCTTTTCAAGATTCTTAATTCCCATATATAATCTTTTCACTGCGCATACCTGTGGGATTCGGTGCCATAAATATGGTGTCACAAAAAAAAAACTCTGAGGATCAAATTTCATTAAAAAAGAAAAAAGCAGAATGAGTTCCAGTGTGGGAAACTTTGATTTTTTTTCCATACATTATTCAGACCTTTTATATATATGACAGGTGACATCATAAGTCTATATTATATATGTGACTGAATTTCATTGATTTTATCATTATTAAATTATTATAATACAGTATAATTACAGGTTGAATTTTTATGCAAAGTATATGTCATTTACATTAGGCATCTTCTTGAAAGTTTTAATATGTATTTTTCGCATTATTTTGAATTGTAAATTATTATTATTAAATAACAATGTAAAAGAGATTAATATTAGCACTTAATTATTCAACCCTTACATTATGGAAAATCACATAAAAAACAGTCATGCTAATAAATATAATATTTTTTATGTTCATAAATAATATATCTATATAATTCTAAAATTTACTTTAAGAATGCCCTATGAATAACAAAATATGAAAAATCTCTTGTATTTAATTGCATTATTCATTATATAAGCCAATTGTACAACTGGCTGCCAATTGCAATTGAAATGTTCCTATATACAGTAAAGTTCCAATTGCAATTAACTGACAGTTACACTGGCCAAACATGCATGTGTTTGTATATAACTGTTTGGCATATCTTACATATGAAAATGCCTCAATAATTGATAATTAATAAACATGCTGGTATTGATTTTTTGCAGCAGCAACATAACTAGCAATAAATCATGTTTATGACTATTTTAGCACATCATAAATCTGAAGGTTATTCTAGTACATTTCTTAAAATAATTATCCTCATAAAAGATTACTGAAGGACATGGAATTGCTTGTAAATTGTTATCAGTTATGGTTTATAAACAATTAGTTTTGGTATGTGGTAATTTGTCATCTGAAAAGTATATTTTTAGTAGTTATGATTATTGCTTGACCTCAGAATTAGGACCAACTCAGTTTTGAGACCAAATATAGGTATGTGATTCCAAAATAAATAAGTAAAGTAATTAAGCCAGTCAGTCAGTCAGCTAGTCAGTCAGTCAGTCAGTCAGTCAGCTAGTCAGTCAGTCAGTCAGCTAGTCAGTCAGTCAGTACCAATGTAAATATGTAAAAATGTAAGTAAGTAAGTAAGTAAGTAAGTAAGTGAGTCAGTAAGTACGTTAGTTAGTAAGTAATATGTAAGTAAGTAAGTAAGTAAGCAAGTAAGTAGCAAGTAAGTAAGTAAGTAAGTTAATAAGTAAGTAAGTAGAGGTCGAATAGCCTAAAATGGTCAAGAAAATATGAAAATAATTTTAATTATTAATATAGAAAAAAAGGGCATCATAAAATATTGCTAATTGTACTAGAAATATGAACTCTTATTAGAATACCGTTTTAAACTTCATTAATGCTATATAATGTATGTAACATTCATTATTTTTAAATTTATGCAAAATGAAGGCATATCTCCACATGAAAAATCATGCCAAAATTTGTTGTATACAATTTTGTAATGCTATAACATGAAGCCAGTTATAATCTGATGGGGTGTCATAGAGAACATAACAGTCTAACCCGGGGTTCTAACCCCCTGAAGCATAGAATAAGGAGCATACCCCATACAGTGAGGGCATTTTCATTGGAGAATTCCAAAAAGACCCCTGGCTGGGAGTTACTATGCGTCTAGTACTACAGACCCATACCATGGCGTCTCTCAGTCTCAAGAGCCCAATATTAAGTTTAAAGTGACGCAATGACGTCACGAAATGACGTAATTTTGGGTGGTGACGCTACTTAAAGATGTGTTGAAAAGTCACCCATAGATTTATGTTACAATACCTTGAGATAAGTATGGTAAGTACATTAAATTGATACTAGACAATTGTCAAGGTAATTAAGTGAATATGCTTGAACTTAATTGAATTAAAATGGATGAATTAATTGGATAATGTGTCAAAAATGAATGGATTTTCCTATTAAATTGTAATTTTTTTTTTCGTTATCCAGATAAGTTATGTGATCCAGAATTAATGTTTATGATAATATTATAAAAATTTCATATAAATATTTGCTACATTTCAACAGTTCTCAAAAATTGATTTATGATAATATATTTATGAAAATATATTAATGATAACTTCATGAGTAACTATAAATTTTTCATAAAGTTCAGCAAATTAAGTAGGTCCTACTTATAAACTTTAACGTAAATAAAGACAACTGTTAAGGATTACATTTTTGAGTAATAGCAATTTTGAGTAATAATTACTTTGAGAATTGTACACTTTTACTCAAAATTGGAATCCTTAACAATTGTCTTTTTTTAAGTCAAAGTTTATAAGTATATTTGATAACATTAGATTATATATATATTTTACATGAATACCAATTTTGTAGATAGATCAAGGTGTCAAATTTTGTGGTCCTTATGGTGAGGTGACCTTAATAGTGAGGTGGTCTTAAAATTGAATTGGTCTTTAGGGGATTATTTTTTACACGAATTACTAGCTCCAACATGCTCAACAAGTATTCAGGTAATTCACAAATTCTAAATCTTTTGAATTGTCAACAAAGCAGTTTGATGTGATTTTCTGATTGTTATTACGTCATTCTATTATTTCTATTTTTATTTAGTACACATGCACTCAAGTAATCAAGGTATTAACTCCTCAGGTGACCAATTGTTATCGATTGGAGGTCAGGCTTCAACTTGAAAATATATTATTTGGTAATTGTGAAAGCTAGCTGTTAAGACTACCTATAGGTGCAGATTTTACTGGTCTTAATTAAGAGGTGGTCTTAATAGTGAGGTGGCCTTAATAGTGAAGTGGTCTTAATAGTGAAGTGGTCTTAGTATTTCCTTAACTTACGGCTGACTTTATTTGCACTTAAATTCGTGGGGACTCATTTTGGTTACCTCAAGACATAACAATTTGACGGTCACAAGATAATTGCAGGTAAAAATGCAATTGGACTCAAAAAGTACTGGGAATAGTAGAATCACCTCACTACAGAGGACATTCGTTTTAAGACCACTTATAGAAAAAAAATAAGACAGAGGATTTTAAGAAATTTTTTTTTGGGGGGATTCAATCAACAGATAATCATAGAAGTCATTATTTTGTCTTAACCTTCTTTTTTTTTATATTTAGTTTTATTTTACTTTATTATTATTATTTTATTATTTTTTGCAACATTCTTTGCTATCATCAATGTACCATACTAAAAAATATATAATTTTAATAGGTTGATAAAAATAAATAAATAAATTCACGACAACCTCAATATAACGAACACAATATTTATACAAGGAGGTCTTAATATCGAGGTATCACTGCTCTCTTAATGTGGTTTCCTTAAATAGTTCGCTATTCGCACAATTTCCCTCAAAAGCAGTCCCCCCTAAAATGCCACAAGTAAATCATGTAGCATGCTGGTTTTTATGTAATTTGGGGTAAAGAATTTCACCCCTATTTAACCTTGGTAAGAATGGGGAAAAGATAATAATGCTGGTAGTTTAGAAAATATGTCAAAATATGTAAAATATCAGAGTTGCTTTACATATTTGACATTTTTATAAGGCAAGGAGCATAAAAATGCTAAAAAAAATAATAAAATTAGAAAACCCAAAGAATTTGCAGCAAATTTATGTAAAAAGTAATAAAAGAGTAAACAATGTCATTTTGTAGTGTTACTTTCATCAATTGTGTAATAAAATAGCTGAATTCTGTAAGGTTATTTTTAATTTATTTTTTTAGAGAAACTGCAAATGGGGAATATATTGTTCTTTGTTAGATAGATAGATAGATAGATATAGATGGACAGATAGATAGATAGATGGACAGACATATAGATAGATAGACAGATAGATAGATAGGTAGGTAGATACACAGAAGACAGATAGATAGATAGTTGGATACAGATAGATACATTTGTTGATTAATCTATAGATACATGTTGCGTCCAATATTATTTTTATTGAAGGTTTCTATCGCAAATAGGTAATAATTTGATAAATTGATAATAAGTAGCTATTCGAAATTACAGATATTAGATATATAGACACAAAAGAAAAAAGAAAATAATAATCTTTAAAAATGTGCCATTTTCATGTTTAACAACAGTTCGTGATTTGGACTCCAGGTTTATCAACCGATTCGCGTGAGATGTCAAAATTCTGACTTGTCAATTTCTTAGCTCCATTCTGGCGTAAAATTGCTGACATTTTGCGAAGTTCTTGAGCCACTGTTATGAAAGGCCTGAAGTCTGTCAGCTGAACTTGTGTCATCAAATGAAAAACCTTGAGGGGCTATTCAATATAGTCGTGGGTTCAAATCTAGCAAAATTGACAAGGGTCTTATCCCTAATCCCCTCCAAAGCAATTACCAATAGAAAAGATCACTGTCTGGGGCTTTAGAAGATCGGGTGAAAAGATCCATTTAGGGGTGACAATAGGGGTATTTAAGAAAGGTGTGCAATAATATACAGTTGAGACCTCGACATTGAGACCTATTTGATGTAATATTATTGGTCTTAATGGTGAGGTGTTTTAACTAGGGTATTGAATATTAGTAGGTTGGTGACTATTTAGTGGTCTTGCGAGTGAGATGCTCTTAATATTGAGGTGATTTTAATATATTGAAGTGTCTTAATAGTGATGTGAGGTGGTCTTAAATAGTGAGGTGGTCTTGCTAGTAAAAGGTTTTTAGTAGTGATGTTATCTTAATAGTGAAGTGGGTTACCAAGATAGCATTCCAAATCGTATCAACTTCGGCACGTTGTCAGCGATGTCAAAACGATGTTGTACCGACGGTGGCCGATATAGAAACGACGCTGGCCCGATTTCGAATGCTATCTGGGTAATTGTGAGGTGAAGTGGATTTGATAGTGAGGTAGTCTCAATAATGAGGTCTTAATGATGAGGTTGTCTCGATAGTGAGTTGGTCTTGATAGTGAGTTGGTCTTAATAGTGAGGTAGTCTTAATAGTGAGGTGGTCTTAAGGGTGAAGTGGTCTTAATAGTGAGGTGGTCTTAAGGGTGAAGTGGTCTTAATAGTGAGGTAGTCCTAATAGTGAGGTGGTCTTTAAAGTGAGATGGACTGGTATTATTAATAGTGAGGTGGTGCCATACAAAACAGGAATCAACCTCCCCCCCTCTACAAACCCGCCAACCCCCACCCCTTTCCCCATCAGCACCATTTGAGCATCACCAGGTGACAATATATGCTTCAGGGGGTGTCAACCATGAGTCTGTAACCCTTTGAAGGGTAACTCCTGCCCCACCCTCCTAGCCAGCGTGTCTGGAGGGGTGGAGTGATTGTCCAAAACTCCCCTCCAACTGTTTTGAGGCTTCTGGAGGCTTTTTTGGAGGCTATGTGACTCCTGGGGTAGCTAAATTAACCCCCTGATCGAAGCAGACAGGTCACCCCAACCTTTAACAGTTCTTAACACCCCTTTCTTAAAGATTTACCCCAATGGGGTGAAACGAGTACAATGGAATCATCTCAATTGGAAAACACACTTTAGGGATATATTCATCCTGTAATTTGATACGAGCCAATTCGCTGTTAAAGCTTCCAGTAGTTCCATTGTATATCTATTTTCAGTTATTATCAGTTTAATATTTGAAAGAAAAAAAAGAAGATTTATAATGAAATTGGTGGTCTTAACAGTGAGGTGGTCTTAATGGTGTGGTGATCTTAACAGTGAGGTGGTCTTAACAGTGAGGTGGTCTTACAAATGAAGTAGTCTTAATAGTGAGGTGGTCTTAAATCAAGTTTTTACAGGACTAAGATTTGTAGATGAGGCTAAATTACTTTACCTTAATTTAACCTTACTAGTGAAGGGACCTTAATATGAGGGTTTCCTGTATTTTTTTTTTTTTTTAACATTCTTACATTTTATTATCCATGTTATCAACAGTAACATTTTGCAGTATTACCCTTTAATTTTTGATGCTCTAATAATATGTTTTTTGTTTGATTTATCATTTTGGAAGAGCACTTGGCATAAAGATTGCATCAACCTTCCTTAGTTGGATAATATTTCAACTTGGGACAAAAGCCTGCATTTTGATAACATATTTTCCGAAGCAAATTCAAATAATTTTTACCAAAGTAACTGTTGGATTGTAGCAGTCTTGAAGTCGTTAATTTGTCTAGATTTGAATGAGAAATCTTGTAACTGAACTCAGGCTTTCCGCCGTGCATGTAAATGCCTTTATTTAGCCAAATAAATTCGGTTTTTCACCTTAATAATTTGTGCATAAATTGCACTGTTTTTATTTTTAAGAGCAAGACAAGATGCAAATTTTGAGTCAAAATTCAAAACTTGATAGAAATGAGAAGTTTGAAATGGCAATAAGGACTGCCATAGTACTGTGTCAATTATCAAGGAAATCTCTGACAGTACTGTGTCATCAAGGAAATCTCTTAAAGTACTGTGTCAATTATCAAGGAAATCACCGACAGTACTGTGTCAATTATCAAGGAAATGTCTGACAGTACTGCGTCATCAAGGAAATCTCAGACAGTACTGTGTCATCAAGGAAATCTCTGACATTACTGTGTCAATTATCAAGGAAATCAACGAAAGTACTGTGTCAAATATCAAGGAAATGTCTGACAGTACTGCGTCATCAAGGAAATCTCAGACAGTACTGTGTCATCAAGGAAATCTCTGACATTACTGTGTCAATTATCAAGGAAATCAACGAAAGTACTGTGTCAAATATCAAGGAAATGTCTGACAGTACTGCGTCATCAAGGAAATCTCAGACAGTACTGTGTCAATTATCAAGGAAATCTCTGATGGTACTGTGTCAATAACTGGGTGGCTTCTATATTATCTAGACAGTTCTGTGTCAACAACAACAAAGCAAGTTATTGACACTACACCTGTGATCTCTAACAGATGATCTGATTAGCTAAAGATCTTTAAAAAGGATCTGATTGTCATTGATCTCGAAAAGATTATATGATTGGCTGGTGATCTATTCAAGGTGATCTGATTGGCTGATGATCTGAAGAAATGATCTGATTGGCGAGCGATCTTTAAGAGTGATCTGATTCGCTGGTGATCTGAGTTGATTGGCAGGTGATCTGATCCAGATGATCTGATTGGCTGGCGATCTCTAACAGATGATCTGTTTTTAGTGTGTACACTGTACAAAATATTCGATTTATTTATTAGGATAAGGTGGTCGATAGTGAGGTAAAATAGGAAGATGGGTAAAAATAATTGTCATCTTAGAAGTAATGTGGTCTTAATAGTGAGGTGGTCTTAATAATGAAGTTGTCTTAATAGTGAGGTGGTCTTCATAGTGAGGTGGTCTTAATAATGAAGTGGTCTTAATAGTGAGGTGGTCTTCATAGTGAAGTGGTCTTAATAGTGAGGTGGTCTTAATAGTGAGGTGGTCTTCATAGTGAGGTGGTCTTAATAATGAAGTGGTCTTAATAGTGAGGTGGTCTTACTAGTAAGGTGGTCCTAATAGTGAGGTTGTCTTAATAGTGAAGTGGTCTTAATAATGAGGTTGTTTTAATAGTGAGATGGTAATAATGGTTGTCTTAGTAGTCAGGTAAAATACAACAATTAAGTTTGATCTATATTTTGGTGGTCTTAATGGCGAAGTGGTTTAGTCGCGGGTTAGTCTTAAAGACTGGTTTCCACAACTTCCACGGTACATGTACATAACTTCTAACATTTTTCTCAATTTTTTTTTATGTTCTTTTTTAACAAAATGGAGAAGTCGTTATCTCCCAGTTCCAGCAGAAGTCACGAGATCCGAGCCTCGAGATCTGCTATCTTTTGTGAACGTTCTACGAACGTTTTCATAAAAAACATTGGCCCAACATTCAGCCCCTGACGTGATGGCACGTTATATGTGTAAGAAAAACTGATAAAAACGGGTAAAATGTCTCAAAAACCTGCAAAATTGTAAAACATGAGAGAAAAAAAAAGCTGAGATGTGGCAGACAGGTTGAGTGGACTGATGTGAAATAAGTAAAAAATATGGCTGAGAATTTTTTATGTTGTTGTGGTTTAGTGGTTTGCTCTAAAAGGATCAAGAAAGTAAGTAAGTCATTATGTAAGTCAGTCAGTGAGTAAAGTCAGTCAGTCAGTATGTCAAGAAGTAAATCAGTCAGTAAGTCAGTCAGTCACCCAGTAATAAGTTTGTTAGCCAGCGATTAATCACTTGAATAAATAAGTATTTAAGTAAGTTTGTTTGTAAGTAATCATACGAACATTATACAATTTCAGTTCCATAGATAACAACATTAATGGCCTATCCATTACAATCTTAGGTCATTTTATTTGAAAGTAAAATTTCTTTAATTCTGATTGGAATTATGCATGTTTTGAATCCTAAATGCACACCTCACAAGTGAATATACTGTGGTGTTATGTCCTAAATTCCATTTTTCAAACTCCAAAATTTAATGACATTCTACAGAAACCATTTCACACTTCATACCTTCAAAATACTTTCTTTATAAAATGGCCTTGTCCATATTTTACAAGTGAACTCTCGCCTCCTCTCGTTTCGAGTCACGTGACCCAGTTCTCTCACGTTGCTAAGACACATGTCAACAAAGAGAGCTGTCTGCTTTACTGAAGCACATTAGTTCTCTGTTGCGAGTCCGAATTTGCTAAGAAATGATACCGGAGTCAAAATACACACTTTCCCTAGTGCTACTGAACTACAGTGCTAAAACTAAAGTCTGTTTTTGGAGCTCGTTAGGATCCAGAAACTCAGTAAAATTGTTTTTATTTTTAAATGTTCAAGACCGATGAAATCAGTAAAATTAATTTTGTTAAAGATTTTTAGTTTTAATACAATTTATTCATCGTTTCGCAGTGTTTATTGAACCAAAAACATTGAATTATTTGAACATTATTTTACATATAACTTTGGTAGGAGAGATGCGTTTGTAAAAAATGAAAATGCTGTTGGGTGATCTAGCTGTTGAGGCATTTGCCAGCAGCTCCTCTGAAGGTCCTGGGTTCGAATTGTGGCCTGGGCACTCTTCATGAGCTACATCTCAGCTGCTGGATGTCAGTCGCATGTTAAATTGGAGGGTGCCTTGTACTCGGTGTCTATGATAGGGCAAGTAAAAGACCCCACCCATGGGGTAAATGTGTATAATGGTGTGGACTCCAAGCAACTTTATCATCTCATTATTATGTCTGCCAGCTAGTTATATAAGCCAACGGAACTTCAGACCATTCGAACGTGGTGTCGCTGAGACGTATGAACATTAGTTTCTGTGCCTATGTATGTTCAAGATTCATCTTTATTCATTCTAAGGTGTAGCCAAGAGTTTTTTGAATGATTGAGTACTTTATACATGGGTTTCATCTGTAACCCTATACAATACATACCCTGGGCTTTTATGAGCTGTTGTGAGCTTCTTTGAGCCATTGAGAAGTTTAAGAGTCCTGTCATATGGTCAAGTGATCAGTGATGTAATTTTGACAGTTGCCTGGAGACATTAAATTACCCAGGTGTCATGTTATGAAACCTGGGTAGGGGGTTAATATGATATTGCACCTGGCGTTATAAAATTGTGGTTTAAAGAATCAAAATTGTCCTTTTTCGCCTTAAAGTGGTGTTTAGATGAGGTAGGTGGTTGGTTGGTTGGTTGGCTGGTTGGCAGATTGGTTGGTTGGTCGGTTCATACAACTATTAATCTATCTGTCTGTCTTGAAGTGAATCTTTTACTATCTATCTATCTATCTATCTATCTGTCTATCTGTCTATCTATCTATCTATCTATCTATCTATCTATCTGTCTGTCTGTCTGTCTGTCTGTCACGCTGTCTGTCTGTCTGTCTATCTATCTATCTATCTATCTATCTATCGATCAATCTATATATCTATTTATCTGTCAATCTATTTATCTATCTATATATCTGGCTGCCTGTCTGCCTGACTGCCTGTTTGTCTGTCTGTCTGTTTGTCTTGTCTTGTCTTGTCTTATCTTTGATAGTACTTTAACATTGCCTAAGATTTATTGAGACAATTTTTTGTGCAACATTCATTTCTTCATTCCACTCACAAAATAAGACCTCATATTTCCTGTGTATTTCAGAAATGCTATTTTCTTGTCTGTTTTAAGAGAAATTCTATACACGGAGAAGTTTGTCAGGAAATGACTTGTAACTGATATTATATTTGTTGCTTTTTTTGTAAAACTGTATTTATGTTAATTTTTATAAGGTTATGTTTCTCGGGCACAGGATGTGCAAATTTAGTGGGAAATATCATATTTAATAATTTTAGAAAGCATGGGGTGTAATTGTTAAATATATTGTTTGTAAAGCAGAGGACCTGGGTTCGAATCCCTCTTAATGCAGATTTAGTAGATAGATAGATAGATAGATAGATAGATAAGTAGGTAGGCAGGTAGGTAGGTAGATAGTTAGATAGATAGGTAGGTAGGTCGGTAGCTAGATAGGTAGATAGAAAGATAGATTGGTGGATAGATAGGTAGGTAGGTAGATAGGTAGATAGATGGATAGATAGATAGATAGACAGTTAGATAGATAGGTAGGTAGGTCGGTAGCTAGATAGGTAGATAGAAAGATAGATTGGTGGATAGATAGGTAGATAGATAGATAGGTCGGTAGCTAGAAAGGTAGATAGGTCGGTAGCTAGATAGTTAGATAGATAGACAGATAGGTAGATAGACAGATAGGTAAATAGACAGTAAGTTAGGTAGATAGATAGTTAGATAGATAGATAGGTAGGTAGATAGATAGATAGGTAGATAAATAGATAAATAGATAAATACATAAATACATAGTCTTACTAATGAGGGGTATATTACAATATCAAGAACACATTTTAGAATACAACTAATTTCTTTTAATTGTTAGGTCGTCTTAAAGTGGGGTTTTCTTGTTTTGTAGAAACCCCACTGTTAGGACCACCTTTCAATAAAGTATAGATATGGACTTGATAGTGTGGTGATCTTTAATGAGAATATATAACACTGACAAGAATATATTTAATCCATAATTAGTGATCTTAGTAGTGAGGAGGTCTTAAAATTTGGGTCATACTTCACTCATACCTCTAGGGTGGGGTCATCCACATGCCACAGCATGGTACATTATTCTATGAACTGCAATTCAGCACTCCACCTTTATTTCCCAACATTATTATAATGCCATGAAAATATCACGAGGCCAATTATATGCAATGTGCCAACATTGAACATGTATAGTCATATAAAACCTGACATGACATCATGAAAGAGTACATGCTTATGCATTATTATGCATCCTAACATGTTATTCATAATACATGTCATCATGTTGCTCCAAGCTATGATTATACGATAATTACATCACGTTCATGTCAAAGTATTGTATTGGACTTTGTGAGTACTTCAAAGGTGGTACTTCGCAGGTACTATTACCCAAGTACTACCTTCAGTGCATTAGTATTATTATCTAGCATATCAACTGTGTAAAATTGGCCCAATACATCAATTGTATAACATCTATGCATCTATAGACCATGCTGTCTATTTCTTTATGGTCTAGTAAGCTCTGTGTGGTAATATGAATGTAAATTGTAATTTTTGTCAAAAGTTTGACAAGGTGATGTACGAAAATTTTGTGATGTAGCTACAGGTCACCTGATAATTTTAGAGATTTATTTTATTTTTTTTGATGACAACTCAAAAAGTTTAAAATCTCATGATGTATTATGAGGTCAGAATTACTTTGTGGAAGGTGAGCAAAACTTATATTGGTCAAGGCAAATTTATTCTCCAGTCATCTGTACAATATACACTGAAGCCATCCAACATACACTGTAACCATCCAACATACACTCCAGCCTTCAAACGTACACTCCAGCCATCCAACATACACTGCAGCCAACATCAAATACAGTCATCCAATATTCACTACAGCCATCAAACAGCAAGGTGGTTTTAATTGAGAGGTAAAATAAAATGCTGTGTCCAAAAATAGATTGTCTTAATAGTGAGGTGGTCTTAATGATGAGGTGGTCTTAATAATGAAGTGATCTTAATAGTGAGGTGGTCTTAATAGTGAGGTGGTCTTAATAGTGAGGTGGTCTTAATAATGAAGTGATCTTAATAGTGAGGTGGTCTTAATAGTGAGGTGGTCTTAATAGTGAGGTGGTCTTAATAATGAAGTGATCTTAATAGTGAGGTGGTCTTAATGATGAGGTTGTCTTAAAGGTGAGGTGGTCTTAATTGTGCGATGGTCTTATTAGTAAGGTGGTTTTAATAGTGAGGTGGTCTGAATAGTGAGGTGATCTTAATGGTGAGTTGGTTTTATAGTACTTTGTTTAGCATAAAATATAGATTGATCTTACAAATGAAATATTTATATATATTTTATTGTCGTCTGATAATAAACAATTTGTTTTTAGAGAGCATCACCATTAAAGTGAAACTCTGGTATTTTACACATCTTTATACTAAAAGCATTTTAATACAACCCAAAGTGGTAACATTTTCAATACTTTTTCATCTTTCATGGAACATGTTTTGGCTTGAACTAAAACCCACTCAGGCCACCTTGCCAAATTACACGTGTGAGAATTTCACCATTGGCCAAGAGCTCAGGCCAATAAATCCATTGTATGGTCCTTCAATCCGCTGGAGTTGCAGGATTTTTGGCAAGTTATTTTGGCCAATTTACCTTTTCGGCCTTTTTGTGATATATGCATGAATATTGTACGAAGATCAAATTTATAGAAGCGCAAGCCAAAAAGACAGTAATTGCCTTAAAGTAAATGTTGTATAATGAATTATAGATGTAATGTTGTAACGTTTGTGAAGGTTTATTTTTTCAAAGTAATGTTCATTTTGGTGCAAAGATATATAACAAGGTAGAAGATATAGGGATGATATGGAGATAGAATTAAAAAGAAAGCAAGAAGGAAAGATGGAAAAGAAAGAAGAAAAGATAGACAGACAGACAGACAGCTAGACAGACAGACAGACACAGACAGACAGCTAGACAGACAGACAGACACAGACAGACAGCTAGACAGATAGACAGACAACTAGACAGACAGACAGAAAGCTAGACAGACAGCTAGACAGACAGACAGAAAGCTAGACAGACAGCTAGACAGATGGCTAGATAGACAGCTAGACAGACAACTAGACAAACAGCTAGACAGACAGCTAGACAGACAAATAGACATCAGCTAGACAGACAGCAAGATAGACAGCTAGACAGACAGCTAGACAGACAACTAGACAGACTGCTAGACAGACAACTAGACAAACAGCTAGACATACAGCTAGACAGACAGCTAGACAGCTGAACAGGCATACAGACAAAGAGTTAGCTAGACAGACAGACGGACAGATAGCTAGCTAGACAGACAGATGGACAGGGAGAAAGACAGAAAGATTAACTTTGCAGACTGATTGATCATCTTACCAACTGACTGATTGACCAACAGACTAATCTACTGTCAAACTTTGTACAATAACTGACGCACTGATAGACTGACTGACTGAACAAATAACTAAATGACTGACTGATTTAGAGACTGACTGACTGACGAAATAACTAAACGACTGACCAACCACATAACTAAATGACTGACTGATTTAGAGACTGACTGACTGGCTGACTGACGAAATAACTAAACGACTGGCTGACTGACTAACTGAAGAAACAATTAACTGACTGTCTAATAGACTCACAACTTACTGTCTGTCTGATGAAATAACTAAATAACTGACTGATTTAATGGACTGACTGACCAGCAAATAACTAAACACCTGACTGCCTGCTTGCTTGCTTGCCTGATTGACTGAATACCCCACTAACTGACTATTTCTCTCTCTCTCTGTCTCTCCACTAATGGCTATATTCCTGACGCCTCAGGCTCCGAGTACATCTTGGCCAGCCCTCCAAATAAAACTACAGGTATGCCAGCCTAAGCCTGCTGCAGAAACTTATTGATTTCTGTATTGATGAGGTAAGTTGTGCTGTATGCAGGAAAAGCTGAGCTCCTAAGACTTGTGTTGTATTAACAATATAGCCCTGTAAATAATTGATAAACGTAATATTATGCTGTGATTTATTATTTACTTTTTTTGGAAGCAAGTAAAAAGGATTTATTAAATATTAACTATATATTAACAATGCTAGGAACCCAGAAATATTGAATATTTGATTTGAATAATTTAAGATTTGTGACATTGTTAGATATGTTAGGATAGAATGGAAACCTACCTTAAGACCACCTCACAATTAAGTCCACCTCACAATTAAGTCCACCTCACTATTAAGACCACCTCACTATTAAGACTACCTCACAATTAAGTCCACCTCACTATTAAGGCCACCTCACTATTAAGATCACCTCACTATTAAGACCACCTCACTATTAAGACCACATCATTAGTAAGACCACCTCAATATTAAAGCCACTACATTTGGGACCAATAAGTATTATGTTAAAACAAAACAAAAGATACTCATTTACCCAATGGGTGGAGTCTTTTACTTGCCGCAGCATTTTTAGACAGGATTACAATAGCGTAACCCTCTCAGGCATTTAAGTACCAATGTAGCTGAGTGGTGTAGTGGTTAAGGCATTTGCCAGCAGCTCCTCCAAAAGACCTGGGTTCGAATTGTGGCCTGGGCACTCTTCATGAGCTACATCTCAGCTGCTGGATGTCAGTCACATGAGATGTTAAATTGGAGGTGCCTTGTACACAGTGTCTATGCCGAGGCAAGTAAAACCCCACCCGTGTGGTAAATGTGTGATATGACTCCCAAGCAGCCTTATCATCTCATCATTACGTCTGCCTCTGGCAGCTGGTCATATGAGCCGACTAAACTTCAAACCTAGTAGCCTTGAGACGCAGACATGAATATAGGTAGATTGATGAGCTGAGAGAGGCGGAGTCCCCACCATGTTTTATATTTATCTAGACTCCAGTAAACGTCAATAAAAGTGGATTATTCTACAAATAATATATTAAATTTTATTAAGGAGGTGGTATTATTGGGTGGTGACTTCCACGGTGAATTTCTTTGTATTTAAGAGACAGCAGGTATGATGAAAATCAAGTGCAAAATACTTTAAGTTCTGACAATTTAAGTTCAACTATTTCGAAACACGTCATAGGTCTACCCCCTTCAACTTTGGAAGACCCTCAGATGCTAACATAATTCATGGTAACATCTCTGAGTTCAGTGTTTTTGTTTCTGGGTCATGGGTAGTTACACTTTGCATGTCAGGGTGCAATTTTTGAGCAGAGGTTTCTTGAGGTCAGAGCAGGTATGTGTCTTTAAAGTTCTTGGACACGACTGCACTCAGCATACGACATGGGTGTAGCAATCACATGGCATCAAAGCAAACACAATTTTCTTTGTAAAAACACCATTATTACTGGAAATATATTGTGGTTGCAGAAAAATGCTGAACTGAGAAATTTTCTTGTGAATTGTTAGAAAAATTGTGGTTAGCAAGAGTGACACTTATGAAAACAAATGTATTGATATGACATAATATTATATTGACAGATAAAATTATGTTACGACATATGTGGTATGAAATATTCTGTCAGTCAGTCAGTCAGTCAGTTAGTCATTTAGTCAGACAATTTTTGTCTCACCATCTATCTGTCTATCTCTCTATCTATCCATCTATCTATCTATCTATCTATCTATCTATCTATCTATCTACCTATCTCTCTATCTATCTCTCTATCTATCCATCTATCTATCTATCTATCTATCTATCTATCTATCTACCTATCTATCTATCTATCTATCTATCTATCCATCCATCTATCTATCTATCCATCCATCTATCTATCTATCTATCTATCTATCTATCTATCTATCTATCTATCTATCTATGTTACATTCAGTCAGTGGTGTTCATCCATTCTTTCATTTAGTCAGTCAGTCAATCAGTCAGTCAGTTTTCTCTAACCAAAACATTTACCTACTTTAACATGTTTGGAATACAGCTTGGAAGTACTATATAATTTAGTTTTCTTTGTAAAATGACAAGTTCATTTTAACAAAATTCATACTGCATAATTTATTACCCCAATTTCATTATATTTATAATTTGCTCATAACTATACAGTCCCAATAATTGGAGAGTTATGAAAAGTCATATTCCGTTTCTTTTGTGGGAAAAATGATTCATATTTCTGCACTAAGCCACCCCTTTATGTCATATATATACACTATATATGTATGTCAGACTATAAGCCTTTCTTAACATGCAGTGTTATGGAGTCGGCTCCTTTGAAGTTTTGTCAGAAATTCAGGTAGTCTGGTTGCCAAGGGAACGAAAAATATGAAAAAGGTCGTTATGTTAAGTGACAGTGCAAGTCTCATAGTAATGGAAAAAAATGTAAAATTTTAATATTTTATGCAATATGGTGTATAAACACACTTTTTCAGAGTATTCGAGTACTACATGCTTATAACTTATAAGCATACTAATTTCAAATGGGTCGAGAAACTTTGCAGAAATGAGAAAGACTCATACTTGAAGAGGTCTCAGATTTAGGTGCATATTTATCATTTTAACTGATGTTTTTGAATTCACAATATTGTCACCTTGAATATTGTAGCCATTACAACACCCATAAATATCGTTCTAATAACATATTGTACCTAGGTATTACACCCAGTAAAACGTCTTACCATACATTACCTAGCAAATTACCTTCAGTTGCATGGTTGAACTCATTTGGAGTTATCAAGAACTCTTCAATGAACCATCTAGGTCAATGAGTTCTTTACACGAAAACTTGACCAATTTAGAATTTTTGGAATACACTCAACGCAATGTCAGCGGTTTATTTTAAAATTACCCGATTAAACTTAATTATTTAAAAGGTGAGATTAAAATAGTTTAAGGTCATATGCATAAACTATTTTAATGTTGTATTATTAAGGCTTGATAATAATAAAGTTATTTATCTGTTCATTTGTTTATTTATTGAAAATTAGCTAAAAATAAGTTTGACATTATTAACAATGGTGTCAGTCAGTCAGTCAGCCAGTCAGTCAGTCAGCCAGTCAGTATGTTTACATTTTAAAACACCCTCTAAAAAACTTCTAATTTATTCTTGTTTGCTTCGATATATTTTGATTTTTATTCTTTTGCCAAAAGCTTTAGACAATTTTGCAACAAAATACATCTGGCAGTGTTGCGCGATTGCATTTTACGCTCACTGGGCGTAAATTTGAGCACGTACTGTCGCTGGAATCGCGTGATTTGACACATTAAATGCCTAGTTCTTTGTAATTATGCATGTCAAACTTTCTAACACTTCAGTGTAAAGCTAGTGCCAAATTGCAAAAACCACAAAATTACTCAAAAGTGTACAAAAAATTTCTAAAACTAAACAAAAGAAAATTTTTTGAAAAACATTATGGTGAAGGTGTTTAATTTCAATTGGCCTATCAACATGAATTCGTCAGTTTTGATTTTTTTTTCTTGGGAATATTACCAATTTTGCAGGTGTCCATTGATATGACAAGTTTTTTGTGTGTGTGCCCAATATTAAAAAATAGACAAATTATGTTTCATATTAAATTGCTGTTTAAAAAAGTGAAATTGCCGCAAGGATTTTATGATTTTACGTGTATGTCTGTCTATCTGTCTATCTATCTATCCATATATCTATCTATCTATATATCTATCTATCTACCTATCCATCTGTCTATCTAGCTATCTATCTATCTCTATGTCTATCTGTCTACATATCTACCTATCTACCTGTCTATCTGTTTATCTATCTATCTATCTATCCATCTATCTATCTTTCTATCTATCTATCTATCTATCTATCTATCTATCTATCTATCTATCTATCTATCTATCTATCTATCTATTTGCTCAAATGAATAATTATATATTTTGATTAAATATTGTTACATAAATTAACAAAATCAACATAAAAATAACTTGATGCAAATAAATTCACATCAGAATCTGTGCAGTTTTCTACAATATCAGAATTGAGACCTGCTGGAACACGTTGCTATCATTAAATCATTACGCTCAATAGGCGAGTGTATGGCACACTTATGCTATGCTTATTAAACGATAATTATGAATGATAATGTATGCATCAGTAACATCTATTGTTCTCTATATCAAGCAGGGGGAAAGTGGTTATGAAAAATGCCAGATGCTGGGGTGAAAGTTAGACAATTAATGAGCATTTTTGGCCTATTATAAATGTTAAAATCGTATGCAGGTATACAGTGAAAACCTCGCCATTATGACCACCCTTGTGTAGGTATGACTGGTCTTAATGACGAGGTGGTTATTTTTGTTATTGAAAATAACCTATTTGGCAATTCACAGTTTGACATAAGAACACAGCATGTTTTGTTGTTGTTTTGACATCATAATAGGTTTAAAATTATTGCATAAATTATAAGTATATATACCTGCCAGGGGACCCCAATGAATCTCAGTGCGTTGTGTTAGGGGCAACCTTTGAATTTATACAATATAGGAATAAGAAAGAATATAATATTAGATAAATTCGAAATAAACAAACAAAATAAAAAAAAGAAGATAGAAAATAAGCAAAAAGAAGAAAAAACTAATATAATATAATATAATATAATATGATATGATATGATATGATATGATATAATATACTATGATATAATAAAATAAAATATGATATAATATAATATAATATGATATGATATAATTAAATAAAATATAACATAACATAATATAATATAATATAATATACTGTGATATAATGAAATATAATATAATATAATATAATATAATATAATATAATATAATATAATATAATATAATATAATATAATATAATATAATATGTCGTACGATAATGCAATGCAAGTGAAATTTCTAATATTAAGTAGACTTAGGTACTAAATAGCGTGGTGCTTTTGCCCTAAAAAATATTTCATATTTACTTTTGATATAATTTGGAATTATTGCTATTAATTGGTTTTTAAGTTATAAGACTACCTCACAATTAAGACAAACGTGTCATTAAGATTATATATTTTACATCAAACTGTATTTAGTTCTATTGTATTTTACCTCGCTATAAAGGCCACTTCATCATTAATATGAGATTATCTTAATAGCGAGGCTTTTCGGTAATTAAACTGTACTATATTGTCGCAATATTATTTTACCTCACTATTAAGACCACCACACTATTCAGACCACTTCACTATTAAGACCACCTCACTATTATGGCCACCTCACTATTAAGATCATCTCACTATTATAACCACCTCACTATTAAGACTACCTCACTATTAAGACCACCTCACTGTTAAGACCATCTCACTATTAAGACCACCTCACTATTAAGACCACCTCAATATTAAGACCACCTCACTATTAGGACCACCTCACTATTAAGACCACCTCACTATTAAGACTGTATATTTCGCACCAATGGTTGTCTTAATAACGAAGTTTTACTGTATTACAAAATAACTGGGGTCACATTATATCATTAGCACCAGCTAGTTCTTGTACTGGCCTGTAGGGGCGCCCCTGCTGCGATAATACTGGTAATTACAAAGTGATTACCAGTAATTAATACAATCAGGGTAATTGTGTACAACTAGGTTGGTCTGGACTTGTTAGAAACAATAGTTGACCATGTGTTACATATAATTGCTTTTGCTGTCATAAACATGTCAATAATATGTCAATATATAACATGTAATTAACGATAGTCTGGAACAGTATTATGGCACATATTATGAATCTAATTATTTGATGAGAAATTATGGATGATAGTTTGAAAACAGCAGTAGTGACATTTATACTGTTGAATTTACTTGTAATGATTATTCATATAATAACCTAATAAATTAGGTTAAATATAATTTTTTTGTTATAATAGTTTATAAGAGCACTGTTTATATTTTTGTTTTGTTAATTTGAAATAGTATAAGAAATATTTATGAATCCTTAATCCCTGTAGGTGGCCCCATGATAGCGAAGGGATACCTTCTTAGTGGGGTTTCCTCACATTATGTACAAAATGTTTCGAAAATTTAATTTATAATATGTTTTATAAATGTGAAATAAAAAGAATGAATCTTATTAAGTAGAAACTGAGTGGTCTCATGGTTAATGCATTTGCCAGCAGCTCCTCTGAAGGTCCAGGGTTCGAATTGTGGCCTGGGCACTCTTCATGAGCTACATCTCAGCTGCAAGATGTCAATCGCATGAGATGTTAAATCGGAGGTGCCTTGTACTCGGTGTCTATGCTGGGACAAGTAAAAGACCCCACCCATGGGGTAAATGTGTACTGTATGACTCCGAGCAGCCTTATCATCTCATCATTACGTCTGCCAGCAGCTGGTCAAGTAAGCTGACTAAGCTTTAGACCCAGTAGCACATAAAGAATACAAAATATCGTTGGTCTCAATAGTGAGTTACAGTTATTTTTTATTTAAAATATTAATCATATAAATTATCTTTCAAGTCAGTTTTCGATGCTTATTCTTTGAATATATACCCCATTTAAGCCATAAACATACACATAAATACATATAAATGCACTTTCATACCCTCATTCTAATAAATTTAGATACTTCAGATATATTCTATGTGCTGTACAGTACATTTAGATCCCTACTGCCGAAGCATAGTGACTGTATTATGCTTTCTAACGCTTTTATTCGGCTACTAATGAGTTTAACTCTTGGCACTGCATTAATACAAAACCCATTCAATCCATTAATAGCTTTCATGAGATTATACTGAATAGGCATTCATAGTCGCAAATGAATGGGTTAGTATATCGGAATCACCACTGACTGGATCGCGGATCGGGTGTATTAGAATTAACCCCATATGGGGTGAAGCAGAGATAGTACAGTTCCTTAGTACCCTTTAGTACCCTTTTACCCTTTTCTATGAGAGGTATATACCCTTGGGATAATTTTGACAAGACTATTTTAAGTCTTGCCGCAGGGTAGTCTAATGTTTGTTTGATTGGGGGGGGGGGGGGTGAAGGGGGGTAGGGGGTGTTTAAAATATGTGCTCTGATGGTAGAATTGGTTTATGTTGTATAGATAGATAGACAGCTAGTCAGCTAGACAGATAGATAGATAGATAGATAAACAGATAGACAGATAGACAGATAGATTGATAGATAGCAGATAGATAGATAGATAGATAGGTAGATAGCTAGATAGGTAGACAGATAGGTAGATAGATAGTGAGCTAGATAGATAGATAGATAGATAGATAGATAGATAGATAGATAGATACTGACTGACAGATAGAAATGAAATCATTCTGCAGAATATAGCAATTAGATAACATTTTGTCATTTAGTATTTTATCACTGTTTTCCAACATAAATATCAAGATATCTCGTTATTTTACAAAATATATCATAAATAAATATATCATATTATGACATTAAATATTCTAAATAAACAAAATATACCAAATATGCAACATATTGTCTAAAATAACCACAAATCTATCTCAATTTATAAATACTAATTAAATGATAGAACCCCCCCCCCTCCCCCTTGCAAACCAATTGACCAACTAGCCCAGTCAGAGGTATCTATCCCACCTACTCTCATTAGCAGAGTGATTAGTGGCCGTTTCTCGACTGTCGCCATAATGACTATAGTGTCGCCATATTGACTAAAGTTCCGGTCAATATTTACACTACTGACCTAGATGTTGAACTTTGCACATCAGAGGTTCTAAGGCATACCATTTAAGGTGTTTATTTTCTTACAGGATTAAAGAACAATCAGTGATATTTTGGAGGAAATTGGAATTATTAAGAAGGGGTTTTTGACTGAATAGGGTAAGTGGACATTTTCTAAATTTTTGTTACTTTTTTATAAAATTGTTGTCTGTTTATTAAATTTATTCTGATCGAAAAATCAGTGCAGTAATAATTATGATATAATAATTATAGGATACATGACAGATAGGTAGAACTTTAACATAACTTTATTTATAATGTGTGCTTGTATTTTGGAAATTTTGGAAATTGCATAATAAATAAGTGATACAAATGTACAGAAAATATTGAAAAGTATATTTTCCTTGAATGCTTGATTTCAATGGTGATTCTTGCTTCTATTTCATTTTCGTGATTGAAACGTTTGAGAAAAATTGAAAAATACACAATAAAATAAAAAATATACCAAAAAAAACCGAAAAACTTCCATTAGCAGTTTGCTTGGGTTTCAAGTCCGTAGCCGCCTTGTCAAACTATTCTTCACCCAAGAACAAGGGGGTTAAAAAAACCCTTTCCTGTTTAAATGCAGTGTCACACTGTCACCCCAAAAGGGGTAAAAGATCAGAACTCCACCTGGCGGGGTGTGATCGCTTGATAAGGGTTCAATGAGGGGGGTAAAGGGGTTTTTTGTTAACAAGACAAGCATATTTAAGTGTATTTAAGCATATTTGATGACATGTCAGGGAAAAGCTTTGGTAAAAACTCCTAGAAAATGTCATGATTGACAGTAGACACATGACAGAAGAGGTAGTGACAGCCCAGTTGCCATGGTAACTAGTTGTTATCTCAAAAAAATATCACAAGAATTCACTGGTCCATATATGAAGATTGGAGACCTCAAGCATAGGAAAACAATAATACAAGTTGATGTTAGTAGAAACATGGTTGATGATCTATATATCTATCTACCTATCTATCTATCAATCTATCTATCAATCTATCTGTCTATCAATCTATCCATCTATCTATCTATGTATCTATCTATTCCCTAAGTAAAAAAATAGCATACTTTCCATAAACTGTTTTATCCCGATCATAACATATCTGGCCAACATTGAGCCAACGTTTGTGTTATTGTTGGACCAAAATGAAGCCAACATTGCTGACGTATAGCCAACATGGACCCAAGGTAGCTTGTGAAACTGGTAAAATTGTTTCTCTAATTTCTTTCCAATGATGAAAAATTTTGACTCACTTTATCAATTTAACACAAGGGTTAAATAATTCTATTCTATTCTATCCTGTCATCAAGTCAGATTGTTATAGACCAGCCAAAATCTGAGTTGAGCATATAACCCTTTATAATATAGGGTAAAAGGGTACTAAAGGGTATTAAGGAACTGTACTATCTCTGCTTCACCGAGTATGGGGTGAATTCTAATACACATGATCCGCGATCCAGTCAGTGGTGATTCCGATATACTCACCCATTCATTTACGACTATGAATACCTATTCAGTTTAATCTCATGAAAGCTATTAATGGATTAAATAGGTTTTGTATTAATGCAGTGCCAAGAGTTAAACTCATTAGTGGCCGAATAAAAGCGTTAGAAAGCATAATACCGTAACTGTGCTTTGGAATTAGGGATCTAAGTCTACAGAATTTGGCTAAGAATGTGTCTAGATGTGCCATAATGTACTGCAACATTCTTTCTGTATGGCTATGTATGGACTTAGTACTGAGGTGATCTTAACAGTTATTTATAATAGTGAAGTGGTGTTCATATTGCGGTGGTCTTAATAGTGAGGTGTCTTAATAGTGAGGTAAATTATAATTAAAGTAAATAAATCATAATGGAAATATGGCTGGAACCATAGTTTGCCTGCAGTTTTAATTTGTTTGCATTACTAAGTTTGGAATTTAAGTCCAAATGTAAAATTAACCTAACTATTAAAATCATCTTACCATTACGATGATCTCACTCTTACCGTTAAGATCATTGCACTATTAAGATCACCTTTTTTGGTCCCAACTGTATATTCTGACCACTGCATACTACCTCACTATCAAGACCACCTGACTATTAAGACCACCTGACTATTAAGACCACCTGACTATTAAAACAACCACACTATCAAGACTATTTCACTCTTAAGACCGCCTCACTATTAATACCACCTCACTATCAAGACCACCTCACTTTTAAGACCACCTCGTTAAGACCAGAATACAGAATACACTGGTCTTAAGGGCGAGATCCATTAAACATATTCTAGGATGGTGAGGAATTTTTAAGACCAATCAAATTTGATTTACGCTAATTAGGATCATGCATGTCAGTGTAAATCAGTCGAATGGGTAACTCGGGTAACTCATGAAATCGTCCTACAATGACACTGACGTGACACGAGTTGATGTTTACAATTGAATTAACATGAAATGATGTTCATTGTAATAAGGTGAGAGTCCATAAGACCTCCTCACTATTAAGATTACCTTACTATTAAGACCACCTTACTATGAAGACCACCTCACTGTTATGACCACCTGACTATTTTGTCCACCTTACTATTAAGACCACCTTACTGTTAAGACCACCTCACTATTAAGACAACCTCACTATTAAGACCCCCTCACTATTAAGCCCACCTTAATATTAAGACCACATCACTATTAAAACCACCTCACTATTAAGACCACCTCACTATTAGGACCACCTCACTATTAATACCACTTCACTATTAAGACCACCTCACTATTAGGACCACCTCACTATTAATACCACTTCACTATTAAGACCACCTCACTATTAGGACCACCTCACTATTAGGACCACCTCACTCTTAAGACCACATTACTATTAAGACCACTTCACTATTAAGACCACCTTACTATTAAGACCACCTTACTATTAAGACCACCTTACTATTAAGACCACCTCACTATTAAGACCACCTCACTATTTAGACCACCTTACTATTAAGACCACCTTACTATTAAGACCACCTTACTATTAAGACCACCTCACTATTAAGACCACCTCACTATTAAGTCCACCTTACTATTAAGACCACCTCACTATTAAGACCACCTTACTATTAAGACCACTTCACTATTAAGACCACCTTACTATTAAGACCACCTCACTATTAATACCACCTCACTATTAAGACCACCTCACTATTAGGACCACCTCACTATTAGGACCACCTTACTATTAAGACCACTTCACCATTAAGACAACCTCATTATTAAGACCACCTCACCATTAAAATCAGTAAATTTGCATAAATAAGTTGGGTTTTATATTAAGGTACCTAATACTCTAAACCAGGTTAAATAAATGAAACTGTTAAATTTTGCCATTTTAACTTGAGAGTTTTACGATTTTAAACTTGAAACTGATTAATTATTCAAGGATAGAATATCCTATATAGTCATTAACTCAGTGCAACAACAGGAGAGTCCTTGTGACAGGTGGGATAGACAATCAGAGCCAAAATAGTGTATCTTCAGAGTAGCTATCATGTATGAAGAGAGACTTTTGATGCAATTAATTTGGCAGGTATTACTCACGAATTTAAATCAAGGTTTAAATTTTAACTATGGAGATGAGTGTTTGATTGATTTTAATTCATGATTTGGGTAAATATGTTTCTATGAAATGTAAAAATAAGACAAACATATTTTTATCATTAATTTAGTAATAATTGAGAGATATTAGCAATACAAATTTGAAAATTCATAGTAGTATGATAAAGAATGTATTCTGGCTCATGAATTTGTATAAAATACATTTACCTCCAAATTTAGTAAAAATGAATATATGCTAAATTAATACCAGTAAGGAATTTAAATTTAATACAGGATTACTGAGGAAAAAAAAATAATAACATGCAAAAATGTACATATATTAATAATCTGATTTTTAAATAATAGAACATGCTAAATATATCTAATATGCTTAAATATATCTAATATAGTATATTGTGGTGATTAAAAAAATCTACTATTTTGGACATTTTTTTTAAGCTGTACCTGTCAAGGTTGCTTTTTTTTTTTTTTTAACTTGATGCCTTTAAGTGAGTTTTGACTTAACTCTCTTTTGCTCTTTACCCCATTTAATGGTACCAAGCCCTGCTAATGCCCCACACTTCTGCCACCTAGGAGGGGGTATGATTGATACCCTACGCTTTCTTACATTTACCCCCAAATTCTAATCACCTTTTCAATTCATGTGTAAGATTTAATTTTGCCTTAATATTGTGCTTAAGAAATTCTCACAACTTTTTTTTTTAAACTTTTTGTAACAGCACTTTTTTTTTTAAGATATTCAACTTTTTGAATGTCAAGTAAAAGCTTTTTGGCAACATTTTGGAATATGTTTTTTAAGTGACAATTTTACCCACATTCAGAAATTCTATAGTTAAGTGTACAGTGTAGCTGTGGTGATAGCAAAATGCTTTCAAGCAGTTTATTCATAACTTTGAAAGATATAACATACAAAAGAAAGCATATAAGTGTAGGCCTATGGAGATTCTTTAAAAAAAAAAAACTTTTTTTTAGTAGACCACCGCTTTAAGATCACCTTACTATTAAGGCCACCTCACTATTAAGACCACCTCACTATTAAGACCACCTCACTATTAAGACCACCACACTATTCAGACCACCTCACTATCAAGACCACCTCACTATTAAGACCACCTCATTATTAAGACCAACAATTTTTGGACATAATTGTGTTGTTTTCATTGTATTTTACCTCGCTATTAAGACCATCTTTTTGTGCAAAACATTTTGAAGTAATTTTCTGACGTTTAAGAAATTGTCCATTTTCAAAAACTCGGAAACAATTATTTCAAAAACTATTAAGAAAACAAACGCTTCTGCAATTAAACTAATAAAGAAAAAAAATATCAAAGAACTTTTGAAAATGCTTATAAACTTAATTTCCTAGTCTCTTATAAAACCATTTATAATGTTGATTTAATGACAACAAACTCAAACATTTCAAACAAAAGATAACAAACAAATTTCACAAACAAACAAACACTATCACCAAATAAACAAACCATTAATCACAAACAATAGCACACACAACCTATTGATTTGAGCTGGACCATTTAGCATCAAACAAACCCTATTGATACAACTACACGAGTTATCCATTACAAGCTTTAGTCTTTCTCAACTGGGTTGGTCAATGGGTCATTGCACATGCGCACTGTTGCTTAAGGCTATTGTTGATGGTCACCAGGTGCATTGGCTCTCGAGTGGTCATCTTGTCCACTGGCTAGTGGCCATTTGTCAGGTCAGTTGAAGCAATTAATGATGGCTATTCAATGTGGCCGGTTTGGCAAATGGACACTTTGTGTTTTGGGTTGAAAAGTAGGGGGAGGGGGGCACCATATTTTATTTGCCTTTGTGCTGTGTTTTAAATTGATGAAATTGATAATGCTAGGACCTAAGCAGCTGTTTCTAAAATTTTAAAGATGATTTTGGAGTTTGATGATAATTTTATAGTTTTAATGATATTGATAATTTTGATGATAAATTATAGATTATAATTGTTTCTGTTACAGTAGAACCAAAAATTAAGGTCACTTGTAAAATTATTAAAAAAGCGGTCTTAATACTGAGATTGTCTAAATTATGAAACTTAATCATTTAGTTATGAAGTTACCATTAAGACTTATTAAATAAATATGTAATTCGTAATATTATTTCAACTTGTATTTTTATAATGGGGAGGGAAAGTGGTTTATGAAAAGCGATGAATATTTATTATAAATATTTACAATTTTACCATGTTTAAGCTTAAAATTAATATATTTTATTGTTTGTCATAATCTTACTAAATTTGTCTAGGTTAATAAAATTATAGAATTTAAAATTTCAATTAATTGTTTTAAAACCTATTCTCAAGGACAATTTGATGATTAAAATGGGGAAAAAATATGTTTTTGCAAAAATCTGTTATTATGTTAAAATCATGTTAGTTCGTTTACACCAGCTGATAAAACTTGGTAATAAATTCATGTAACATTTACAGAATGTTTTGTGAACGTCAGCATGACGTTGTATGAATGTTTGGGCATCACCATGCAATACTGCCATTGCTTTTGGCTTTTATTATGCCATTTTGGCAATATTTATGCTTTTGGCACAAGTGGGTAAACAAATAAAATAATAGATTTTTCCATATCTATTGCAACTTTTTGAGCATTAATTGTCAAAGATTTGTAAAGGCAAATTTTGAACAAAAATTCTGACCTAAAATTGATCGTTCTGTGGCGGGAGTTCTGACCTTGAGGTCAAATTAGGTCACACGAGGTCACGAGGAGGTCACGAGGAGGTCAAAGTGGGCACGTGACATTTTTGGGACGCGATCATTGTGCCCTCTGGAGGGAAAACATTAATTACAAAACAACAACAGACAAAATGGCGAGTTTCCATGGTAACTAGTAATAATTTATTTTCGTGAAATATGTCCTCATGTCAAACATGGACAACCATGTTATGCATGAATGACGTCATTAAATATGAAATATGATATTTTGAAAATTTTTCAAAATTTTGAAAACTCTATGTCCAGATGTTTTTACTCTCAAGCATGACTTTGATTGACATTTTTATGAGTGAGGAGAAATTCGACACCTCTTAAATTACATAATAATTACATAATAATTGCGTAACTTGAGCTAATAATCGTGAAGCGTATTTGGTTCACTAAACGATCACCTTAGGGCTTGATTAAGTTGATAAAGAATAAAAAAAAAAGATATTAAACTGTTTAATTCAACATGAAAACTCGTTATTTTATCTATCTATCAATCTATTCTATATTCTATCTATTCAATCTATCTATTCAATCTATCTATCTATCTATCTATCTATTCTATCTATCTATCTATCTATCTATCTTATTCTATTCTATTCTATTCTATTCTATTCTATTCTATCTATCTAGCTATCTAGCTATCTAGCTATCTAGCCTCTATCTAGTGATTTATTTATTTAATCTCTCACAAAAGTGTCCCATTTTACTGGCTTATTGTACTATCAAAATTACGCTTAAATTGGCAGTGCTAAGTGAAATTTAAATCTTCAATTTGAACTCATTTCAAAGTCACAATTTCCCAGATTATTAACATGAAATTAATGCCAAATATGGAGTCATATTCGCACATGTAACTGAAACCTTAATTAATCCCGACTGTATGAGGTAAAATTACATTTAATTTGACGTAATTAACAAAACCTTAAGAAATATCACACGGCAATGTTAAGCCAGTATTTGCGTTTGTTGTAATTAAATTTGGTGGACCAGAGGAAAGAAAGAAAGAAAGAAAGAAAGATGGATAGATAGATGAATAGATAGACAGGTGGATAGATAGATAGATAGATAGATAGATAGGTGGATAGGTGGATGGATAGATAGATAGATAGATAGATAGGTGGATAGATAGGTGGATAGATAGGTGGATGGATAGACAGTCAGTCAGTCAGTCAGTAAAATAGAAAGAAATATAGAAAAAAAGGAAAAAAGAAATAACAAAACGACATGAATAAAGATAGAAAGTAAGAAAGAAAGAAAGAAATGAGTGATGAAAATACATGACAGTTAATAAATTATCACTTTAGTGTTTAAAATTTTGTTATTTTCAACCTATTTAAGAGTCCCATACAGTCTTGTCACTTTAACAGGGGTGGAAAATTCGCCTTGACTGTTTAGCACATAAATCATAAGAATGGGCAGTTTAAGTCATTTGATAGCGTCCTTACTAAGTTACTTGAACAAAATGGACACCATCTTCTTCGCTCCGAGCAAGAATTCTTGCTATCATTTTGTCACTTTACAAAAGAAAGGGGTGCAAGACTTCATAACTCAGGAAGATAAGGTCACTAGAAAAGGGTAGTAACCCCAAAGAAAGGGTATTATACTCATGTGGTGTTGTTAGGAGTTATAGGTGATAGTTGCATAGGTACATGACTACAGTCCTTATAAGGTACATATGACCAAATAAGGAATACAATAATAATATATGATGAAAACATGGATCTGTCTGTTAAGCTGTCTAGCTGTATGTCTATCTGTCTGTCTGTCTGTCTAGCTCTCTGTCGTGATATCTATCTATCTGTCTAGCTGTCTATCTATCTGTCTGGCTGTCTATCTATCTATCTAACTGTCTATCTGTCTGTATGTCCATCTGTCCATCTATCTATCTATCTATCTATCTTTCTATCTCTCTCTCTCTATCTATCTATCTATCTATCTGCCTATCTGTCTATCTGACCATCTTTCTATCTATCTATCTATCTATCTATCTATCTATCTATGAGCCAATCAGAATGCTTCATCAATCATCCAGCATGGGTGTATGTTGGACATTTGGAGTTTATGTTGGATGGCTGCAGTGTATGTTGTACAATGAGTGGAGAATATAAGCAATGGTGATGGGTTAAATAATATTTTTTCCTCGTCCCCAAAACCCTATGTTGGACTTCTCTCCATCCAATATTGTTCTAATATCTGCTAAGTTCTTGTTCAATTTCTATAAAATGTACGAAAAAGTTTTTTTATGGTGTTAAACCTTTTTCATTTAGTACATTCATGCATACCTTTCAAAGTGCAGTTATTTCTCTGAAGTGTGAAAAGCCATTATTGCACAAAATCGTGTTGGCAAAAAAGACAAAAATTACAAAGACAAAAAAAGTCATTAAGGACAAAAAAAAAGACAAAAAAAAATGAACTCGGGTGACAAAAGCCTAACGAGTGTGACAAAGAACATTGTCACGTGGGTTCCACGTGTTTATTATTCATTTCCACCTCTTTACCGGAGAGTTACCATTGTTCTAGTCACGTGACATGAACAATGGGGCCGAGAAAGAGGCTGTTAGCATTGTCTATTTGTTTAGGCTGTAACCTGTTACAAAATAGGGGATGGGGTGAGACTAAAACCCCCAAATTTCCTGCTTTTTGTGAAAACCCCCACACAAAAGTAAATACGATCAGAAATTCTTGATTTTACGAAGGGATTTTGAAGTTAAAAAAGCGTAAATACAAATAGCTCCAATCTCCTAAGTTTCATATCACATTTCAAGTTCGGGTTAGAGGTTATGAAAAAGGGGTAAGATTCATTGTTAGAGGCTATTGGGGTATCATTTGAAGGGGTGCTTTACTCTGAATGATCGGTGTTGTTTTGTATTACATTTTTCCAATGCTACTGGGTCTGAAGCTTAGTCAGCTTATATGACCAGCCGCAGGCAGACCTAATGATGAGATGATAAGACTACTTGGGAGTCCACACCAGGTTACACATTTACCCCATGGATGGGGTCTTTTACTTGCCTCAGCATGGACACCAAGTACAAGGCACCACCAATTTAACATCTCATGCGAATGACATCCAGCAGCTGAGATGTAGCTCATGAAGAGTGCCCAGGCCACAATTCGAACCCAGGATCTTCAGAGGAGCTGCTGGCAAATGCCTTAACCACTAAATCAGCTATTCATACTTTAGTTGAACATAACTACCCAGTACAGCAGCAAAATTCTAAGCCTTATCATCTCATCATTACTTTGGTCGGTGATACTCTGTAGCATAGTCGGAAAGGTGTATGACAAGCTCACCAATGTTTTAGGTTCGATCCAAACAGCAGCTTCAAACCTTTCTGCTTTTTTATTTGTTTCGTCTTATTTGCCAAAATTCTACACGTCGAAATATCACGGCAGTTAAATAAGAAAAGCTAACAGACTTTGAATGGATCACGGCAGCTTTGTTTGGATCATAGCGGCTCAGAATAGATCACAAAGGCTACAAAGCGATAATGAAGGATTAGTGAAGTTTTCAAAAGTTTTCACAGGCGACTGTCACCAAATCTAGTGCATACCAAAATGGGGATTAATATTATTATTGCAGCTGGTGTACATTTTGTGTGTATGTGACTAGACAGTGGTTTTACATTTTCGGCATAATTGATTTTTTTGTACAAATTTATGAAGAAATGAAAATTCACAGTAAATAGTTTAAGGGGATTTCCGTATCTGGATGGCTGTAAAGATTATATTCTGGCTATTAAAACCACCTCACTATTAAGACCACCTGACTATTAGGACCACCTCACTATTAGGACCACCTCACTATTAGGACCACCTGACTATTAAGACCACCTGACTATTAAGACCACCTGACTATTAAGACCACCTCACTATTAGGACCACCTCACTATTAAGACCACCTCACCATTAAGATCACATAATTAATCGGCTACTAAATTACCTTTCATTTACCTCTTTACTAAGACCACCTCACTAATAAGAATAATATTGTCCCAAATATATCATTTCATCGCATTTTACCTCTCTACAAAGACAACCTCATTATCAAGACCAATACAATTCGAATTTATTATGAAAACTGGTCTTTTTAGAATAATGAGGTGGTCTTAATAGTGAGTTCACACAGAAAAATCACAGTTCATAGGAATTCTTAGTGCATTGGCTAGAATGAAGTTGTTTTTCATTTGTGAACTCAGTCAAGTACCTGTTGATGTATGTTAATGAGATCTTATACTCAGAAGGAATTCTTGATCATGAAATTCCCGGACTTAGTATGACATGTGACACCGCACAAAGGGATGACGTCACTAATCCTTGGACTGTCTCGTACGCAAATTGGCTCATTTACAAAATTGTGTAAATTAAAGAGGGGAGAAAAGATACTATGAAATGTATGGTGTTAGATATCATGTTGATATGTGAAAAAAATGTTTGTTTATTTTTAAAAATCTGTAATTATGGACTCAGTGGGCTTATCATCTCATCATTACATTTGCTCAATGTTTATCAATTGTTAGAAATTGATTTATAATTATTAAAAATTCCAAAGAGAATATTAATGTTGTTAAATATGAACATTGAAACCCCATATTAAGACCACCTCACTGTTAAGACCACCTCACTATTAAGACCACCTCACCATTAAGACCACCTCACTATTAAGACCACCTCACAATTAAGGCCACCTCACTATTAAGACCACCTCACTATTAAGACCACCTCACCATTAAGACCACCTCACTATTGATAAAGACCACCTCACTATTAAGACCACCTCACTATTGATTAAGACCGCCTCACTATTGAGACCACCTCACTATTAAGACCACCTCACTATTAAGACCACCTCACCATTAAGACCACCTCACTATTAAGACCACCTCACTATTGATTCAGACCACCTCACTATTAAGACCACCTCACTATAAAGACCACCTCACTATTAAGACCACCTCACTATAAAGACCGCCTCACTATTAAGACCACCTCACTATTGATTAAGACCACCTCACTATTAAGACCACCTCACTATAAAGACCACCTCACTATTGATTAAGACCACCTCACTATTAAGACCACCTCACTATGAAGACCACCTCACTATGAAGACCACCTCACTATGAAGACCACATCAATATTAAAACCACCTCACTATTAAGACCACCTCACTATTGATTAAGACCACCTCACTATTAAGACCACCTCACTATAAAGACCACCTCACTATGAAGACCACATCACTATTAAAACCACCTCACTATTAAGACCACCTCACTATTGATTAAGACCGCCTCACTATTAAGACCACCTCACTATTAAGACCACCTCGCCATTAAGACCACCTCACTATTAAGACCACCTCACTATTGATTAAGACCACCTCACTATTAAGACCACCTCACTATGAAGACCACATCACTATTAAAACCACCTCGCTATTAAGACCACCTCACTATTAAGACCACCTCACTATAAAGACCACCTCACTATGAAGACCACATCACTATTAAAACCACCTCACTATTAAGACCACCTCACTATTGATTAAGACCGCCTCACTATTAAGACCACCTCACTATTAAGACCACCTCACTATTGATTAAGACCACCTCACTATTAAGACCACCTCAATATTAAGACCACCTCACTATTAAGACCACCTCACTATGAAGACCACATCACTATTAAAACCACCTCACTATTAAGACCACCTCACTATTGATTAAGACCGCCTCACTATAAAGACCACCTCACTATGAAGACCACCTCACTATTAAGACCACCTCACCATTAAGACCACCTCACTATGAAGACCACCTCACTATAAAGACCACCTCACTATGAAGACCACATCACTATTAAAACCACCTCACTATTAAGACCACCTCACTATTGATTAAGACGGCCTCACTATAAAGACCACCTCACTATGAAGACCACCTCACTATTAAGACCACCTCACCATTAAGACCACCTCACTATTAAGACCACCTCACTATAAAGACCACCTCACTATGAAGACCACATCACTATTAAAACCACCTCACTATTAAGACCATCTCTGTTTTAAATTTACCTCACTATTAAGACCAGTGAACTTTGCACCAAGGGTGGTCTTAATGACAAAGTTTCTATGGTACGAACTTGTTTTCAAAATACTAGACTCAAAGTTGTTTATAGCTACCACAAAACACGATTATCTAAAAAAAAAAGCATTACAACTTCCTAAATTTACTATTAAATCGACCACACACATGTGCTTGCAAACTGTCATGAAGATTTTAAAAGTTATAAACTTGAATAAAATTTGCAAAATGTTGGAATTTGAGAAGTGCAGGTGTTTTACTAAAGTGGCAGGACTGATGGAGAGCAGTTTTAGCAGACAGTTCGAGTTTTGATAACACAATTTTCACGAAATCTGATCTTCAGCATTTTAAGATTGGGGAGAATAAAGTAGTTTGGAATTTAAGATTAAAAGATTTCCTAAGTACAGAATCAAGTATATCTATAAAAATGTTAAACTTAATAAAAAGTAGGTAGGTACTTGTAGTGCAATATCTAGCAAAAAATATATATGCTATTCTACTGGTCTGAGGTTTAGTTAGCTATGATCAGCTGAAGGCAGACGTAGTGATGAGATGATAAGGCTGCTTGGATCCCACACCATGTTACACATTTACCCCTTAGGTGGAGTATTTTCCTTGCCCAGCATAGACACAGAGTACAAGGCACCTCCAATTTAATGTCTTATGCGATCGACATCCAGTGAAATTGTCGCTTATAGAAATTTACTGGACAGAGAATCGAAACCAGATATATACGCTAGTCTTAACGGCCTGCTCATATTAATTAGTTAGAACACTAATTAGTGCAACCATGATAATATGCAACCCAATATATTGTTTGTTAATTTGATCTGTATGTAATACTATTCCAAACTAACCCGCTCTAATGAGGGTGGGAGCCTAGCTTAGTTGTGGCAGGCTGGGCTTCCAACCACTGGGTCCCGGGTTCAATTCCCGGTCGAGCCTAAGTTGGATGGCTGTTTCATCCTTCGTCTCATTGCCATGGTCTCTGCCTGTCCTAATTAGCCCATCAGGTGCAGAAATACAGGACGTAAAGCCCTACTCCACCCACCCACTCTAATGAGGCCAAAATACAAAAGGGTCTTAAGCCACTATCTCACATAGCCGAGTGACGAAGCAGAGTAATGACGATCCCTGGAAAGCAATCAATCGGCTTCACTCTTGGTCATTTGATGCCTAGAAAAAGCAAGTCAGCAAGGTCTCGCCGATCGCTCGCAGATCACTCGCCGATCACTCGCCGATCACTCGCCGATCGCTTGCAGATCGCTCGCCGATCACTTGCCGATCACTCGCAGATCGCTCGCCAATTGCTCGCCTCCTTCACACGCCGACCACTCGGCGAGGAAATCACGTCCACACAGCAATTCATCTGATCAAGTGTACACCCAGAGTAACCAAGTGTACACCCAGAGTAACCAAGTGTACACCCAGAGTGACCAAGTGTACACCCAGAGTGCACGGCGAGTTAATCCCGTTTAAATCTCGAGCAATATCAGAGCAATTTTGCACGGCGACAATTCTTAAAAGTTTTAAACATGTTTAAAACTTTACGATCGTTCTACGAGTATTGCCGTGTATTTACGAGTCTTTCCAGAGTGGTCGGCGTGCAGAGCCGTGTATTCCCGACTGCCTAATTTATTAAGCACTCGGCATCACTCGGCATTGTCACTCGTCTATGTGAGATAGGCCATTAAATAATGTGTTATTTTTACATACGAGGTTATGTTTAAGATCTAATAAGCTGGGTATTGCTCGCATTAGACGTTGAATATAAGGAACCTTGTACTCAGTTTTATGCTGGGGCAGGGGAAAGACCCCACCCCATGGGGTAAATGTATAACATGGCGTGGACTCCAAGCTTTATCATCTCATCAATATGTCTGCCTGCAGCTGGTCATATAAGCTGACTGAGCTTCAGACCCAGTAGCATTGCTACAATGCAATACAACACCATACATTTACAATACAATAAATTTACAATACAATACAATACATTACAGTTACAATACAATACAATACAGTTACAATACAATACAATACAATACAATACAGTACAGTTACAATACAATACAATACAATAAAGTTACAATACAGTACAGTACAGTAACAATACAATACAGTACAGTTACAATACAATACAATGCAGTTACAATACAATACAATACAGTTACAATACAATACAGTACAGTTACAATACAATACAATACAATAAATTTACAATATAATACAGTACAGTTACAATACAATACAGTACAGTTACAATACAATGCAGTTACAATACAATACAATGCAGTTACAATACAATACAGTTACAATACAATACAATGCAGTACAGTTACAATACAATACAATAAAGTTACAATACAATACAATACAGTTACAATACAATACAATACAGTTACAATACAATACAATACAATACAGTTACAATACAGTACAGTTACAATACAATACAGTTACAATACAATACGGTACAGTTACAATAAAATACAATGCAGTTACAATACAATACAATACGGTACAGTTACAATACAATACAATACAGTTACAATACAATACAATACAGTTACAATACAATACACAATAAACATGGAAACAATCTTGTTAATTTTCGTTATTTTAACGTTTTAGCATTCATACCTTGAAGTAAATACGTTATACCATCACAGCCAATTAGCCATGAATGTTCATTTCGAGTTATATTTTGACATGTTTTTGAACACCTTTTAAGCACTTTCAAATAAGTGGCGTACATTTTATGGCACCTCGCCGTCCACAAGGTGACAGAAAATATTTACAAAGCTTTCAGGCACTTAAACTATTTTCAAAACAGATTTGCAGATAAGTAAAAACAGACAATATAAGACTTTGTTGGAGGGTCAATTGCTTTGGGTGAGAGGGTGTTAGTATGTGGGGTGACTGAAGCCTGTAAATATGCATTAAAAAAAAATGCAAATATAAAAAAGTGAAAAAATTTAAAAAGTGCTAAAATTATGCACCATGTGAACAGACACGTGACTAAAACAGACCAAAAAATAAATAAAAAAAGTCTGACAAACTTGGAATGAATATGAACTATATTTATAACTACAGCTGTATTTTTATTCATTATGGGCATAGAATACATAATATGCATTTATAATATCAATGTCTAATTGTCTCAATGCAACTGGGTCTGAAGCTTAGTAAGCTTATATGACCAGCTGCAGGCATACGTAATGATGAGATGATAAGGCTTGGAATCCACACAATGTATTGTATCAATGCTACTGGGTCTGAAGCTCAGTCAGCTTATATGACCAGCTGCAGGCAGACGTAATGAAGAGATGATAAGGCTGCTTGGAGTCCACACTGTTATACATTTACCCCATGAGCTGTACACTGTTAGTACAGTACATGACCCCTATATATATTTCAACTCTATATATTGAACTGAAGAATTCACACCTATTCAAGTGCATTTCACAAGTACATAGCTCAAACTTGTATAGCACAGGGCACTTAAGTCATTTAAATGACATATAGATCCTTTATATTTTATAGTATGATTCAATGTAAATGTTTTATTTTGTTGATGTCATACTTCTTACTAAATATAGTTACAATGCCCCTACCTCTCGGGAACAGAACTTTAAACTTTCTTGCCATCATTATGGTAATTTATATATTACAAATTATAATATATAACAAATATAGTAAAAATCAAAATTATTACAGCCATTATCAGTTAGAAAATGTGGGCTTGCCTTATTACCATAACACACATGTAGGCAATAATTTCGACAGAATAATGAATAAATATTTACTTATTTATTTATGAAATATTTTACATTGTGGTATAAAAACCGTTTTTCAAGCGGCCCATTAAAAACAAGGATAACAATAAACAATAACAGTCAAAAATCATAAAATCATAACATAAAATATATTACAAAGAACAGCTGAGTGGTGTAGTGGTTAAGACATTTGCCAGCAGCTCCTCTGAAGGTCCAGGGTTCGAATTGTGGCCTGGGCACTCTTCATGAGCTACATCTCAGCTGCTGGATGTCAGTCGCATGAGATGAAAATTGGAGGTGGCTTGTACTAAGTGTCTATGCTGGGGCAAGTAAAAGACCCCACCCATGGGGTAAATGTGTATTGTGAGCTCAGTCTTGCTTAGTCTGGCTTGTGAACGTCTGATCATATTATATCAGCCGTACTGTATAAATTTTACGTATTGTCCACTATATATAGGAAATATTTTTTAATGCCCAGAACTTAAGTGTATATTTGCCAAATATATTATGGCATTCTTTTGTCATTCAGGTGTGTAAAATTCCTTTCATGAAATTATTACAAACCCCCTTTTAAACACTACTGTATTATGCTCTCATTGGGGTGAAAGTATTTTTGGTAAAATCGAGGCTTTTTTAAATAATTTTTGAGAATTTTTTCACTTAATTTATTCCTATCACGTTTTTGCTCTTTATACATAGAACAAGTTGATGTCTTTTTTATGCTGAGTGATTTTTAGTCCCCCTGCTAAAATTTAGTTTGACAGTAAAGCTTTCTCCAAAATGACATTATCTCTGAAGTTTATTAATTGACACTAAATAGCCAACCATCCCCCAGCCTAAGGGCTTCATTAAATGGATGGGAGTATGAAAGTGAGAATTCATGTAAATAATTTTTTTTAAAGTACGAGGTGATATAATAGATTCATGAAAAATTAAGTAATGCAGTTTAGAAGTAAGTAAGTAAATAAATAGGTAAATAAGTAATTCAGTCAGTCAGTCAGTTGCTTAAAGTCACAAATACAATGGGCTTACTGCTTTCATTCATTCATTTATGCATTCCTGTTTTTCCTAATTGGAAAGCAACAAATATCATTTAGAACAACACATTGTTGCTTAATAGCGAGGTGGTGTTAATAGAGAGGTGGTCTTAATAGGGAGGTACAGTCGTAATAGCGAGGTGGTCTTCATAGTGAGGTGGTCTTAATAGTGAGGTGATTGAATAATGAGGTGGTCTTAATATTGAGGAAGCCTTAATTAAGAAGTGATATTATTAAATCGTCTGGTTTACAGTGTCCACTAATACATATTTTTGGCATATTTCAAAACTATGTCTACCGTAGACTGTTGTTGTTATTACAACATGTATTAGGAATGTTTACGTATTGAGAAACTCCCCATATTCATAAAATCATGTCACAGGCCCATTTTGCATTGCTGGTTGTCATGGAAATAATGTAACTGGCGAAATTATGGGGTGCTATGTGTGTTTAACTATGATGAATTGACTGAAGGGTTATGTGAAGATAGTGCAGAGAAAAAAAATTTAGTTGGGTACACTCTATCTAGCTATATATATATATATCTATATATCTATCTCTCTATCTCTATCTATCTATCTATCTATCTATATATCTATCTCTCTATCTCTATCTATCTAGCTATCTATCTATCTATCTATATATCTATCTCTCTATCTCTATCTATCTAGCTATCTATCTCTCTAACCATCTATCGATCTATCTATCTACTTATATACCTATTTATCCATCTACCTATCTACCAATCTATCAATCTATCTATCTATATATCTATCTATCTCTCTACCTATCCACCTATCTACCTATCTATCCATCTATCTCTCTACCTATCCACCTATCTTTCTATATATCTGTCCATCTATCTATCTACCTTTCTATTTACTTATTTACATATCTATCTATAGCGACCAAACATGACCTGACCTTCTCAACCTTTACATTATGACCTTTACCTTTACATTGGCATTGACCTTGAGCAGAAAATTACATATTTTTCTTAAAAATAAAAATAAATCATTGCTCTGCTTTTGTAAGTTATCTTACTAATTATATATTGCCAAACTATTCTGGTGAATTATGGTAACTTGAGCAAATTTAAAAGATGTGAGAATATCATTTATTTATTTTTTATCTGGGTTGTGTGAAGTTTGGCATAAATTATCCTTTTCATAAACTGAGATCTTGCTGTAGATTATTTTTCCACTTGTAAAACAGATAGGTTGTGTCTTTATAAGTTTTACTCTAATAATTTTTCACTCCTAATATTTAAAAGTTGTTTTTTTGTGTACATTATGGAAGTAAAATGTAATTGCTGTTTTAGGATAACTAAAATATTTTGACTCTATGTCTTTATAGATAGATAGATAGATAGATAGATAGGTAGATACATAGATAGACATAGATAGATAGATAGATAGATAGATACATAGATAGACATAGATAGATAGATAGATAGATAGATGGATAGATGGATAGATGGATAGATACATAGATAGACATAGATAGACATATTTGATAGATAGATGGATAGATGGATAGATAATAGATAGATAATAGATAGATGGATAGATGGATGGATAGATGGATAGATAGATAGATAGATGGATAGATGGATAGATGGATGAATGGATATATTGATAGATAGATGGATGGATATATTGATTGATTGACTTACAGATTGACAGATAAATTTATAGATTGATTGATTGAATTATTGATTAATTGATTAAACAATGACTGACTGACTGACTGTTTAAAAACAATAGAAACACAACTAACATTTAAAATTTTGACACCATCTGTGCTTTTGTAAAAATAAATTGCTATTTCACATCATGAAAACATTTTTGAGAGTTAAAAAGAAATGTGTCAGAAATTCATTCAATATACATGCATTGACAGGCATTAGAGACTCGCATGGCATTTAAATCGATAGATTATTGAATGAAAGACAAATTGCACGCCAGGCCTTTTGTTATGTCGATAATTTTAGCTTCCATGGCAACCAGCATTTGTTCAAACAGGTTGCTGACATCACAACAATGGTTATGTAATCAGTGATTTAAATTATCCATGTGTATAGCTAATTATATGATACATGTTTTTGTGCTATTATGAAATCAAAATGCATCTGAGTTTAAATTAGTTTATTTCCATTGTAAATAAGACTTTTTATTTTCTTTAATGATTTTGTGCGATTGATAAAATATTAAGATAAAATTAGCATACTTCTAAAATTGAGACTTATTTATTTTGAGGGTTATAGAATAATATTACATATTCTTAAATGCATTTGTCTTGACTTTTGTTTACACAATTATTAAATATTTATTTTACTCGTAATATAATTTTTTTTTTGTAGTAGAACCTGGTATAATGATAAAATTATGAAATAAACATTTAAATAAGTTATAATTACATATTTTACTCGTAATTTAATTTTATGTCGTACTAAAATATCATTTCATTTTTTATTTTTATTTTTTAGTTGTACATTTTTTTCCCTTTTCAATTGTCACCAGTTTGACCCCTCACCTCATTAGCATATGGTGTTTTTACGTGTGTCATGCAAATTGTCAATCCAGTTGTTATGTTTATGAAAACAATCAAGTAAGTGTTGAAGTTCATATACTTACAATGGCCCAAGGACACAGAACTCCACTCATTATGTCACCTTGTGCAATAAAAAAAGTCCCTGGGGTTAATTGTTTGATTGTGACGTCATCATAAAGGCACAATCAAACAAAAGACATGGGCCCAGCTTTGTTTGACCTTTTCTCACTTTAAAAAACGGAGAGTCACTTGGGGTTACCATACAAAAACAATGTGTGATTTAAAGTTAATTAATTTCATTTTTGAAGATGAGTTGCCATGGAAACGATTGTATACAATGATAGGAAACAAATGCACAATTAAGTTAGTGATTTAACAAGCAGACTCAAGCAAGCAATTGAAAGTAGGAACCTGATGAAAACATTGCAATTTGCTCGACAACAAAACCAATTGCAATTGAAATTCTGTTGCTTATTTTATATCGAAGTGGTCTTAATATTGAGGGAGATTTAAATGTACTTTTCCTATATTTAGCAAAAAAATGTAAAGTCCATATTTTTTTGTAATTAAATTGATTTATTCTTTATGATCGCCATTTTAATACTTATAAAAGTGGCGAAAGAACGAAAAAGATATTATATGATTGGAATTTCCACTTTTAATCAAAATTCACGATTGCTTTAAACTTTGTAGATTAGAATTTGCGTAATAGCGAGGTGTTCTCTATACATTGAAACCTATCTATTAAGGCCAAATTTTACTGCAATATTTACTGGTCTTTATAGTGAGGTGGTCTTAATAGTGAGGTGGTCTTTAATAGTACAATATCTTGGTAATTTACAATTATCAGTGTTCTTAATATCAAGGTGACCTTAAGTATGTCATGTTACATAGAATTTGCCTTATAGTGAGGTGAATTTTTTTTAAACTATTTTACATGGGTAAAAAAACACTAGTTTTGAAGCCATCAATAGTATCACAGTTTTTTTTGGGGGTTAAAAGTAATGTTTTTATAGGTCCCTACTTTCAATTTTGTTAGACAAATCGCTCATAATAGTGACAAATATATACCATATATTGTATATCAATTTAATGTGATCATATTTACTTCGAAAAGGTTAAAATATAAATTTTGTACCTGTATAGAGTTTTACCTGCATTTAGTGTATATACTGTGACTTTTAGCAATCAGACCGAAGTTTGTTACAATCTCTGAAGAGCTTTAAAAGTCTCTCGTCTGCAAGATCAATCTAGATCCATCATTGTTGATGTCATTAGATGATGGTGACTGAAAACCGATAGATAGCTGGATAGATGGATAGATGGATAGATATATAGATAGATAGATAGGTAGGTAGGTAGATAGATAAGTAGATAGATAGATAGATAGACATATAGATAGATAGCTATATAGATAGATCGATAGATAGGTAGCTATATAGATATATAGATATATAGATAGATAGCTATATAGATAGATATATAGATAGATAGCTAGATAGATAGATATATAGATAGATAGATAGATAGTAGCTATATAGATAGATAGACATATAGATAGATAGCTATATAGATAGATCGATAGATAGGTAGCTATATAGATATATAGATATATAGATAGATAGCTATATAGATAGATATGTAGATAGATAGCTATATAGATAGATAGATAGCTGGTAGCTATATAGATAGTTAGATATATTGATATATAGATAGATAGCTATATAGATAGATATATAGATAGATAGCTATATAGATAGCTATATAGATAGATAGATATATAGATCTGTCTGTCTATATAGATAGATATATAGATAGATAGCTATATAGATAGATAGATATATAGACAGACAGATAGATAGATTGATAGATAGGTCTCATTGTGAGGTTGTTTTCTTAAGCAACACAATAATTTGCAATAGTGTCTTAATTATGAGAAAACTGTATTAGCGAGGTGAAATATGAATTTTATGGGTTTAAATATTGGTGGTCTAATAGTGAGGTGGTCTTAATAGTGAGATGGTCTTAATAGTGAGGTGGTCTGAATAGTGAGGTAGTCTTAATAGTGAGATGGTCTTAACAGTGAGGTGGTCTTAATAGTGAGGTAGTCTTAATAGTGAGGTGGTCTGGGTGGTCCTAATAGTGAGGTGGTCTTAATGGTAAGGTGGTCTTAATATTGAGGTGGTCTTAATAGTGAGGTGGTCTGAATAGTGAGGTGGTCTTAATAGTGAAGTGGTCTTAATAGTGAAGTGGTCTTAATATTAAGGTGGTCTTAATAGTGAGGTGGTCTTAATAGTGAGGTGGTCTTAATAGTGAGGTGGTCTTCTTAGTGAGGTGGTCTATATAGTGAGGTGGTCTTCTTAGTGAGGTGGTCTTAATAGTGAGGTGGTCTGAATAGTGAGGTGGTCTTAATAGTGAGGTGGTGTTGATAGTGAGATAGTCTTAATAGTGAGGTGGTCCTAATAGTGAGGTGGTATTAAAGCAAACTAAAAGAAACTGTAAAAAAAAAAGAAATTGTTATATATTGTATACCACAAACGCAGGTGCAACTTTGGAGTCTATGTACTTATTGCACTACGTTTTTTTGTGTGTCTGTGCTTGGGTGACATCTAGATGGCGCTGCAAGCAATAGGGGAGCCTCAGCACTGTTCTGAGTGCACAGCCAGTTGCTGACTGGCTGTTGACAGGGTACGATGTATTTGGGAGCATTGCAATTGGAATACCCATTTAAAACACACATGGATATATCGACATGAGTTTGACATGATATTAATGTCATTGAAGTGTATAATTGGGATGCATTCATATTTGGAGCTGTACTTACTTTATTAATGTGAACAAAAATATAGGATATATACCATATAGGGATACATTTTGTTGGTAAGCGTTCAATGATACAATATATATTCATTGTATAAAGGTTATTAAATTGTGAGCTTTTAGCTAAATGTTGCAATTCTATGCATTTCATAATATATTGTATTGTATTGTATTTCTCAATGCTACTGGGTCTGAAGCTTAGTCAGCTTATATGACCAGCTGCCAGAGGCAGACGTAATGATGAGATGATAAGGCTGCTTGGAGTCCACACAGTACACTCTTACCCTGTGGGTGGGTGGGTTCTTATACTTGCCTCAGAATAGTCATATAGAATATGATTTATTCATTTTTAATGTAAGATATGATTAAATATATTTGATTCACTGCATATATGATTAGTTATATATGATTAACTATAAAAAATATATGATTTATATTGTACAGTCAATTATAAAGCTTCTCGTTAGAAAATCAGTCACCATTTCTTTTGTCTTCTTTACACTGAGATATGGATTATTATATAAACTGCATAATTTTGCATCAATGATACAGTGATTTTAACTGGTGATTCTGGGTAAAATCAAGGATTATGATTCAAGGGAATTTTTAGGTTAAGTGGAGTTTGTCTCATGGTGTGATAATTATCTTAATATACCTAAGAAAGCATGTAATATAAGAAAAATATGAAAGTACTACTCAACACACACACACACATATATATATATTGATATATATGAATAAAAAAAAAATACTGAGTTGGCCGTCCTGGTAATTGGACGTTTTGGTCGATTGGCCGTTATGGGGGGTGGCCGTTATGGCTAGTTGGCCGTTATGGGGAGTTGCCGTTATGGTCGTTGGCCGTTTTGACTCTACTCCATTGCAATTTGCAATCAAATATTCACTATTACATTTTTGGTCCATTGTCAAAATCCAACATAATGATTAATTTGCTAAGCATTCCGTCCATTCTATTTATAGATCACTGCTGTAGGTCTTTTATTCCTATATTGACATATTCTATTGATAAGCAATTAAGTGTGTTTATCAACGCATTACTGAATCAAAACTAAAGCGTCGAATTTATAATTGATGACCAGTATAACTGCTAAGGCATTATGGGTAATCAATTGACTGGTGTCCTGAGTTGTGATCCAAAATATGAGGTGCCTACATAGGCCCTTGGCAAAGATGCTAGGCCTAATGGTCAAATCGCATGCCTAGGATAACATATCATGTGCATATTTTTATGTGAAAGTTGATAACTAGTTATTTTGATCTTATGTTTTATATATATTTGTGTTTACAGTAGAATTTTGTGAGACCACCTCACTATAAAGACCACCTCACTGTTAAGACCACCTCACTATTAAGAAATACTTAAAGGTGGTGACCTTAATAGTATAGTGGTCTTAATAGTGAGGTGGTCTTGATAGTGAGGTTGTCTTAATAGTGTGGTGGTCTTAGTAGTGTGGTGGTCTTAATAGTGAGATGGTCCCAATAGTGAGGTGGTCCCAATAGTGAGGTGGTCCCAATAGTGAGGTGGTCTTAATAATGTGGTGGTCTTAATAGTGTGGTGGTCTTAATAGTGAGGTGGTCTTAATAGTGAGGTGGTCTTCATAGTGAGGTGGTCTTAATAGTGAGGTGTTCTTCATAGTAAGGTGGTCTTAATAGTGAGGTGGTCTTCATAGTGAGGTGGTCTTAATAGTGAGGTGGTCTTAATAGTGAGGTGGTCTTCATAGTGAGGTGGTCTTAATAGTGAGGTGGTCTTCATAGTTAGGTGGTCTTAATAGTGAGGTGGTCCTCATAGTGAGGTGGTCTTATTAGTGAGGTGGTCTTCATAATGAGCTGGTCTTAATAGTGAGGTGGTCTTAACAGCGAGGGGGTCTTGAAATTTGTTTTGTAAAAATTACCTTTTAATCAGAGAATTTCTATTATCAATTGAGAAATAACTTGAATTTCAATTAACTTGGGTGGATTCTTTCAAAATGTAGTACCTGGTACATGTTTTCTTTTGCCAAAAAGTAGTTTTTTTATGTTTTATGTTCATTTGAATCACATTTCTAGACCACATAGTTGTAAGTGTGCCAACCAGTATGGTCTTTTTTTTAACCTTGTTTGTTTGTTCTTTATGGAAGTTTTTACAGTGTTGTCCAAAAATTCTGAGGCCATAAATTCAAATCAATAGATTTTACCCTAAATAGCGTGCCGTTGCCATGGCGTCGAGTTGCCTAAACAGTAAATTTGCTTTAACCTTTGTTTGAATTCACCCTTTTTCCATATCTATATTCAATTTGCTAATAGAAGTCCTATGAAAACTTCACACCAATCCACAATTCGTCAAAATCAATTTTGTTTTAAATTTGAATTAAATTTGAAAAACATTCAATCACTTAAGTTTCCTGTGGGAATATTAAGTTTCAAATTCATATGGACTTCATATTTTCATAGTTTGTAGAGGTATAAGGTGATTTTATGCATTTTGGGGTAAAATTCACCGTTTTCAAAGTCAGGAATCTTGGATTCATGATTATGCATAAATTCGTGAAAATTCATCCTTAATACAACACTGCACCTGAAGTTTTATTTGTAGTTTTAGAACATATTTATTTTTTTCACTCTTTCTTTTTGTCTTTTTCTTTATTTTTCATTCTTTTTTTTCTTCTTTCATTTTTCTTTCTGTCTTTATTTCATTCATACATTCATTCTTTCTTTTTTTTTCTTTCTGTCTTTCATTCATTCATTCTTTCTCCTTTCTTTCTTTCTTTCTTTCTTTCTTTTCTTTAGAAAGATTCATTCTTTATTTTCTTTCCTTCATTCATACTTTCATTCAAACCTTCATTCATTTTCTTTCTTCCTTCTTTTTCTCTCTCTTTCTTCCTTCTTACTTACCTTTATTCAAATTTTGCCTGAAGCATACATGTGACTTTTTGTACAAACTCTTAAGAAATGTGTTAAGTCTCAGCTACATATAATAGACACCCGGTTTTTTTCCCTGTTTAAAACATGTGTGAAGGTGGAAGTTGTCAAATTGTAACTGAGTTGACAATGCTTGTTAAAATGTAAATAATTTGTTTGTAGATAGATGGATAGATAGGTAGATAGATAGATAGATAGGTAGATAGACAGATAGATAGATAGATAGGTAGATACATAGATAGACATAGATAGACATAGATAGATAGATAGATAGATAGATAGATAGATAGATAGATAGACAGATAGATAGATAGATAGACAGACAGATAGATAGATAGATAGACAGATAGATAGATAGATAGATAGGTAGACATATAGATAGATAGATATAGATAAGGAAAACTAAAAGTAAGTAGTAAGTAAATAAGTAAGTAAGTAAGTAAGTAAGTAAGTAAGTAAGTAAGTTGAAATCTAACAACTTATCTTATTGATCTAATTCTAATTGTGTCACGCCTATTGGGATCGAAGGATCCAAAACAATAACAAAGGTCCAAACCACGATCCAGGGGATCAAACAAGGATCCAATGACCTTGGCACACAAATACCTGATCGAACCCTTATTGGCGCAATGATAAATCAACTCTAGAAAATAGGGCGCCTTTTCACTCCCTGACGTGTTGTATTATTGCGCTGGTTCATTAAGAAAGCGATCGACTTTCTTAAGGGAACTTGCTTCAAATATTAAACAGGGAAAGTCGATAGTCAATTAGTTCTGTCTTAAATGATTGATGGGAACTATGTATAGAGAGTGGTTATCTGATAGAACAAAAGTTTTCAAAGCTGATCAAAGAATAGTTGAATCAATTTGAAAGTTTTGAAAATAACAAATAAAAAATATGTATATAACAACAACAAAAAAACACTTTTTTTAATAATTACAAGAATAAACTTGTTTTTTTTGGTAGGCACACAAATAAGATTTATATTGACTGATTATAAATTTATTAAATTGTTAAACAGTGGTTAAGGCATTTGCCAGCAGCTCCTCTGAAGGTCCTGGGTTCGAATTGTGGCCTGGGCACTCTTCATGAGCTACATCTCAGCTGCTGGATGTCAATCGCATGAGATGTTAAGTGGGAGGTGCCTTGTACTATGTGGCTATGCTGAGGCAAGTAAAAGACCCCACCCATGGGGTAATTGCATAACATATTGTGGACTCCAAGCCACCTTATCATCTCATCATAATGTCTGCCTGCAATGCAGCTGGTCATATAAACTGACTAATTTTGGGCAATATATTTTTTTGACAATTTTTGTTTTTATCCGAATTTTAAGCAAGAAATTACCATTATAAAATATAACCTTCATTATTAAGACCAAAGTCATGCAAAATTTAGTTGGTCTTATTAGCGAGGCGATATTATAATAACTCCATTGTAGTTTTATATTTTAAGCATCGGAACAGAAATTCCGAAGTATGCATATTATTGATAATTTTCTATAAGTCTGTACCAACCCATACTTTGCACGAAATAACTTTTTGCTAAATATGGATTTCATATTTTAGCAAAAAGCTGTAACATAACAGAAAATCTGCATGAAAAAAAAAAAAATTAATCAAAAGTATTTTTCACACATTTATGACTTGTACCATGCCATACTTGGCACTCAGCACCTTTTGTAAAAGTATCGAATTCATAAAAGAGTCCCTTTGTTAATGTATCACAATGCAAGGAAAATGAGATACCAGGGGCCGATCCAGAAAATTATTGACGGGGTGGGGGGGGGGGGGTTGACCAATTAAAATGTATATTTAAATATTTTTAAATTAAAATATACTAGGCCAGAGGTGGGGGGGGGGGGTTTATACCCCCTAACACCCTCCCCCCTCCCTAAATTCGCTACTGGATACCTTTACAGTACCTGCAAATTCTGTTCCATGCTTTCCTATTGAGATCTGCCACTCAACTGCCTAATACAATTTATGCACCAGTTCAACCCATATTGATTTACATTGTACTATATTGTATCATGTTTCGGAGTATTGAATCATTGGAACTTTTGATCTAGTACATTTGTGATTCTTTTGTGGTGTTTATTGTATTGATCAGTTAATTGATGAATTATTTAGAATTATTCAGAATTTCGAGCTTCTTTTGATGGTACTAGTACATTGTACACACTGCTGTGAGCCAGTCAGAATGCTTCATTGTCAACCAGCATGAGTGTATGTTGGTCGGTTGGGAGTATGTTGGATGGTGGAGGTGTATGTTGGACGGTTGGGATGTATGTTGGATGGCTGTGACATACAACCTATGTTGGATGGTTGGGGTGTATGTTGGACGGCTGGGGTGTATGTTGGATGGTTAGGAGTATGTTGGATGGTTGGGGTGTATGTTGGGCGCTTCGGGTGTATGTATAATGACTAAAGAATTTGTTGCACATTGAGTTGGGAACATAAACAATGGTGGATGGTTTGTCATCCAACATTGAGTTTGGTGGGATTCAGAAAAAAATTATATTGGCCGAGGCGAAATTCCCTATCCCACAAATGTCTATGTTGAACTCCTCACCGTCAGCTATTGTTATGATATTTAACAAAATATATATTTCGCTAATACATTCGCAGGATTTTTATTTAGCATTTATGTTCTTCTAATTTCTGACAATAATATCTTGTTATGGGCCTTGTACTTGGTGTCTATGCGGGGGCAAGTACGTTATCCCACTTTTAAATAAATGTGTAGCATAGTGGACTCCATTATGATTGTGCAGTGCAGAGGCATACATAATGACGAGATGATAAATTCATCACGAAGGAGAACAACGCAATGTAAATTTGATTGGATTTTGTGTCTGCTGTCCTCGATAACTGTTGTCATTACAACTTATGGCTTTGGCAAACCTGTTCAAGCTTGAGCCTTTCTCAACTCCCTTGGTAGTATACAACCAGCCGGCAGCCATTATAATGCTCTTGGGGTTAAGCACCCCACAGTTGCCATCACAGCCTATAGCCAATTACCCATTTACACCTGGGTGGAGTGAAGCAGTGGTTCAAGGAGGATCTGCTCAGTTCCTCCATGCTGTGGCTGGGTTTGAACCCACAACTTGGTGCATGAGAATCTACTTACCCACTGGGCACTCTAACAATGTCTTTAGCTGTTACAATAGCATGTAACAATATATTGTACAGCCTGTAAATTATATGATCTGGAGTTATGTTATATATGTAAAATTATGTATGTCATGATCTTGACTTTGATGTTAAATGACAGCAACAGGTATTCACGATTTTTTGTTTCGTTACAGGTGCAAGCATTCGCGGATGAAGCGAAGACTTTCTGATGGAGTTATAGGGTGTTAACGCTTCTGCACATCATTGGATTTACCTGGAGGGCTCCCCTGGATTTGTGTATTCAAGCAGAAGCACCTGCGTTTTGATGTGGTTTTTGGTTTCATGAACTCGGATCGTCAACACATAATGTGGAGTGATACAAGGATGCGTTAATGACCCATCCGAAAGGCACAAAGATGGCGGCTTTGGATGAGTTACGATTTCCTCCAGAAGCCTTGCAGGCGAGCCTCGGAAAGGATAGTCACAGCAGCGGCCATTACTCGGAGTCGCACTCGTCGCAGAATGACACGAGTAGCGGATATATCAACGACTACAATGACGATATCGATGGAGGTACGAGCTGTTGCGATCACACGAAACGATACAGTCTCGCTGAAACGGTGGATACGAATTTCACGGTCGAGTTGGAGTACTCGAGCATTGATAAGTACCCGAAGATGGTCGATCCGGAACGGGTACCGTGGAGCGAACAGGAAGTCCTTAATGTCTTACGAGAGGGACGGACGAGTCATTTGAGCGGACACATCACGGTTGAAATAATGCAACACACGGCTTTCATGCTGCAGAGACCTTTGCTGAGAATCTCTCGAGAAGCTCAAAGACTCAGCCAGACCTTCTGCCGATGCGGTCGAGAGGAAATGTCGGCCGCCATTAAAATTGTACTGGCACGCCCTCTAGCGGATAGGTGTTTGCAGTCGTGCCACAAGGCGGCAGCGCTCTTTTCGATGAGTGGCGATACATTCAAAAAGAGCAAAAACTCACGGTGTGGATTACATTTCTCTGTTGGTAAATTCCATCGATGGATGCTCGACTCCGCCGCAGCCCTTCGGATTAATGAATTTGCCGCTATTTACCTTACGGCATGCATGGAAACTCTGCTGGAGGAGTTCATTCTAATGAGCGTCGGAAATGAAGTTCTCCGTAAGTAATTTTACACTTTATTATCAACTTCTTTTTCAGTATGATATTATGATAATTTAGCAAGTTTAATTTTTTGCATGTTGTTTTAAATATTATTGTGAAATCTTAAAACCATCATAATTTTAGTAATGAAGTTGTACATCTGTTTTAAGTATGATAAAATATCATTAAAAAAAATTTAGCATTAATAAAGTTAACTAATAATTTATTAAGTTATTTTTAATATATATATGTGCTTTTTGTAACAGGGCTGATATAGTTTTAATTAAACAAATTTTAAAAGCTTTCATATTCATAATAAGGAAAGGTGAATGTGTGAGTTAAAGTTAAAAAGTTGCCTTTTGAATTTTATTGCTGCCATTAACATGAAAACATGCAATTACAATGCATATTAACCTTTAATGGTGAAAAGTTGCTAGAAATTTGATAAAATCATGTTGTTTTGTACCCTTTAATCTGCTTATCAGATTGTTTTTAAGGTTTTTGGAAGGTTCATTGTTAAAAGCAACCTTCCAAAATCAGCAAATTTCGTGCGAGACATAGCTGGTCACATGTAAGCCCAGAAATCTCGTTCAAAATCTCGCATTCCGTGGGAAAGGGCGAGATGTGCCAGAGTCATGTTGGTTCCGCTAGGTGGAGCTCCGTTACATGTGATTGTCCATTGTTGTCACGTGGTCACTGTTTTGCTTTTGCGGGAGGTCTGTTGTCAAGGTTATGTGTAGATATCGTGTAAAATTTTGGGAACTCATGCAATACAGTCATGTCACTATTGCAATGATTGAAATATTGCATAGATTTGTGATGTAATGTGACGTAATGTTATGTCAGAAGCCAAAACTAAACATTTGTACAGTGGCCTGAAAATGTAAATATTTGAACAGGCCCCAAAAGTTGGGGGCAAAATTTTAAATGCCAATATTTTAATGTTTAACTGGCTGTACTTGAGTCAATTTAACAAAAAAAATTGTCAACCAAAAAAAAATAATAAAAAATACAGAAAGGTCATGCTGAATATCAATAATAAATCACGCGACATAAAATGAAAATTTTTGCAAAACACGGTTGTTGAATTTTCAGTAAGTTCAAACCAGTGCAAGGGAATTGCTGTTTGTTGATTTAAGAATCTGGCTTGCCAACAAATACAATTTTGAGGGATTTGCAGAATTTTGATAAGTTTCCATTGCACCTGTCTGACTGCTTTTTTTGTGGTAATTTTCTGCGATTACTTCCAGCTGGTAACTCAAAACACGAAAGCTATATACAATATTATACATACATGTATGGAATATGACCACACCTATAAATTGCCATGAATGATGATAACACTATTATTCTGCAATTATGTCCCTTATAATGTATGTCTATGCTTAGACAAGGAAAAGACCCCACCTACACAGTAAATGTGTCTTAAATATTGCAGTATTGAATTGCATTGTATTGTATTGTATTGTATTTTATTGTATTGTATTTTATTGTATTGTATTGCTACTGGGTCTGAAGCTTAGTCAGCTTATATGACCAGCTGCAGGCAGACGTAATGATGAGATGCTAAGGCTAGGAGTCCACGCCATGTTCCACATTTACCCCGTGGGTGGGGTATTTTACTTGCCTCAGCATAGACAGTGTTATATCATCATTACGTCTGTCATGATACAATACAATACAATACCCTAGAGCAATAAGACATTACAAGACAATACAAAAATTCAGAACAGTTGTATTGATACAGTACAATACAGTACAATACAATATAATACAATACAATAATATACAATACAGTTGCAATACAATACAATACGATACAATATGATACAATATAATATAATAATATACAATACAGTTACAATACAATACAATACAATACAATACAACTAGGCCTTTCAGAACAGCTAAACAACACTTTAAAAATTTCTCAGGTAAAAAATCTCAAAATCCTATAACCTTATCTCAATTGAATTGCAGATAAACATGAACTTTTACAGTCGTATTTTGTAGTCTGAACTTTTGGCTTCATTGACAGCTTGACAGTTGCATGACAAAATGTTATAAAAACTGTTTTTGTGGCGAAGTATATCAGTAAGTCTTTCCTGATTTTCCTGTCGATATATCCACTTTTACATTTCAACCTGTGTGAAGCGACCACCGATAGGAATGGATACATGTGGCCGTTAAACATAGGTAGTCCTTTAATAGAGAGGGGTAAAAACATTGGAAATTCGGTCTAGGGAGTTTGGATATAGTGGTCGTTTAAAACAGGTGGTCGCTCTAGACAGCTGGTCGTCATGACAGGTTAGATTCTATTTAGTTTTTCTTGAACTGTTGCCAAAGCCTACTCCGATTGCATGACAGCGAGGTCTTGCTGTCAGTGAGAATTACACGTGGTTTGCAAGATAAACTTGAAGGTCTAAATTTATATAAGATATATTTGTTAAGGGTTTTAGTATATATATATATATATATATATATTTATTTATTTATTTTTCCGTTTTTGGAATGTTCAGTAGTTTCAAGAAATATTATGATCTTCACTAATTTTTCATAAATTCAATTGTAATTAACTGTTGTCAAATAATGTTATTTGTTCAGCATACAGAAAATTTAAAACGTAAATAACGTTCTTATTAACCTTTTGACTGACTGACTGACTGACTGACTTTTTCGCTCGTGGAGTCAAATTTATTGGCTAAAAATATTTTATTCAAATCTGGAATGATACTTAAATACCTCAATATCTAATTAATCCTTAAATTTTTCTGTAAAAAAAAAAAAAAAAAAAAAAATTTAAGCTAAAAATTAAAAAAGTTTAAGATCGTTGTCCATCTTATATTATATATAGTCCCATCACTGTTAAGGAAAGGGGGGTATATTTAGGCGGCCATATTTCACTGATCTGTCTTGTTTGTCCGTCACTGGACTAGGTGTAAACATAGATATTTATGGCCCTTTTTTTGGTGTTGACCAACCTATTCGATAACCATTCAAAGTAATCAACGTGTGTGATGATCTGTGATCAAAGTGAAGGGCGGTTTCCTTTGGTCAATGCACGTGTGACACCTATCATTGTGTTCTATTGTTGTTGCCCAGTTCTATTCTGTGAAATTTTCTGCCTTTATATTCCTATTATTCTACTATTATTTTCGCTTTATTTACAATTAGTCAAGCATGAAAGGGGTGAAACTAAGACCCCTAAATTCACAGGAAACTTGTTTGTATATTAGCGGAGGGCTTTTTGATCAAAAGGTTTTGGCATATGGCACCCGAGCTTTGATCTTGGAATTCTTAGCTAAGCGACCCCCGCCCCCCCCCCCCCCCCACGCTTCCTTGCTCTGAAGACAACCCTTAAAAATCACTGAAGTGGTCTTAATATTGAGGTGGTCTTAATAACTGTCTTTTTATTTTTACTGTATAACAATTTTGGGAACCTATAAAATAAGTGTTAAAATATAGGTGGTCTTAATAGTGGTCTTAATAGTGAGGTGGTCTAAATTTCGTCGGGGGGGGGGGGGGGGCATGACAATTTACATTGCCCACGTATAACCTGACCCTCATGACTTAAGGAATTAATAAAAAAAAATTTACCAGCATGACTGAACAATTAAAAGAATAGAATTCATTACTAAAATTTAGGGATTACAGATTATTACAAAGGCCTTTCAACTCTTATTTTTATGATACAATCAACTGAACTACTTTTGTTTTTCTAATAAATTTTATATTTTTGTCTTTCCTATCTTATTATTTCATATAATGTGTCAATTTTTATATACTTTTATTCATTCCCATACATTAATTTTTCAATTTTCTTAAATTGTCTCTCAGGGTGACAGAATTTGGTAATTTTTTAAAAATGTCTTATTTACTGTCTAAAACATTTAAACTGGGGATTTGCCTATAAATTTAATAAATTAGAATTGACAATTAGATAAGTATGGCCATCAAATTAACGACAAAAACAGACTTAAATGCAGTTACCATAGCAACACTTTTCATAATTTCCAACTATTTTTGATGCATCACTTAAAAAAATTCCACAAATTTTCAAAAGGAAATATTTAGCAAATAAGTGCTTAAACCTCAATTTCCACAAAGGGCTCATGTGGGCATATGTTACAAATTCATTTTTACCACATTTTCCCAAAAATTGGTGTTCCAAAACTGCACTATTTATCTACGGCCGCCACAAGCCTCAAAACTTCATCCGCCGTGCTCAACCCTGTCAAATGCCTTCTTAGGGTCAAAATAGGTCAATTGAGGTAACACAAAACGCCCTGTTTATGACGTCACAAAAGGGGTATAGGGGTAAAGAGCCTATGTACCTCAGGTCCTCAGGGCATGAGCAGAAGGTGTAAAAACCCCACTCTTTAACAAAAAGGTTATCAACCCTTAAATAATGCTCTTAAGTTTTGAATACTTTGAATAAAATCAGGAAACGCTCAAAAATCTTTTTTTTTATATTTTCGGCTTCAAAATCTTTTAAACCAGACCGAAAAAATAAGTGTGAAATTCCACCCAATTTAAAATACCGAAAGAGCCCAATTCGTAAAAGTGCATTAAAGAGAAAAAGGTTCTTAAGAACTTTTATAAGAGTGATATTGAAGGGCATGGAAATAACCCCTCCCCCCTTTTACAAACAGGAAATTCGGAACAAAAACGAATATTTAATGAATATATTAAAATAAAATGTTACTTTAGAAAATATACCCTTGTTGTAAAGTTGACCTCAGTAGGCCTCCTCAATGGTGAGGGAACATTAATAGTGAGGTGGTATTAATAGTGAGGTGGTCTTCATAGTGAGGTGGTCTTAATAGTGAGGCAGTCCTTGTAGTGAGGCGTTCTTATTATTTAGGTGATCTTGATAGAGAGATGGTCTTCATAATGAAGTGGTCTTAATCCCAGGGGTATAATTATTGTTCAATGGCCGACCCCTATCAGAAATGAAAACAGGAACTCTTATCTCATATCAAGTACTTTCAGAAAATGGTAAGAATTGCTAATGAAAACACCAAATGCTCTCTAATAAAGCTCTAGGTAATTGAGATTAAGTGGATGCATTTTACCTAATCATTCATTTGACTTAATGGTCGAAAGCTTTTTGCAAAAACTATTTATCTACATTAATCGTGAATTAATGGTAATGGAATTGTTGGTAAACCATTTACTAAAGGAACCTTACTATTAGGAGCATTTTGTAAGAAAGTGCTGCTTTTAATAATGAGGTGGTCTTAATATTATATATTATCATACCTCGCTATTAAGACCACCTAACTATTACGGCCACCTCATTATTAAGAACATCTTACTATTAAGACCACCTGACCATAAAGACCACCTTACTATTAAGACTACTATTAAGAACAGTAAATATTGTACCCAAGGGTGATTTTAATGGCGAGCCTTCCCCCCGTTTACATATAAAATTGATATATCATGGGTACTAACATTTAATTCGCATTTAAAATTATTTGGGTCTAATACCAATTTCTCTGCACACATGTCATGTTATAATTGCCATGCAACATGACACATTATGTAAACAAATGTAAACCCCAAAAATTCACGGTACATTACATTTGATATTACAGGTAAATTTTCACAGATCAAATTTCAACCAAATTCAGTTTTGAGATTAGTCTCATTACACATCTGGCGTCGAAATCGTCAAATTTTGTTGACACAATTTTGATGAAATTATTCAACCTTAAAAATTACTTGATAACAATATTTTGTTTGATATTGAAAATACAAAAAAATTACTGGAGCAGAAAGAGAATACACGAGGTTTTTGGAATTAAAAATATTGTCATTCATGGTGTTGCAATTATTGCACATATTTCATAAGATATTGAATACATTGTCAAACTTTAAATATAATATTGCATTATTCAGGTGTTGACAGTTATCATCGCAAAAGTTATTTTGATGTCCAAATTTTGAAACATTTAGTAACAGCTGGTCACTTGTGAAACCCAAATTTAGGACAATCTCACTATTAAGACCGCCTCACTATTGAGACCACCTCACTTTTAAGACCACCTCACTATTAAGACCACCTCACTATTGAGACCACCTCACTATGAAGACCATCTCACTATTAAAACCACCTCACTATTAAGACCTTCTCACTATTAGGACCATCTCACTATTAGGACCATCTCACTATTAAGACCACTTCATTATTAAGACCACCTCACTATTAAGACCACCTCACTATTAAGATCACCTCACTATTAAGACCACCTCACTATTAAGACCACCTCACTATTAAGACCACTTCATTATTAAGACCTCCTCACTATTAGGACAATCTCATTATTAAGACCACTTCATTATTAGGACCACCTCACTATTAAGACCACCTCACTATTAAGATCACCTCACTATTAAGACCATCTCACTATTAAAACCACCTCACTATTAAGACCATCTCACTATTAGGACCATCTCACTATTAAGACCACTTCATTATTAAGACCTCCTCACTATTAAGACCATCTCACTATTAAAACCACCTCACTATTAAGACCATCTCACTATTAGGACCATCTCATTATTAAGACCACTTCATTATTAGGACCACCTCACTATTAAGACCACCTCACTATTAAGATCACCTCACTATTAAGACCACCTCACTATTAAGATCACCTCACTATTAAGACCACCTCACTATTAAGACCACCTCACTATTAAGACCACTTCATTATTAAGACCTCACTATTAGGACCATCTCACTATTAAAACCACCTCACTATTAAGACCATCTCACTATTAGGACCATCTCACTATTAAGACCACTTCATTATTAAGACCTCCTCACTATTAGGACCATCTCATTATTAAGACCACTTCATTATTAGGACCACCTCACTATTAAGACCACCTCACTATTAAGATCACCTCACTATTAAGACCACCTCACTATTGAGACCACCTCTCTATTAAGACCACCTCACTATTGAGACCATCTCACTATTAAAACCACCTCACTATTAAGATCACCTCACTATTAAGACCACCTCACTATTGAGACCACCTCTCTATTAAGACCACCTCACTATTGAGACCATCTCACTATTAGACCACCTTAACTATTGAGACCACCTCACCATTAAGACCACCTCATTATTAAGTCTAAGTCCATCAAATCATGGATATCTTTTAAAAGTGAAGTTTCTCTGTAAAAAGAAACCAAAATTATGCTTGAACTATTTCATCACCGATTTCATAGAGCCATCATAATCTGATTAGGTTTTGACACACCCTAATTTTAGCCAAAAAAAAAACAGGTAATAAAAGAACTTATCAACCCCATACCGCACCACCCAAAACCCTCTTTTTTATCCTTTGTACTGATACTCTGCAGTGTTAATGATGTGTTATGTAATATAATATCATTTTGGTCCCATTCCATATTAATATCATGTTTGTGTGCCGCCACAGAATTTTCTAATATAACTAATAATAATAAGGGTTTTTGATGTTAATATAATACATAATAGTTCATTGTGTGGCAATATACCATATTGGAGGTAGAGTTCAGGCCATATAGATGATTATCCAAATATATGACTGCATAGAAATATATTACTCATTCTAAGTAATAACTATTATTTAATAGTCTATCATCCCACATGGAATACTTGTTAGAGTATTGATTGATTGATTGATTGTCAATTAAATGACTGAGTGGTGTAGTGGTTAAAGCATTTGCCAGCAGCACCTCTGAAGGTCCAGGGTTCGAATTGTGGCCTGGGCACTCTTCATGAGCTACATCTCAGCTGCTGGATGTCAGTTGCATGAGATGTTAAATTAGGGGTCTTGTACTCGGTGTCTATGCTGAGGCAAGGAAAATTCCCCACCCATGGGGTTAATGTGAACTGTGTGACTACAAGCAGCCTTATCATCTCATCATTACGTCAGTTTGCAGCTTGTCATATAAGCTGAATAAACTTCAGACCCAGTAACATTGAGAAAAATACAATACAATACAATACAATATTATTGCAATTTAATAATGATATTTTTATTACATTTTCAGGTGATAAACCATTCAAACTAGAAACAATTGAAGCAGGAATTGCCGGACATCCTGAATTGTGGGGATTGATTCAGCCTTATGAACACCTAGTCTGTGGCAGAACTGGCTCTGGTAAGTCTATCTATCTATCTATCTGTCTATCTGGCTATCTACCTGGCTATCTATCTATCTATCCATCTATCCATCTACCTACCTATCTATCTACGTATCTATCTACCTATCCTATCTATCTACCTATCCTATCTATCTATCTATCTATCCATCTATATTACTATCTGATTATCTAACTATCTATCTATCCAGCTATCTATCTATCTAGCTATCGATCTATCTATCTATCTGTCCATCTATCCATCTACCTACCTATCTATCTACCTATCCTATATATCTATCTACTTATATATCTATCTATCTATCTATCTATTATCTGCCCTATATGTGCTACTTTGAATCTTTCAACAATCTCACATATGAAGACCACCTCACCATTAAGACCAGTAAAGTATACAACTAATGTTGGTCTTTATGGCGGGGTTAAATAAATGTTTAACTGCGTTTATATCAATCAGTTTATTTGTTTAGAAGTTCGACTCTCAATCACCAGCTGTTGTTAATTTGTTAGGTTTAATTTGGAGTCGTTTTTTCCCTTTATTCCCAGCTGGATATGATTTGACTCAAAAGTCAATATGAAGCACTCAATTGACTTAACTCTGTAATTATAACACTATATTGTTAACTTAGCTATCGAAGGGTAGTTTAATTAAAGAGAGGGGGTGTGTATATGCAGTGGGTAATTACAGGGCAATAGTATTTAAGGGTTTTTAACATGAAAGGGGTTTTTTTAATGTTGGCCGATTTTGGGGTATTTTTTTAATACTATTACACATGTAGTACCCTTTAATTATGGAGTGTAATTAGTTTGTAGTGACTTTAATTGTTTTTGTACATGAAAAGTTTTATGGTAAAAAAAATGAAGATAATGTTAAGACATTATTTTCATAATTTAAATAAATTTTAAACTGTATTTATTATTGATAAAATACCATGTAACCCAAATTTAAGGCCATGTAGCTATTATGCCCACTTCAATATTAAGGTCAGTTGCATTTTACCTCTCTATAAAGACCACCTCGCTATTACGGCCAGTAAATTGTTCATCAAGGGTGGTCTTAATGGCGAGGTTCTACTAAATAAATAATCTACATATTCGTGTATATTATCTTTATGAAACAAAAAAAGGCCAAAATCTATTCCATTCAAAATGAATTAAGAAACAAAAATACTTGTAATTAAACAAAAATTAGGACGTTAAAAAATGAAGGAAATAAATATACAAATTAGAAACAGCAAAACTAAAACAAATCAGAGGAAGACAAAAATCATAAAAGGAATCAATGGGAAACATAAGATAACACAAAAATTAGGAGGTTATAGAAACAGGCAGAAATACAAATTATATTGAATAGAAACGACAAAATTCAGAGAAAGAAAAAATGCAGAAACAAAAATCAATTGGAAACAACAAAACTTAGAAGATAAAACAAAACTAAGTAGGTAAAAAAAACGACAAAAAAACTGAAAAAAAAAAGAAGCCTTGGGGATTGCATGTTTTTCAAGCATCTTTTAATTAACCTCGTCTGACAAGAATTTCACTTAAAGGAACTGTGGAGTTTCTTTAAGATCAACAGTACCTAGAGCTTTCAAATGCTTCGAGACATGCAAAATGTTGAATTTTTCATTTAGATCATTTTGATCTCTAAAGAAGAACTAGGGGTATTTTTTTAAAGGGGGAGGGGAGAAAAACATTCTACCTTTGTGTAAGTAAATTTTAGTTTGTGTTAGTTTAAGTAATACTTTGGATTTTTTAACTTTTATTTTGTTAAATCTATGTTAAGCAACACTAAAATGTTGCCTTTAAAAGTTTTGCACTATGTGTGTTAAGTTTAAGAATTTTAGTAATTTTGGAATTTAGTGTTCGTTGATTCCAAGTACCACGTTTAAAGTCCACAAACCCACACTTGGCAGGCCAATCCTGAGTCTTTCTCAACTCCCTGACGAGCATTCAGTCTGGAAAATTAAATTAACTTAAGAGCTCACACTAGTGCCATCACTGTGGTGACCTATTGCCAAGTACCCATTACTCCAGGGTGGGGCGAGGCAGTGGTTGCAGGAGGATCTGACCAACTCCTCCATGCCCTGGTGTGGACTCAAGAGTGCATATAATAAAAGTAGGATGGGATTTGGCTGATCATGCCCATAGTTACAACTGAAAATATTTTCGTGTTTTTTTTCTGATTATGTTTATCTTATTTTATTTTCTGTGAATTCGAATCCACTACCTCTGAATTGGCAGTGTAATAATTTAATGTTTTTTAAAAATCAATTGATAAAAATTGTAGTTGAGAATCAGAGCTAGTTTGAGTTCAAAAGAAATGATTTACATCCCAATTGAGTAATTTCACAAGCTTAGCATAATCCTCAAATTAAACTCTTTAGTACTTAATAGTTCCGTTACAGGTCACCAGGATTGACCCCCTGGTGTTTATTATTTGAACTAACAGGACGCCAGACTTTTGGCTGGGACCTGCCTAAGCGTAAACGCGTTACTGCGTCAGCTAGTCGCAGCGCCCCCAGCGAAGCCAGACTTCAGTCAAATAAATCGTCTGCGTGGTGAAATTCTTTGAAAAAAAGTCCACAATTATCATGTCATATCTACATTTAGTACAGTATTTACTTTTAGTGCAGAAAACCGTAAAAATATACTTGTTCAATGACGCGTGTAATAATTGGTCTTTTCAGGACCTTTATTAAAGTGTACGGTTTTTCTAGGTTGTCATTTTCAGCGGACGTCATTAATGATATCAAAAGTGTCAATCATACCAGTTGCCATGGAAATGCTGTCAACTGGAAATGTCAACATATGGTCAATGCGTTGATGGACATATTGTATTTGGCCTGTGCCCATGGCATTACTATTTGAGCATGAAGTTCAATGGTATTTCTGTGAATGTCTGTCTAGCTGTCTGTGTGTTTTCACCGAGCTGTCTTGTGTTTAATTTAGTGTCAGTCAGTCTGTCAGTTAGTCAGTTAGTCATTCAGTCAGTTAGTCAGTCAGTCTTTTAAATCCTCATATGGTTAGACAGTCAATCAGCCCATTTAAGCAATTAGTTAGTTAAAAATATTTTAGGCCTATAACAGATTTAGTCATTACAGTCCGCAATTAGTTAGTCAGTCAGTCAGTCAGTTCCATATCAATTAAGAGTAGACTATCATTCTATTTTAAAGTAAAAACAATCTCATCAAAAATAAATATTAAAAAAGAAATTTTAAAAAACTATACAGAATTTAGACTCCTTTTGTCATTATCATTGTTACCAAATTTAAATTTTATTAGATATTTTTCAAAATTCTTTCAACAGGAATTTAACCTCTTTTTCGTCAAATACCATATTTTTCTCACATTTTTATCTTTTGCCTTAAGGCCTTACTTGTGTCCTTAAGTCTTTACCCTCAGGCATTATGTAATATTGCCCCACTTCAAACATTTGTAAACAAACACCTCTGACAAGTCAATTTGTCCACCTTCATTGCTGGGGACTTATTATCTGCAGATTTACAAAGAAATATCCCCAAGGCTATTTTGACAAAAAACTTGATAACAAATTAAAGCCAAGTTAACAAAATAGCCCCTGGTAAAAAATTTGTTGTGATAATATATTTTTATGGAGTATTTTATCTTGTAAGAATGTTGAAGAATTGTTTGACTTAAAAATATGCTTGTCCAATCAGATCTCTTCTTTCATACCACGTGACTGTCCAGTTTTTGCTATGTTGGATTGGAAAAAGTTATATCGGACAGAACAAAGCTATGTTGGATCCCTTGTCATGTGACTATCCAATTAGAGGAATGTGTTGGAAACTTAATGTATATACGTAGCTCTCTCCTTCATCCAATAAAACTCTATATTGGACATCCACTATTTGTATGATATTGTTTTGATCAGGGCTTCATGCTGTGAAACTTAGTTCATGGTAAAAGTTGATCGGCAGATGTGATGATAAGCTGAATAGAACCTCATCATTTTCAATTCATTGTTTGGCTCCTCTGAAGGTCCTGGGTTCGAATTGTGGCCTGGGCACTCTTCATGAGCTACATCTCAGCTGCTGGATGTCAGTCGCATGAGATGTTAAATCGGAGGTTCCTTGTACTCGGTGTCTGTGCTGGAGCAAGTAAAATACCCCACCCATGGGGTGAATGTCTATTTGGCTCAGTGCTCTTGCTGATGAAGAGACTTTGCTAACAAAACTTAACATTGCCTATTTCTCATTTACTTGCATTTACTTTTCAGGCAGCTTAAGCCTTCCCAGCGGCTGGAACATCGCCCCAGTCAGTGACCCCGCGAAGGTCAGAGGTCGGAGACCGGATAAGGAGGGAAGACCCTACGGACAAGGGGTGCAAGATGAACCCTACGTGAAAAACATCGAACAATGCCTCTTGGCGACTTGTGTGGGCAGCCTGAAAGAGCTCGGTAAGGATATATGATCTGCCATGAATGAATGGATGAATGGATTATGCATGAATGGATGAATAAGTGGCTTAGGTGTAAGAGAGTACATTTGTATGTGTATTACACGTTCTATTTCACCTCATGTTGACCAGCGAGTTCCCAGTGCAAGCATCGAATCAATAGTCTTTTCACTGAGCAGCCCTGAATTGTGCAAGATATAACTCTTTCTTCTCCTCTTATTACTCATAGAAGATCATAACTAACCTATAGATTCAATAAGTATAACTTTCTCAGGAAATAACAAAAATCAACTGAATGATTATATCAAATATACATTGAAATGCACAGAAATACTACTGCTAGGACTCTGTAACCTCACCATGGCCATTGTCTACTAATGACGTCACAAAACTATATCTTGAGTACAAAGAGGTCAATAAGGCAAAAATGACAACATGGCAGCTCAGTGAAAAGACTGTATGTGGCATATTTCAGACATCTTTGAGGCAATAACTTTATACAATGTACCTTTGTGACAAAACACTATATTTTAAAGTAAGAACAACTCTATACAAGCATTACACAAGCCATACAGGCAATCAGTAGGTTTAGAATTATCAAAGTAAATGTGAATGGTTAATAATTTGTCTCTCTCTTTTATTTTGCAGGTGACCTAGTTACGAAAGCAATGCATTATTGGTACCACCGATCGACCAATCAGAGCCCGTGTTACAGCAGACAATCGACGTTCACCTGGTCTGCGCATGCGCTCTACAGTCTTTATTACTACATGCGGTGCGGCCAGTTGGAACATGTGGAGAATCCAAATATAGTGCCACCGACTATACATTTATTCCAAGAAAGGTTGGTATATACAAGAAAAGTTGGAGCTCGCGCTTTCTCGTGCATTGCTTCTCACCTCTGGAATAAATTACCTGAAGATATCAAACGGATATCGACCAATGATGGATTGAAGAGAAAGTAAAAAAACTCATCTATTTAGAACTGGCTAGGAACAATAGGCTTTTTTTTATCCAAGCGCCGGTGAGCAGAAATTATTTCAAAAGCAGGCACTATACTAATTTATTGATATTATTTGACCAAGAAGCCAGATTGAACACAGCCGCTTAGTACCATTAATATGATAATACAAACACTTATTAATTTATATATTTACAATACATGAATTCACTAACAATATCCATTCAATATACACAATGCCATCGGTGTATTCTGTCATCAAGTATATAAGAATAGTTCACTTTAGTTAAGATAAGTCTTCAGATAATGCGATGCGACTTGTCACAGAGCGTCTGACAAATATCGACATAGCAAGAGGGCTAGCAACACCAATTAACAAGCAAACTATTGGTAAACACTAATAACAGCATTGCAGTCGCACCAGACTACCTGATGCTAAACACGAGACCACCCGGTTACTTAACATATTCCTTCATTTGTAACTTTTCAGACCGTACACTGTGATGCCTCCTTTACTAGAGTGGATCCGAGTGGCCACTGCTCATGCGGAATACAGAAAAGGCCGCGTCATCGATGCTGATGACGTTCGACAAACTGCTCGACTTCTTTTACCTGGATGCGACAGTCCTCCCCGGCTTTTTGGGTAAGCGTTTGATCTCTAGTATGAATTAAAAACAAAATGGCAGATTACAACATCGACCTTCATTAGAACGTGACCGTCTCACTAATAACTGGTGGTTTTTATAGCAATCGAGCTGTAGGATGTCTAAATATTAAGATGATCTTTACGTCTGATTCACCTGTGTTTGAAGAGTATAAGATAAGATAAAATTTTATGTAACGTCAGATGTCATGCAATAAAACAAACAACATAAGCTGTGACATCTCATGACCAGCCCATACTGGTCTCATATGCAAACTTCAATGACGTCTCATATTTAGTTGACCAATGTCTGACATTTCAAATACGTCATCAGATGACGTCTTTAAGACAAATTTTGCTTACAATCTTTGGACATATTTGATGTATAGAGAACACACACAAGTTTAAAATTAAGAAAAAACTTTATTATATTGTGTGAAATAGCATACTTCACATGTATTGGATGCATAAATAATTTGCAATGAGGCTTTTGCGATACTTTATTCTCACTGTTTGCTGTTTTTCAGTCCGGACGGAGCGTTATGCATGTCAACTCTTCTGGACCCCAAAAGCGTCACTTTCAAGTTCCAGCAAGACCTCGCTTTCCAGATGCTGGGATGTGGAAGGTCAGACATTCTTCCCGAAGCCCTCTTGCTTCTTCGTCCCGGAGGTATCAATACCATAAATGAGCAGGTAAATAATTATTGTGAAATATTTTTTGTATATAAAGTAGTTATATGTCTAGAAATTTAAGCTTAATAAAATTATATCTATAATAAACGCAGATTGACCCATGACCCATAGGTCAATCTGCATATACTAAGTAAGAAAGTGCAGGTCATTTCAGGGACAAGGTCATTACAGAATACTAGGTCAAGACATTATCAATCTATATCACAAGAAAAAAGCTCCTACTGCATATATACAAAATCGCTTAAAAGTTTCTCAAACTGTCTCTGAGTGGTCTGAATTCCTCCATACTTGCAGTGCATATTTGTTTTCATCATTCACCAGAGGGAGTAGTTGACTAGTTATGCAGTCATGCCACCTAGTGTTAATGCATAATTGAAGTGAATTTTTTGGTCACAGGGGCTAACTCCTTTGATGTATGCCTGCATTTGCGGTGATGAGGCCATGGTACAGATGCTGGTGGATGCCGGAGCATCACTCGACATAGCTGTAAGTATAAATTACAAAAAAAAAGCTTTCGAATTGCACCATATTTTTAATAATGTCTTATTTTGAATTTATGTGTTCTATAAATATACATTTGGATGTGCCTATGATGAAAATTCTGTGTGATATGTATTCAAGAAAGTAATTACATTTTTAATACATTATTATTTCAATAAATACTACTGATCACTCATGTGAAAGATCGCTTAGTATGCATTACACAAGGCATTCACATAGACAGACTGGTCTGTACCAGAAAGATTCAAAGTTTTAAAAATTCATTAAATTTCACATTATTTTTTCAAGGTTCCAATGGACTTACAACAATATCCCTGTGTGCATTCTGAGACGTGTCACTGGACGGCCTTGACCTTCGCGACTGCCACGGGACATATAGCAATAGTACAGGTAAGAAGACGTCATGACCTAGATTGTGTTAGTCCAGTAGAATCATTGGTGAACAGTAACATGGAGTATGGCAGCTATTTTATGGTTGATATTGGGTAATTTGAGGGTGCCAGTTTGGCATCCTTAAGCATTTTGAGATATTCACAAAAACAGTTGCCATGGTAACAAAAAGTTGCATTTTCAATATTCAACAGAAAATGTGAATTAGCAAGATTGCTATAATCCATAGCGACAACTAATGTTATAAAATCAATAGCCAGGGATATAGGATATGCAAATACTGAAAATACATTGTAGGTCAAAGGTCAAGGACACTGATGGAATCATACCAAATATGGATATTACTCCAATTTTTAAGGATAAATTATGTCACAGTATTCACCATGTGACAGAAAACCACACAAATGGCATATCATACGAAAGCTATGTGCTTCGACTGCAAGGTAGACCCTCCTCCTAAGAATGTTCGCATAATTAGAAATTGAGACAAGTTCTGCAATTTGTTGAAAGAAAAATTGTGGTCTGTAAACGATGGTCAGAAATTTTGGAATAAGCAGTAGTTCTCTTCTTGTGAATAATCTTTCTGAATACTTCAAAATTAATTTAATACTCAGTTCCTTTCAAGTGGGTTGATGTGTAAAACGGGTTTTAAGTCCCATATTTTTGCACCAGATAGGGCTAATCAGGACAGGCAGGTGCCAAGGTAATGAAGCATATGATGAAGCAACCTTCCAACATGGGCTGGATTTGAACCCAGGAACCAAATGAGATAGATAGATCGATATAGATATAGAAAGTGCAGCCCTCTAAGACAAGTTCTGCATGCAAGGTTTGATTGGTGAGGTTAGACACACCCATGTTATACATTTACCCCATGGATGGCTCTTTTACTTGCCCCAGAATAGACACTGAGTAAAAAGCACCTCCAATTTAACGCCCGAATGACATCCTGCTGGGATATTGCTCATGGGGAGTGCCCGGGCCAACTAAAGTCTCCTACCTCCACACAATCTTTTAACAAATACATTGTAGGCCTACCAACATTAGTAACAATGAATAATGTAATATGAATGTTATTTAATGAATTGATGGATTACTTTAACGGCTCTATTTTTTTTTCTCGCTTGTTTCAGCTTCTGTTAGAACAGGGAGCCAATGTGGAGGGATCGGTTAAAGTTGGCGAGGACAACTATTCGGAAACACCTTTGCAACTTGCATCTGCTGCTGGTGCGATTAGTTTTTGATTGAATGTTATGCGTTTCTCGATTATATTAAGATTCATTGTAAATGTCCACCTATTTTATGGTAATTTTTTTCCAAAAATCTTATGAAAATGCTTGCAAATTATAAGTTTTACAGGAAAAATATGAAATTATAATACATGTGTAATAATTATTGCGAATATTATATGGTACCCATGGTTATGCAATTTAATCGTCAATACTGATGAATTTGACTAAAAATAACTTACGTTACGGTTATTCTATAAAATCTCATATCTTATTTTTGTTTTGTTCAACAGGTCAGTATGAAATTGTATCTCTGTTGCTGTCAAAAGGAGCCAACCAATACTTAAACACCGTCACCAAGAACGGAGTATCTTACACATACACCAGAGGGGGCTACAGTGCGTTTGCCCTGGCGGCTGCGCATGGTCACAGGTAAAAAAGAATCTTTCGAAAGAAATTTTGCTATTTACAAAAATTATGAACACATAGGTGTTTGTGACTATAATTTGAAGAGTTATGCTAATATAAATGTACGAGTAATACTTGAATAAATATTGGTGTATCCTTGAGTTACACCAAAGATTACCAATGTATGGTTACATCAAACACTAAGGGTATTTTAAGGTATTAAGGGTATCCAAATATTTTCAAAAAGCATCATTGCAAAATTAAAGTTAAAATCAGTTATTGTAAAAAATGGGAAAGAAGTACCATCAGAGGTCACTGTCAGCGAAGCAAACAAGTATTATTTAATGGTGTCTTCTGATTCAAGACGTAATCCATGTACAATGATTTAGGGACGTCATCCTATTTCCTTTTATCTGCTACAGTGGCAGTGCCCTCTGGTACTTTTCCTTCACATTATAAGGTGACACTTATATTATTCTTAGCGACTTGGATCCGCTAACATTATTAGAAATGTGCTGACAGAAAAATAAAATATCATGTCTCAAGGTTATTTAAAAGGCAATTTTATTCACTGCGGCATTTTCAACCAACCAACTCATTAGAAATAGGCGGAGAGGATCCCAAGAAGCTAAAGATCAAATAAGTGTGGCCTAAGTAACTTAAGTGTTTGATTTTTAATAATGTTGCATCTTTATTTTCAGAAATATCTTGAGGAAGCTGCTACATCAGCCATCGGAAAAGTCATCTGATGTTGTGTCCATTCAAGATATATTGTCTGAATCTTCGAGCGATTTATTTAAGAACAAGTACAATCAATTAAAATCATCTCAGAGCTCACCGGAATTGGGTGAAAAGGGCGGTTCAGACTTTGCGGGTGATGACGATAAAGAAGACATTTATGTCACGATTGATGAAGTTGTGTATAAAGATGCTAAACTTCAGGCGTCAACGGGGGCATTGCCGTTACACGCGATGTCACGAGGACAGGCGTTAGCTTTGCAGGTAAGCAGGGGAAAAAACATATTTAATATAGTATTTGTTTTATTTTATTAAAATTTGTGCTGTTGTTTTAGACATAATTAACCAATCTTCTAATTTTTTTACAGGAGGCTTTGTATCACGCTGCAGAAAATGGCTTCCTAGACATCGCTTTGGAATTGCGAAATATGGGTAAGCGACTTAATCATTAGTCTGTAAGACAAATAGCGCCCCTAAATCGAAATCAAGTTCAGTTTTTAAAGATAAAAAAAAGGTATCAAAAAGGCTTTAGCATGTTAAATTTCATTGCAGAACATTACATTTACAATTTTCTTTGCAGGTGTGGGATGGAGTTTACACACTTGGCACCAATGTCTCATCGCCGCTTACAACATGAGAAGACGAACGATCCTCCAATGTCTCCTCAAAGATTTTGGAAGCGTTCGATCAGAGGTCCTGACTGATCTGTTTGTCTGTGAGGTCCTCCCAGCGATGTTCGACGTCTTTGTCGGCTCCAAGGTTAGTATTTTAAATGGCAGTAATAGACAGGCTTCAGTGAAATATTGGATATATATTTCTCATGTAAAGAAGTCCTCAAGGCCGCAGAATTTCAGCCAGATCTAACAATTTCACGACTACATGTACGAAGTACAAATAGGTTGGAAGAGTCTCAGGCGGACTGTGTTTGAAGTATTAAATATGTTGAAATTATGCTTGTTTACAGAATGAAACTACTGGACAACTGTTGTCAAGTATATTCTCAAGCTTGGTCGAGACAGACCAGATGCCTCCAATTAAGGAAATCAAATTACCGGTGACTGCCAGAATAGGTAGGAACTTTATTTTGTGTGCTACAAATGCAAGAAATTTTAAACACCTTCAGCAATTGTATTTTTGAAAGTTCCAATACTTGGAAGTAACTGCAGAATAACTGTATTTATATGCTAATCTAATTCTATTAAACTGAGCAATTTCAATTCGTAATTATGCTGTCCTAACTAATAATTTATTCATCAGCATTATAATTTAGCATGAAAATGTTTATATTTATGTTACAGCTTCTTCGTAGGCTTCTTCACTGCCATATTATTTGTAAAACTGGCCGTTTAAATCGTCAGCATTAAATGATTATTCCATTTTTTCATTATTTTCTGTATCCGTTTTCGCAGATGCCAGATACATCAACAATCCTGAGCTGTCTGACGTACAATTCCAAGTTGATGGCCGCCTGTTTTACGCGCACAAAATAATCCTCGCTCACGCATCGTCGAGGTTCAAAGGGATGCTGGCTACGGCAGCATCATCTTCATCCTCATCAGGAATCAGTGACGTCACTGACATAGCCCGGCACAACGTCATAGAAATCGCTGATGTCAGATACCATATATTTGAGGTAATTACAGTCGCAGACTCGCAGTTACATGTACATCAATTTTGAGTTGTTGGACAGCTCTCGCAAAGTACAGTTAGTTTAATTAAAACGGCTCGTCAAATTGAACCTAGCCAAAGTTGTCATAGCTGGCTACACAAAATCGGAGCCAAAAGTACATATTTATGATATATTTGATTATATTTTACCTTTACCAAGGTTTATATTTATCTGGTGATAGATGTAAGCTGATTATTAGATATATAAGTGGACAGAAGCAGCTGGCTTTTGCGTGTTTAGACCAGAGCCAGGTACCGGTCGCTACAGACAGCTAGAGTTGACCGTATTTTATGAAACTAACTGTGCGTCAATTTTGCATGAGTTGCAAGACACAGCTCTGGCAAAGTATAATATAACTAATTGTTGTCGTTATGAACAGTAGTTCGCTGAAAGTCATAATTAATTCATTTTACTTGCAGTATGTGATGAAGTACTTGTACAATGGTGGTGCAGAAAATATGAAAATTCCATCCGTTGATATTCTGGAGGTAAGGTCTTAGAATAATAGATTATCGATCAAATCAAGTAACGATGTAGCTTACTTTGAAGGTAGTTCCTTTTTGGGTCACAAAGTTCATCAGGCTATTATGACAATGAGGGATGCGAAAGAGTGTCTATTGCCTATTTTTCCTGTAATTCTAGATTGTTTATTCTCATTTTACTAAAGAAATAGCATAAAGAGGCTGCGACCATCAAGATGCAACTTGGGCAACTTTATAAACTTGTTTTTAATATTTTTGCAATTTCAATTTCAGCTGATGGCAGCCGCACACTTTTTCATGTTGGATGGATTGTTACGCCACTGTGAAATTCTATGCACCCAGAAAATCACCCCAGATAACTGCGTTGCTCTTTACAAGCATGCAAAGGTTAGTTGTTTTTAATAAATGCATGTAATCCTTTTCACTATATATTGCTATTTCTATAATTTCAACCTTTGGTTGCCAATAAATGCGACTGCCATGGTTATATTTTTTGTAGAAGCAGACCTCCGAATATATATTTTATTGATGTCATATGTGTCTGAAATGCCTATATTGTTTGTTTTATTTGACTGTTTATTTTTGTTTACAGATGTACAATGCCCGAGCTCTAACCGTGTACTGCGAGGCTTACTTCATGCAACGAAAGGCTTCTCTTCTCGCGCACAACGATGAATTCCGTCGAATGATTTACAGCTCAAAATTACGGACATTTGACCTTCCTCATGGTCTCTTGGAGTTTGTTACAAAAGCTTTGAGCAAACAGCAACAAAAACTATTGCTACAGCAACAAAAACAATCGCAACTTTCCGTCGACCCTCCCCCGCCACCCCCTGTTGGCAAACGGTGACACTAGGAGTGCGTCTTTTCTGCCATACTTATGTAAATTAGTCACAAACTGCATTTTTACAAACATTTTACACTATTGTAAATTTCTGAATGTACAGAAGTCCTGTAAAGTATATTTGTGAACTTGTTGTATGAAACTGTCAGTGTACCTGGTGCTATTTATGAAGAAAACAATAAATTGTTACATGAAATTGTAAATATTTTTTCATTTTCCTTTAGTAGTAGACTCTTATCAACATTTTCGTATGTTTTTGAAGAGTTTGAACCATGGGAATTTTTCACTAGAGCTTTAAAATATCAATTTTTGGGATTAAATGTGGGAATTTTTTCCACACAATTTTACAGATTTCCATTAGTTATTGTATCAATACAACGAAGCCCAATTCATAATGTACCTTAAAACAGTTTTATATCTCCGTGAAATGAATTTGGACGTTTTGATAACGCGTTTTTTACAAAACACCTTAAAAAAATGATATGTTCCTTTCATTAAAAAATAGTAGCAGCAAACTCTTCAATAATGCATTAAAATGTAGTTTTTGAGCCATCTGTAATGATCCCCATTTTACTTTCCTGCAAAATATCCCAGGAAATATGACTTTTTGAAAAATGTCCGAAGAGACGTTTTGATACCTTTGTTTATCACATTTTCTGACTTTTTCAAATACAAAATTTTTTGGTGAAATACTTTAAATTTAAACAAATAAACATGATCCTTAACCTTGGGACCAAGTACTATAATTTCATAATTTTACAATTCTGAAAATCGCAAATTTTTCGTTCACATGTCAGTTTTTGAAGGTTGTACCTCTAAACTGGCATTTTCCTAGTTCTTAATATCACCACCAGGTGTCCTTTCAAGGCAAATACTCCAGTGCCCTCTTACTATGAATTTACCAATTTTGCCAGTCTCTTTATAGCATATTCTCAGTTCTTAATATCACCACCAGGTGTCCTTTTAATGGCATACAGGCCTACTCAAGTGCCCTCGAGTGGCCAACCATGAATTGACTTCCTTCAGTTTCATCATATGACTGTCGAAGATAGACAGAAATGATCTGACGTTTGTTTTTTGTAATTTCAATTATTCATCCGAATTTTGCATTGAAAAAAGTCCGAAAATGTGACAAACAAAAGTGTCAAAACGACTTTTTGGGCACTTTCTGAAAGTCATATTTCTGGACTGATTTTCAAGCAATTTTTGCTTGAAATCTCATATGACTATTTAATGAGATTTCATATGTTTTAGGCTCTTTTAGTATTGAAAATATGTGGCATCAACATTTTTGCAATGTAGCTATTTGGAACACTGTAAGCTTTAATCTTGTAAATTTGCATTTATGATATATGTCTGGCATGGCTAAGAAATATGCCAAAGGTTAATTTTTCAAATTTATTATGTCATTTGTGAAATATTGACATTTCTGCTAAAATGTAATCAGCAAGCCAATTTTGACCGAATTTAATTTCAATGGTTACTTTCAACCATGTAAATAATTCCTTAGAGTTGCAAGTCTAAGCGATTATCTAATTATGAGACATAATGAAAATACTGTAAAAACGTGACTTTATTAGTTTATCACATTTTCACATTATCTGTGATGCATTTAAAAATATTGAACATAAGTGGAACAGAAACCTCAGGTATGATTGTTTGAAGCACTTATCATATTTTGGCCCTACATGGTCAATTATAGACTATATAAAGGTGTTTGGATAAACGCATGGTTTTTGCCTCATTATAATTAGCTAAAAACCATGCGTTTTCCATGCGTTTATCCTTCTCATGGAAAACGCACGTAGCAAATTTGGCCATGTAGAATAGGGGCTTTTCAGTCCAGCGTTTCAAATAATGCAATGTAAAATATTTTATGCACTCATATTTTCAAAACACAACTACATTTCATAATTTAACATCAAAGTTGCCTCCAACTGGCCCTGGAATTGAATTTCAGCAAGCGGAATATGAGACATTTTTGAGGCCGAGTTTATCACATTTTCTGGTTTGTGTCATATATATGGGGTAACATTTTTAAAATTGCAAAATAAACATCAGAATATCAACCTCATGTCCACATAATACATATGCATCACTTCAAAATTCTGAAATATTTGAGCACACAGGGTTTTACAACTTAGTTCTTCATGTTACCACCAGGGTATCGAGTCACTTCGTAGACACGCAAAATCATTGACACGCAAAATCGTTGACAGCAAATTCGTTGACACCAACCCGTTGACATGAGGACGACCAACTCGTTGACAAAATAATTCGTGGGTATACCATCTCGTTGACATGTCAACCAGTTGGTTGTGCCAATTCGTTGACAACTTTTTTTTTAGTTCACGCAAATTCGTTGACAACTTTTTTTTTAGTTCACGCAAATTTGTTGACAACTTTTTTTTTAGTTCACGCAAATTCGTTGACAACTTTTTTTTTAGTCCACGCAAATTAGTCAGATGTCGCCCCAGTTTGTTATGTAGTTATTAGATATCTAAGCCAGTGCTGCCACCTTACAACAAGTCAAAAGAAACAGAATCATTGGTTTAAATCTTTTTTATTATAAAATAGCAGAAATTCTGCCACTTTGCAACGCTTAAACTACTTCTGATCCACGTAAAAATGTGGATAAACTCCGCCTGGAGTTTACCGACTTGTCGACGAAATGGTACATAGCCAAATTGGCCGTCAACGATTTTGCATGAAATTGTCAACGTGGTGGTCATGACCTGTCAACGAGTTGGTTTAAGCGTTTTTAAGTTTGTCAACGACTTGGTCCCTGACAAATTTATATGAGTTGGTTTGTCAACGAATTTGTAGCTGACCCTAAAAAGTGTCAACGACTTGGCACGTCAACGATTTTGCGTGTCTACGAAATGACCTGTATTCTACCACCAGGTATCCCTTCAATGCAATATTCAATAGAGTCTTTTCACTGAGCAGCCCTGAGTTCAGCAAGACATAAGTCCTTCCTCTCCTCTTATTACTCATTTTGCGTTTCAGACATAGAAGATAATCACTGACTTATCCAATAAATATAACTTTAGAAAAATAACCGATTTGCCGCTCCCCCAGAATCAGAATGCTTCTGCGCGTCGTCTGCACAAAAAGTAGTGCAATTACTACGCCTTATTTCTTTCTTCCAAGAAGCCACTCGCTGTGAAACTGGTTCAGACACTTTCTTTTGACTTAAACTCTACTAACGTCATTAAATTGAACAACTTTACCGAGGAATTCCACCCACTGCAGAAGGTACTATTTTCGTAAATGGCACTGAACAAACGTTGTAACGGCGTTTAGACGCCCTTTCATCGATCTATTTTTACCGTATCCCTTGAGCTTTGTATCAGTTCAGAAAGACTGGTGCTATGCACCGGACAAGCACCGTCTTTCGGCAGAAATAGCTTTCTGTGTGATTAACTTAAGATTTACATAATGCGGTTAAACAAATTTACAATTTAATATTGAGCAATCATTACAATAATATGAGTAGTAATATACAGTGCCGCACAGACATCAAAGGGAAGCCGCACAATCCACTTGACTTTTGGTGAAACGGAGGTAGTAGGGTAGCAACATCAAAGGGAAACCCATTGTCTTTTTGGTGAACCAGATGAAGTAGGGTAGTAATTAAATTTCACACTCCAATGCATCTGGTGAAGCTAGGGTAGCTTATGTAAAGGAAGGGTAGGTAATAAATCGCACACCCTGTCAAAGTCATCGTCACGGTGCAGTGAATCAGACCCCCCCCCCCCCTTGACCCCCTCATCCATTGTAATCCATTGCAGTCTGCTCTAGCTGGCTGTAGTCTGTGGTGCAATACTTGGGAACCCTCTAATCTAAAAATAGACAGGGTGCATCATTTTCTAAAAATAGCCTATGAGGTAATGGGAAATAGGGGGAGCCAGTGTAGCCCTCCAGCTGGCTCCCTACAATATAAAGACCCATCACCCCCACTCTCAAACTGCTTCTAACCATGGCAACGACGAGCTCCTCCTATTACGCTATGACCACCCAACCTGGTGAATGGTCAACCTATGTCCTCGACATAGGTCATAGGAGGAGCATTAGGGTGCGATCAGGAATTCGCCAATCTGGAACCAGAATGGCTCGAATTGTTGGATTGTGTGCGTTATGAAAAAGCCGAGATTTGTCAATTCGAACATCCAAAAAATCACAAAATCTGTCAGAAATGTTTCTAGTGCTCCCATCATGAAAAATTTATAAAATAACCCTACTGGGTTTAAAAAAAAATTTTAAAACCCTCCAATGCTAAAAAAAATCAGCAAAATGGCTGTACAAAATTATGATGTCACAAGCTCGGTTCATGTCGCGACATTGTAAAACAGGTTACACATTATTGTTGCTTTTACAAGACTGTGTAACTTGTTGACTGAAAGCTTCAAACTGACAGTTCCAACCCAACAATCAATTCAAAACCCACCACCACTATCTATCTATGTTTTCATTCCATTCATGATCAAATAAAGTTTTCATCACCATCACCCCACTAGTTGTTTGTAGAATATGCTGATTAAATGAGAATAGTAATCAATGAGTTGGAATCTGTTATACTTCAACTCTTTTGATAACCAGCTCCCCCAAATCAGCTGTTTAGTGGTTGTTAGGGGTTCAACCAGCCATGGTTTGTCCTAATAATGCTTTTTTGTACGGTTGAAAGCATTTGAGAATGTAGCTTATCGCACTGCTGCACACTGCTCTGCACACTGCTCTGCACACTGCTCTGCACACTGCTCTGCACACTGCTCTGCACACTGCTCTGCACAATGTATAATTCCGTAGTCTGGATATTCTGTGTTGATATAAAAGTGCTAATATACAAAATATCTTAACATTTATTCACAAGTTGTGACACAGTAAACATGTTAGGGTTTGAACCCGGATCCATGCATATCTTATTTGGTCAGTCAGGATCGGGAAAGACTAATTTTATTAAGCGAATACTACAAAATAAGGAGCATTTATTCGGTGAACAACCACCATCTATTATAAAATATTACTATGGCATCTGGCAAAATACCTATGACCAAATACAAGAAATCATAGAAAACATTAGTTTTCAGCAAGGATTACCTACTGAAGATGAATTGTTAGCATTTACTGATCCAGAAAAACATAGTTTGATAATTGTGGATGATCTCATGGATGAAGCAGCTAATTCCTCAGTTATGGAATTGTTATTTACAAGAATAAGTCACCATAGAAATTGCACATGTTTCTACATACTGCAGAATGCTTTCATTCAAGGAAAGAAGCAAGTGACAATAAATCTTAACACAAAATACATGGAAGTATTTCGTTCTCCTCGTAGTCTATTACAATTATCATATCTTAATAGTCAAATCTTCCCTCATATCCCTGGATTGTTAATCCAGGTTTATAATGATATAATGAAAAATGAGCAGTATGGGTATCTCATTATAAATTTAACAGCGCAATGCCCTGATGAATTACGACTCAGAACAAAAATATTCCCCATGGAAGATACTATTATATACAAAAAAGATTGAAATACCTAGTGCACCCACTGAAGCGATACCCTGAAGTAGCAGGCTGGAGCGTTCAGATTAACTATCGCTTGGTGCTTTATATTCGCCCGAGCGGGGCGCTCGCCCGCTCGTGCGCATCTAAATGATATAAATGAACCAAATATAGGGAAATAAATTAGTTAGAGGGTCGGAATGGAAGAGGGAACATCTAATTACGAAGAGTGGTATTGCTTCACACGTAAATGTCCGAAATCTCAGTTCGGATTCATCAGTCAGATTATCGTAATTTATATCATCATTATTACTTCTGTAATCAACCTTTCCATAGAAAACGGTGATAAAACTCTCTGGTCTACATTGCTGGCTTCCAGCCTGGGCTGTCTCATGCCTAACCCTCGTTTGAAAGGGGTTAAAAATCACAAAATAAATGAAAATATTTTACCATGAAAAAAATTTTTTTTCCAAAAAGAAATTTTCAAAATTATTTTTTTCATCTACTTCTTTCTTGTAGCAAAAATCAAGCCATAGCCCTATTAGAAACAGCTAATGAAGAACAAGTAGCTAACACAGTAATCATCATATATAATATCACACTCAACTCCTCAGTATTATCACCTCAAACCCAAAAATTGCTTTCCAAACATAAAAAGTTAATTTCAAAAATAACCAATAAAAAGAATTCCGATAAGAAGAATTATTCTATCATTAGAAATAATTCATCCAAGATTCACAACATTCTGCTATCAGCTAAAAAGATCCTGATTAAAGTCTTAAAATGAAGAAATACGTTTTAATTCCATTCACCAACAGTAGTGCAACAACAGCAGCAGCAGTACCTGCAGTAGCAACTGCAGCTGCTACAACAACAACTGCAGTACCTGCAGTATCAACTGCAGCTGCTACAACAACTGCAGCTGCTACAACAACTGCAGCTGCTACAATAACTGCAGTACCCGCAGTAGCAACTGCAGTACCTGCAGCAGCAGCAGTGCCTGCAGCAGCAGCTGCTGCAACTCCTAAACTAAGTTCTGATAGTATTCTGTCATCAATCCCTCAGAATATCAAATATAAAGCTCGAGCTATACTACAACAAATTGAGGATAACGACGAAAATATAACTTGGAATAAAAAGGGTGAGGTAATAATTAACCAAAATCTTATACCAAACAGTCACATCATTGATTTGATAAAATGCACGCTTTACCGTTAAAAAGGGAACAACCAGAAGGTTTACATCAGTTTAGAGTAGCACTGCGAGATAGCAATATACCTCAAACTCTAGTTCAGAATGGTTCAGGGATAATTCAGAAACAAAGTTCACAGAGAAAACCACCACCGGGTGTTCCTATTACTGAAAAAAAAGAGAGATGGATTTGGCACAAGATGTGAGAAACTATCTTCTGGAAAAATTTCAAGATTTTAATTTTCCTGGTGCCTATAGCGGTGTTGATAAATTCTACAGAGCTATAAAAAAAGATAATAAACATATCGTAACCAGAAAACAAATCAAAGAATTTCTACAAAGTCGAGAGTATTACACATTACTTAGACAAGTGAATACTAACTTTGTTAGAAATCGAGTTGTAACTCCATATATTGGTTATCAAATAGACTTGGATACAGCTCATATACCACAGTACGATAAAGATAATTCTGGATATATCTACATCTTAGCTGGGATAGATTGCTTCAGTAAAGTTGCTCATACAGTAGCTTTGAAAAGTTTGAAATCGCAAGAATTCGTCCCAGCTTTAAAAAGCTTGTTGTTAAAATTAGGGACTATAACCAACTGTCGTTCTGATAGAGGTCCCGAGTTCAGATCCCGTGCGACACAGAATTTATTCAAGAAACTGAGAATAAATAATTTTTTTACTAATAATACAGAAACAAAAGCCAACATAGTTGAGAGATTTTTCAAGACTTTAAAAAAGTTATTGTTTACCTATATGCTTGCTCAAAATACACACAAATGGGTCGATCAGTTGCAGAAAGCAACAAATTCCTACAATCACTCTTATCATAGCAGTATTAAACAGACTCCTGCTTCCGTTACAGTATCGGATGAATACAAAATATGGAAGCAGTTATACGAAACGGAGCAGCCTGATAAGATACAAACCAATTTTCGTTTTAATATACATGATACGGTTAGGATAAGTGTAGTCAGACACCCATTCATGAGAGCATTTGACGAATCGTGGACAAGAGAACATTTCATCATTGCTGATAGAATTATGAGAGATATCAAACCAATCTATGACTTGAAAAACGAAGTCTTAAACGGACATTTCCAAGAAAACGAGTTGCAGAAAGTGGTAGTTGATGATAATCAGACTTACCTCATAAAAAAAATAAAAATATATATATATATAAAAGAAGAACGAGTTATATTGGCTGTTACAATTGTAAAACACACGGACACACACGCACGCACACACCAGCACTGTCACTCTGTCGCTCTGTCGCTCTGTCACTCTGACAGCTCCAGACCCTGAGTACAACTACTGTTAGCACTGTCACACTCAGGAGGCAAGTGTTCTTAGATCAAAAAAAAATAAATTATCAAAAAAGTATTAAAAACAAACATGTATGGGCACTATTGTGAGGAGGAGGAGGAGGAGGAGGAGGAAGAGGACTTTGAGGCTGAGATAGAGGCTGAGGCTGAGGCCGAGGGCAACGAAGGTGGCAATTGTCCTGAAGAAGAAGCAGAAAAAAATGAAAAAGAAAATGAAGAAGAATCTCTTTTTAAATTTGAATCACCCTCCTCCACAGTAATCGTTGGTCCATCGATGGTTGGAAAAACGGTTCTGGCCCTATCTATAGTGAGGAACTCGAAGCTGATGTACACTATACCACCGGAGAAGATACTGAACGCTTACGGAGTTTACCAGAAAAAGTTCCATGATCTCGAAGCTCAAGTACCTAATCTTACTCTTCATCACGGCTTACCCACTAGGGAGCTGATAGAAGAGTTGAAAAGTGATGAGGGCAACAATCTAGTGATTCTGGACGATCTAATGGATGAGATATGTAAATCTAGCGAAATGTGCTCGCTTTTTACACGAAAAGTTCTTCATGGCCGTATCTCAGTCATAATGATATCTCAGAATGTCTACCACCAGTTGCGCTACTCTCGCACAATTAGTCTCAATACGAGCTACTTGATATTGATGAAGACATGCAGAGACTTACAGCAGATACACTTCCTCTTGCGACAGATGTTCCCCGGCACTCCCAAGCGACTAGTCGAAGCACACGAAGACGCAACTCGTCTACCTCGAGGCTACCTAGTTGTGAACAACTTGACTAGTTCAGGTGACGAGGACGTGCAACTTAGCACTTCCATTCTGCCAGGGGAGACCTTAGTTCTGTACACTAAGAAATAATGTCGAGTAGAGTAAAAGGATGCATGGGTTTTCTGGAGCTTCTGACGAGAGCATACAAACTAGCTCCTCGTTCTACTCGTTCATTACTGGGTGAGGCTTCGAGGGATCAACTTCTCTGCATAACAGAAGTGATCATCAATACACTAGAGGGCAATCTGGTCATCTCCAGTACTCCCCATCTAGAGTTGGCAAGATTCAAGGGGCTGCTAAGGAAAGTGGCTAAAATAGTCTCGGGTTCAACTTTGTCAGTTAACACAAGAAAGTCATACAACTCTAAGACAACTCTTGCTTCTAGAAAGGCACTGAAAGAGCTCTACGTGGCACACTACAGACCTCTTGTTGAGTTCCTGGAACACTGCATTCCTCACCTGAAAAGTCTGCTTGACGAGGAGGAGGAGGAGGAAGAAGAAGGCAAGAAAGAGGTGGAGGAAGATAAGAAAGAGGAGGAGGAGGAGGAAGATAAGAAAGATAAGAAAGAGAAGGAAGAGGAGGAGGAGGAGGAACATGACGTCGACAATGACGGCTACGATGAAATTTAACAGGAAGGTTTACGTGATTCCTCAGGAAAAATACGACATCATGATGGCGAGTAACAAACAATTTCCTCAGGATGACGTTGGGCGAGTGCGGGCCAGTCACCCTCCTTTCGAGTGTCAGGAGAGGTACGGACAGTGTTGGCTTCTAGTGCAGGAGGAGGGCACCTCGAGGAAGCGGGGCCGCCGGTTCGCCATGGAAATACAATGACCAGCGGCTGGCCCACTCGACAAGATAGAGAGCGAGATCGAGCTAGAGATCTGAGTCAGTCCGCTTCGATGGCTATGGCCACTGAGACCGCATCCTCTCTTCCCTCAGCTCCCTCAGCTCCTTCAGCTCCTTCGGCTACTTCAGTCACCGGTCCTGGCCCTGTGGCTGAGAGTGCGAGTTCGAGTGCTACTGATAGCATTACTCGCAAAATTGACGCTCAGTTGAGAAATGAAACCCTGCATGACAAGGCCAGGAGCGTACTGCATCTACTGTCAATGGAGCGAGAGAGGCAAAGAGAGGCAAAGAGAGGCAAAGAGAGGCAAAGAGAGCCAAAGAGAGAAAGCTATTACGTCGATCTGGTTCTGCACACTCAGTCGAGTGCTTTCACAGTACCCGCTGGCCATCACAAACTGTACTGGCTCATGTTGCGACGCGGTGTGCCTCTGAATTTAATTTCAAACGTTAAATTACGTAGAATATTACATTATATGAAGAACAAATACCGAGTAGACGAAGAAGAACAAGAAGAACAAGAAGAAGAAGACATAGAGGTGAAGAGAGGGAAGAGGGGGAAGAGGAAGAGGTTAAGCCTGGAGTCGGAGGAGCCTGAGACTACTGCTGCCACTGCCACTGCACCTGGTGAAGACACTGGAGTGAAAAGAGTGGTCAGTGGAACGAATAAGAGGAGCAGGAAATCGTGGACCAAGGTCAGCGCTAAATAAGGATGGTGCTCCCCCGAGATATAGACGCCTATTTATCACGTAGATTTTACAATCACAGGACCCCTGGTAGCTTCACCAGTGCATCAAAGTTGCACTCTGTCATAAAGAGCGAAGGACGCTATGGCATAAGTCTGAGTAGAATTGAAGACTGGGCCCAGTCCCAGGACATTGTCACTTTGCACAAGTCAGCTCGCGAAAAGCCTCGCAAGTATAGACGAGTCATAGCCCCGGGTATGAACCACTTGTGGGACTGCGATCTACTTGTCCTGACCGGTGAAAGGTTCAAGAGAGCTAATGAAGGGTTCGCTTACATCATGGTAACTATAGATGTCTTCTCCAGATACTGTAGGGCCAGCGCAGTCAAAAGCAAAAGTGCCAAACACATGGAACAAGCCTTCCAGGAAATATTTAACACTACTACTACTACTACTACTACTACTACTACTGCTGCTGCTGCTACTACAGCTGTAGGTACAGGTGCAGCCACAGTGTCAGTCTCTGCATCAGACGCAGAAGGCACAGGAATGCCAAAGTTCATACGCACTGATAGGGGGACAGAATTCACAAACTCTCGTGTCAGCGATTTACTTAAAGCAAGGGGAGTGAGTCACATCTTCACTAATACAGAAACCAAAGCGAACTACGTCGAAGCTGCAATTAAAGGACTTAAAAAGAGACTGTTCCAGTACTTCCAATACACCAACAGCTACAGCTATCTGGATGAACTCCAGGATATAGTCGACTCGTACAACAGAACTATTCATTCGAGTATTGGAGTGAGTCCTGACAGTGTCAATAAGGAAAATGAACAGGGAATTTGGGACTACCAATACATCACTCAGCAAAATACGAAGGACTTAGCTCGTGCCTTCAAGAGTGCCATTTCCACAGCCAGGAACAAGAGAAGAATTCCATACAAATTCACCCTAGGACAGAGGGTCAGAGCGTCATACCATCGCAAAGCGAATTTTTTTCGCTCCTACGATGAACAGTTTACAGGCAAAGTATTCACCATCAGAGCTAGGAAATTCTCAGACGGAGTAGCCATTTACTACCTCCTAGACTACCAGGGTGATGATGTTGATGGCCCTTTTTACGCAAACGAGCTGACACCTGTGAAATTTGACCCTGACGCTTTCTTTAAGATAGAAAAAGTGATCAAGAAACGCATGAGGAGTGACGGTGCTGAAGAAGGCCTGGTTAAATACCAATCCTGGCCTAGTAAATATAACCAGTGGCTACTTAGCTCTAACATCAAGACACTGAAGGCGAAGAGACAGAGAAAAAAAAAATAAAATAAATAAATGAAAACAAAGCAAAGGCCTTTGGGGGATCTTAACTAGAAAGGAACCAAAATGTATATTTATCTGGCTAGTGACTTGACACCAGAAATAAACCCTAGTAACACAGCAGGGAAGTTTACTGTACAGCTGCCGGAGTCATTTACGAGACCCTCAAGTGCTGAACCGAGGGGGCGGTGGTACTTGAGCCTGATCGAGATAGCCATGCCGCCAGTGGGTGCAGGTGCCAGCAAATGAGATGTCGTCTATGTTACATGCCCTCATGTAGAGGGAGTTGCGATGGGTGTCACATACAGGCCGGTGCTCAGGTCCATAGCTCTGGGAGAAATAAGACGGCACAACTACACACGTTTCACTTCAGTACTCTACACACCCCTGAGAGTGAAGGACGTGAGACATATTTCCATTGAACTGAGAGACTCGAGCTGGAACCTGCTACCAGAGCTCGCCGAAGAAACTAGACATTCCACCAAGTGTACTCTGGAACTAATATGGAGGCGAGATACAAATCCCTAGCAGCAATGGATGCAGCACCCTGGATAGAGCATTTAAAAAAAAACTGCTGGTCACACGAGCATACTGTCGTCGCAGCCGAGGCCTGTAGTGATCAAAAAGCCTCGTAGCAGCAGCGACGCCCATGGAGAGAAAGCCAATGTCAGTTTACCCCTTACGATTGTGTCTCCAGTAGGCCAGTCTAACGAAATGGCCGAGGCTGATTTACGCATGGAAAGTGATAAAAGGGTAGGGGCTGGCTCAGCTGGCTCAGTCGGCAGCGCAGCTACGTCAGGGACACAGCGATCCAGGAAGCGAAAGCAACCTCCTCACACTCCTCAGAGCAGAGTGACTAGCGGTGCTCCAAAGAATAAGAAGACAAAAATCACTAGGATCAAGGACATTTTCAGTTAACATGGCAGCCGGTGAAAAAGTACAAGCCAAACCAGCAACAACGGTGACAGCTGTTTTTACAATGTATGCGACAGTGATAACCTGCCATGAAGCAGGGTCGTGTGAATCAAGCACTTCGGGGGCTTAGCTCAGAGGTAGCGCTCTGGGCTTCCAACCGCTGGGTCCTGGGTTCGATTCTCGGTCGAGCCTAAGTTGGATGGCTGTTTCATCCTTCATCTCCTTGCCATGGTTTCTGCCTGTCCTAATTAGCCCATCAGGTGCAGAAATACAGGACGTAAAGCCCTTATCACCCACCCCACCCACAAGCACTTCGGCAGTTGGAAGTTCTGCTAAGTACTGAATCCCCTGGTTCTGCCAGTCCTCCGACCATGTCCGACCCATGTCCGAACCATGTCCCACCATGTCCCAGAGTTAGTTGTGGACGGGTTGGATGTCACCAAATTGGCGCATCTCAGAGTTGACTGGCAATAATAACCATGTCCGAACCATGTCCCACCATATCCCAGAGTTAGTTGTGGACGGGTTGGATGTCACCAAGTTGGCGCATCTCAGGGTTGACTGGCAATAATTTTCTTGTGTACATTTTTACACAAGATATACGGTAAACCCAGGCCATTTAATGAAATTCACATGCTGTTTAAGCTAAGCAATTTCCGAAGCAGCCTATGGGTAGAATATATAAGAAGTCATGTGTTTACACTTGACTATGATATTCAATGTACTGTCCTTGCCAAGTAGAACTTGCCTACACCAAAACACAAATCATGTAGTTATAAGAACATTTATTTCTAAAGACTTTCTTATTAAATCATAAATCTTTCTGGAAGTCAAATTATTCAAATTATAACAGGTGGTGGCTATGGTCCATTTGAGTTTGACTTGCTAATGTAGACTGCATAAGCATTATGACTAGTTTTTAAACATAAATGACAGGCATCACTTCACACAAATTATGTTAAATGAAGTCGCTGTCTATACAAAGTACTCTAAAATAGCAGCTGCCTTTTTGAAGACATAATGAAGTTTACAGCCCTTGATCCATTTGAGATGTACCATTTTATTTACTGGTTAATATGAAAGTTTGTTTCCAACGTAAATTCAGTAAATTTTCAAACAGCATTTGCACAAAGTTGTAGTCATTGTACAATCCAAACTACAAGGTACACTTGGACAGGTCAACACTGCCATCCGTGAGTGTAGTATTACTGTTGATCACCTGATGTCTGTTGACCCTGTGTGCATGCAATGTAGTTTCATGTTGAATAAGTTTGGCAGCTGCCATTTCTGAAAATAAAAGTTGTACAGTGTTACTCCAGAGGCCTCTCAATTACAATAAATTTGAAGTACAGTCTTGACAGGCCTTGCTAACCTTAATTTTCTGTAGCCCATTTCACAGCCATTGGCAATGATGGATACCTTTAAAAAAAAAAGAAAGCCAACAAACTCATCATTCACCAGGATGCCATTCAATATTGCAAAAACATTATCACAGATTTAGAGTGAAGTGTATTTGAAATACAATACTTCATTTTATTCGTGTCAGAGTTCTAAGTAATCACTGATTAAATAATCAATAGGGGGCACAATGAGTAACTGCACTCTAGGAAAATGAGCTGATCGACTATTTAAAACCGGTCACATAAATTGATGGCTGAGTAGCAAACTACTTCAAAAGGTATAGGATTTGTTCCCATAGATGCCCTAAGAGACTTGACTTGACATCAAAAAATTCATATATGTACCCATTCTCTAAAATGCATGTAGCAAGTGTTTAAGACGAAGAATTCTCAGCATCCATTCTTTCATGCATGTACAGCTCCTCTGATTTGACAATATCTGATATCATTTTAAAATGAAATAGCATTACAACTTCTAAAAATGAAAAAAAGTTTCCTACATTGCAAGGCTTACTTTTTGATAAATGTCTGATATAAACCTGCGATAAACTAAAAAAATATGTAGTTTTTCATCAAAAATCACTTTCAGTTAACTATTCACTATATTATTTCAATAGTTATTTCAATGGTATATAATCTCATTTCAACTCAAGCAAAAATGGCTCAGAATTTAATAACTGAACAAAAACTAAGAAATCTGAAGTGTGCAGCACTGTGCATACCTTAGATGTCTGTACGTCATTTGGTAATTGGTGTGTCATAGTTCAAGCACCAGGAATCATGGTTGGAACATTCAAGTAGACTGCAACAGAAAGAAAATCAATTTATTGGGTAAAAAAATGCACCAGCAGTTAGATTTCACTAAAATCAGTCCTTAAAAGATTTTGTATTAAGCCGTTAGACTCAAGAGACATTATGTTATGCCAGGCCGACTCTACAAAGAGTACAGGAAATTTAAAAAATACAAAGGTACTGCATCCTTAACTTCTATTCTTGCATTCTCATAGCCTGAAATGTGTGATCTTGTATTGTGACATTCACTTGCCATAAGTGGATATTCGCTGCAGCTACAAGAAGCACTATATTGTAAATAGAATATAGCTCACTGTAACACAACCTTAAATACATAATGAATAGATCCATGCCAATGAAAAGAATCCAAATATGTCAATAAAATTTCTGTATTCTGAATATTTGCCGAGATTGCCCAGATATTGCTTTCCAGAAAGGTGAGAAAATATCAAACAAGCATTTTAACTGGTCACGACCAGTATGATGTAATTCCAATTGTCACCTATTGTTCTCTGTTCGTAACATTGTTACATTAGTTGCACAGCGAATCCTATATACAAGGGTGCACAGTCAGCTATTTCTGGAAGTAACACATGGTATAATACAATGTATATTAGAATTTTTAGGAGAAAAAAATAAACAAATTGTGTGGTGCATCATGTAATGTAGGGGAAACAAAAGCTGAAAAAAGTGAATGTAGAAATATAAACATATCAGTATATAACAATAATATACCAAATTTGTGCTGCGCTGAATTTACCAAAAGATGAAAAACTATGAAAAAAGTGGCAACTAACAAAGGTGGGGCGATGTAGGACAATGAAATGGAATAATGTAACACAGTTGAACAGTATTACTGCTTACCTTCATGTATATCTTAGACTGTGCACTTCTGTTCATGTGGTTTCCTGGTTTTTTTTTTCAATATTTCTGATCATATTTTCAGGATTTTATGAATGATTTGCCACCATCTGCAGGAAATCTGTGAAGAACAAATTTATTTTTAAAAAATTTGAATGTAATTCTATTTTTTGCATTGACAAGCATAAATTTTTTTTTTTATTTGCATTGAAAAATGGGAATATGAGATTTTTCACGACCAGATGCTATTATCATTCATGTATATACTTTTATGAACGAATTTCATGATGCCAGAGTGCATAATTAAGCACTGGTAATTATAAGCGAAACATTGCCAAACTGCTTTATATTAGGTCAAGTTGTATCAGACAATTCAACTGAACTCAGGCATAATTAAATATGGTAGGCTTATGTCATGTAAATGACCATAATTTTCTGAAGACCTGTAAAGTGAAATCAATCGAAATTAAGCAATTTACTCACACAATGTTCAAAATTACCTTATGCATGTACAAACATGTACAAACAAATGTGTTTGCCTCTACCTCAGTCTATTTCAATCCAAAAACAAAAATGTTAGACCTACTATACTGCTCTTTTACATGCAACTGTGAATCGGATAATTCATGAAGTTGGCCATGACACACGAGAATCTGCTTTTTGCGCTCACTTAACATGTCATCTATTTTCGGTCCGAATATACATAATGAATGCTTATATAGGCTACACTATTCAATGAGATTATTAATCTTAATGTACACAGCCTGTCTGTTGCATAAAAACAATGGTCTGCTACTCTGTTACATAAGATTATTTCAAAAAGTTGCGAATCGGGCTATGCTCTTCATGACAATCTAGAAGCACTTCACTATAACATAATTTCATATTGTCACTGGTCAGTCCAATATTGACTTGTGTTCAGAGAACGTTCCTAGGTTATACTCGGCGACGCTGAAATGAGCCACAACATTTAGATTCACCAGCCTGAAAAAAGCACAAGAGCACACATTGCAACTTCATGATTTTTCACAAAACTAATGGTTTATCTCATTGCCAGCATTCTAACACTGCAGCAGTCAAGTTAATTCTTTATTGCACTTTTATTGCAAGTGGCGAATTTCGGTGTCGTAGGAAATTTCAGTATTACTGAGTGTAACATTGCAATCGAAATCTATTTCATATGTATACACAATTATAAGTGCGTCATTAGTCTGGCAGCAATGCATGCGGACAATCGTCGACGATAGTAAATAACGGCAGAAAGCTTACCCGACCAAATCTTTGCTGTGAGTTGTTAGCATGAAGAGACTTTTGACACAAAAGTTACTTTTCCACTTGTTAAATTGCTGAATATGTCCATTTTGACAGCATTTTAGTGTTAAAAAAACCACATTCGTTAGCTAGCCACGTTTTGGACTGGTGATGACGCCCCTCTTATAATATAAAGGCTCTACAGCAATATAATTTAAAACGACCTGTCAAAGAATCTGGCTTAGCAAAGACAACTGCGCCTACGTTGCGCTTCCTGTGTAAATGTTCGACAACGTTTATTCAATAAACGACTATATGAAAAACGGTTATGATTTGAATACGGCTACAAGGTGAGAGGTAGATTTTTGACTCTGTTGTGAGCAGTTTCTGACCCAAATGACGGAAAGTAGCTAATAGCCCCCCGTGGCAATGTGTCCGCATGGGTCACGGCAAGTACTGCACTGGGCGGACGAAACGGCTACACACGAAAACGTCAACACCCAAACCGTCAGGTCGTTTCGGCCTTGAGCCTGTTTGGCCTGGCCAAAGCAAGACCATTCGGCTTTTTAGCGGAGTCCATTCGGCTCCTTACTTATTTGTATGGGGGCCGAATCGACCTAAAAAATGAGACGGTTTGGCCCCTGAAATTGAGAAGTTTCGGCTTCCTGCTTTAAGTGCAATCTTTAATGAAAGGAATCGATTCGTATTATGTTTAAATGCAATCTTTAATCCATATTTTAATAGTTTTTTGGCAATTATTGATGTTTAAGTGCAATCTTCAATGAAAAAGGAATTTTTTTCTATTATTGATGCTTTGAAAGAATCGAATGCAATTGTAAATGCTTTGTGATATTACTTGAAAGAATGTGATGAAGCAAGTGTAAATATTAAAACACAAATAAAACTCACATTTAAGTTTGTTTTGATTTATATCATTTACAAATAAATTTGCATATTTAGATAAAATTCTATATATTTATACAATTCAAATGTGCTGCTTTATTACTTGAAAAAATAAATTGCACATTATAAAAGTTTTTTGTTTTAAAAAGGCTCGTTAGAGTCGTTACTGTGAACAAGTGGATGTAAATATCATCATTCTATTATGATTTGTTATCAAGATAATCTATTTCTTAGCGGCGCCAGGGGGGGGGGGGGGGGGAGATGATAAGGGCACATGAAGTAATATTTGGCCGAACCCGTGGTTGGACATTCGTCATGGCTGAAAAGACTCATTTCTTAGACTGAATGGACAGAACCGGGTCAGTTCGGCCTAAATGCTATAGGGGGCCAACCGACTTTTTTCGTAGGCCGAATCAACTTAGTGAAATGGGTCGTTTCGGCCGGGCCGAACTGGCGGAAAGCAGAATCGACTAGCATTCACGTCAACGCCGAAAACGGCTACACGACTATAACCAAAACGTCTTCACCAATATTCGGGGACATTACCAAAATGTCAACATGCTTTTTCAGTACTTAACCATAACGTCTACAGTGCTTCCCCCCCCCCCCCCCCCTTAACAATGATACAAAAACGGCTGCAGACTATGTAAAATAACTGTCATATTAATCATATGCCCCTTGTTTTCATCAGAAAAAGTAGACGTTTGCGGAATAAAAGTGTAGCCGTTTTGGTGTATAAAGACGTGTAGCTGTTTTAATGTATGAACACGTAGCAGTTTCGGACATAAATTTATGACTGTAGCCTTTTGTACACATAGCTTGTATCAGTTTTGACATATATGACTTAGGAGTGGTCGAGGGTATGTTGCTGCAGCAGCCTATGTTTTTATTTTTTTTACTTAAGATTGACTTTCCATCACGTTTTGCCCTCTAGCATCGTTAATTCTAGTCCGATTTTAAAAATTCTAACTTTCACAAAGAGCCCAATATTTGATCTTTTAATTGGTGCACAAATAGTGATTCCGACAACAGTATTTTAGCCACGGCGCTCAATTAACGGCGTTCGAAGCGCCGAGCTATATCTGTCAAACATCATACCGGTGTAGCAAAAATGCTCTAAAATCCTTAATAATAGGTTTTTTTTTAATCTGAAAGAAATGACAGATAAGCCTAAGACTACTGCATGTTTTCACTGACACTTATTTGACCTATAATTTATATTTCTGCAAAAACGAAGGCATTTTTGTCGGCGCTAAGCTATACTGATTAAACGGACAGATACAAAACTTACCTCAAATTGACTCTTTCAATCAGCAGTGGTCAGCAGTTCATTTCTGACGACGAATTTAGACATGTAAAATGTGTATAATTACAGGTGTAGTCCATGCCAATTCCATTTTGAAATTCCACTTTTCCTGTCACTGTGTCAGTGCAGTGTCACTGCTTCGAAATTCCACGAGCTAACATTGGTCGTACAGTCCTCATCTTGCATTTCTTGGTGTTATTTTGATCCTTAGGATCCAAGGCAGCCAAATCTCACCACTGCTGAAGGCCAACCGTCATTTTGGGCCTAAAAACCCTTTCTGACGCTAAAATGAATCTGTTGACAACAAACATCTTGCAGACAGTTCCCATCTAACCTTTGCGAAATGTATTCCTACGCATTCAATAAACACTGTTGGACCGTCAAAGTAAACGCCTTCCCTTCTATCCAAATTTCTTCATTCATGGATTTGAATGTATGGTATTCATAATTATGCTCAAATATATCGTTATCATTAAATAATTAGTGTGTGAACACGGAACTACTTGTTTGTGCGTAGCGCCATATCAAGCATGGCAGTAAAAAGGTGTCTGCAACAACAACATCGTCTGGGTATTGATTTAGACAAAAGTGAACATATAATCGCTTTCAAAGTAAGTCAATTTTACAGATATTAACATTTTAGGTTGTAGTTTGTGTTAATAGCTTGCAACTATGCTCGGTTTTTCCACAATTTGGCATAAAAAATTCGAAGTGATGACGTTGTGTTCAGATGGTACTGGCAGCTGATTGGTTCACAGCACTTGTTGATGTTGTAAGAGCTAGAGTGGTTGAAAAGTGATTGCTCATCCTCCCTCTGCAAAATAGCCAATTTATCAGTTCGGGCCCTTCAACATCACTAAAGCCGTAAATGCTTGAATAATAATGGAGTTTTTCTTATAATTCTTGAATTTTTCTTTCAAATTATGCCAATTACACTTAAATCCATCCTATTAATCTAAAACGCCAGCTTTTACCAGAAGGCCCTACGAAAGCTTGTTTATTTTATTATTATTATATATCATTGGTAATTACAAGTCAACCACCACACAATGATATATATCAATTATATATCTTTATCATAAACGCTGTCAACACTTGTTGCATCACTTAAAGTCAAAGCAATCTCAAAATTCCACTTGGACTCATCATACAGGCTTACATCATGTGTATAAAGAGGTTTGGCAACGCTCTGTAGGGTTAGGTTGAGGCAAAAAAGCTAGAATCTGACAATAATTAGTTGCGAGACTGAGATGAGGTCACTGTTTGTCCACTTTAATTTTGTTTGACAGTGGGACTGCAAGTGTAATAGGGAACTGGTATTTATTTTACTTAAAATTCCTTGCATAGATCGAGCATGGCAACATAAGGAAAAGACCACAGAGTCCATTCTTTTCATACATATCTCTAAAATACTCTTTTATTGTACAAATTGCTGATGGCTATTTTTCATTATCCGAATCTCAAAAAAAGCATGATTTTGTAACATTCAAACTTGGACAGAACAATAATCAATATGTCAACCATTCACAATGTGTTTATCAGGGTGATCGTACAAGAGTGACATCAGAAAGATACCTTGCAGGATGTCCTGTCATATATTACTCGTACAATACAATAGTTTTCTGTAATCTTCTCTCATATATGATGAATGACATTCACATGCTATATCATCACTAAGCATTTTAAAGTGACTATATTTTTTTGATGAAATTCACATGCTATATTAGTACTCTGCATTTTCAATGGCCTTTTATGAAATTTATGGACAGTCAGTAATCGCCTTACCACAATGTTTCATACATTTTCTTGGGTGACTAGTCAACCGACAAGCCAACCCAGCGACAATGGTGACAGCTGTTTTTACAATGCATGCGACAGTGATAACCTGCCATGAAGCAGGGTCGTGTGAATCGCATCACAAGCACCTTGGCAGTTGGAAGTTCTGTTAAGTACTGAATCCGACCATGTCCGACCCATGTACGACCCATGTCCCTGAATTCACCGAATTCACTGTTGCAGAGTTAGTTGTCGACGGGTTGGTGCATCTCAGAGTTGACTGGCAATAATTGTCTTGTGTACCTTTTTACACAAGATATACGGTAAACCCAGGCCATTTAATGAAATTCACATGCTGTTTAAGCTAAGCAATTTCCGAAGCAGCCTATGGGTAAAATATATAAGAAGTCATGTTTTTACACTTGACTATGATATTCAATATACTGTCCTTGCCAAGTAGAACTTGCCTACACCGAAACACAAATCAAACCATGCAGTTTCAGAACATTTATTTCTAAATACTTTCTTATCAAATCATAAATCTTTTTGGAAGTCAAATTATTCAAATTATAACAGGTGGTGGCTGTGGTTCATTTGACTTTGACTTGCTAATGTTTACTGCATAAGCACTATGACTAGTTTTTAAACATAGATGACAGGCATCACTTCACACAAATTATTTTAAATGAAGTCGCTGTCCATACAAAGTACTCTAAAATAGCAACAAACAACTGTCTTCATGAAGATGTGTTGAAGGTTTCAGCATATGATCTATCTGAAATGTGCCATTTTATTTACTGGTTAAAGACAAATTTGTTTCGACTTAAAATTCAATAAATTTTCGAAAAACATTTTGTACAGTCATATTCAAAGTGTAATCCAAACTACAAGGCACACTTTCACAGATCAACACTGCCATCTGTGAGTGTAGTACCACTGTTGATCACCGTTACTGTATGTTGACCCTGTGAGGCAAAGTAGTTTCATGCCGAGGAAGTTTGTCAGCTGCCATTTCTGGAAATGAAAGTCATATAAGAAAAGTTCACATGATTTCCAGCAATCCAGGTGAAGGAAAATTAAAAATTTTGCCATCACTTAATTGTACAGTATTCCTCAAGAGGCCTAAGTTGGATGGCTGTTTCATCCTTCATCTCAATGCCATGGTCTCTGCCTGTCCTAATTATCTCTTCTGAATTATTATTACATGGTTTTGATACAAAATACTTTCTCAATGATGCTTGTATATTAGGTGTCAAACTTCAACACTTGCCATTCTGGCTGATACAGGTAGATTTCCACTGATAGTCAGACAACATGCTTCAGCAATCAAATTTCTAGGCAGGCTAAGGTCAAATACATGCCCCTTGCTCTTGCGTAGCTGTTATGACATTCAGACTAAGTTACATCAAAGAGGTGTTCCTTGCTGGCTTACAAGACTTTATAAAGTCACAGAAACTCTAGATACAGATTCTGACAATTCCAGCATAAAAAAGCACATTTCATCCTTGTTCATAAAGGCTCATACCAAGATGCTCACTGAGATAAATGATAGTACGCTAAACCCAAAACTCAGAACATACAAAACCTTCAGGAATGATATTAGAATAGAGCCCTATCTGAATTATACCCTACCTAAATCCGTCTATTGTAATATAGCACGTTTTAGACTAAGCTCACACAACCTTAATATTGAATTAGGCAGACACAAACGTCCTTATGTTCCTGCAGATGAAAGAATATGTGAAAAATGCAATCTGAACCAAGTAGAAGATGAGTTTCATTGTTTAATGAGGTGTAAAAAATGGAATGATATCCGCTTAAACTTATTCCACATTGCTTGTAAATACATTGAGGGCTTTACTATTTTTGATCCAACTGAACAATTCTTACAAATATTAACAACTAAGAACACTAACCTTAACTTTGCTCTTGGTAAATTTCTACAGGTAGCATTAAAATTAGACAGTAAAATATAAATGTTTTATATAAATAGCAACTTAATGTCTCCTGGAACTGAGTGGCTGGCGGCACATTGACGAAACTGCTTTTGTGTGTGCATGACTTTGTACATTTGTATATTTGTAAATATCTACTATTGTATGTCACTTCATATTGTATGTCACTTCATATTGTATGTCAACATTCCCATCTCATATTGTATATCACTTCATATTGTTTACCATGTTGATAGCAGTTAAGAGTACATCATGTATATATATATCTATATATCTTATGCTTAGTGTCTAGTATTGTTATTGAACCTGAATTGTTGTGCTAAAACTATTTGTTGGTGCTTTTTAAACAGTATTATTACTATTATTTGTTTAGTTCCGGGTGCTTTAGAATTTTTTAGACAGACTATGTAGTGTTGATTAGTATTAGTTGATTAGTATATTAGTCATAATATAGCTCCACTTATTTAATTATTTTAACTGTTAATCCATGTATTTCTATTATTATTATTATTTTTTTTTTTTGCCATTTATTATTTTGTCATGCTGACACATGTATCAATTTGATATTTTGCTGTCAATAAAAATCTATATATATATGAAACCATTGATGAGTAAGCTAAGAATTCCCAGCATCCATTCTTTCATGCATGCACAGCTCCTCTGATTGACAATGGTAATATATCTGAGATTATTTTAAAATGAAATAGCATTTCAACTTTTAAAAATGAAAAATTTCCTAATGGTTCCAACTTGCAAGGTTTACTTTTGGATTAATGTCTAATATCAATAAACCTGTGATAAACTGGCAAGAATATGCAGTTTTTCATCAAAAATCATCACAGTGCATACCTTACATGCCTGTACGTCATTTGGTAATTGGGGTGTCACTGTTCAAGCACCAGGATTCATAGCTGGGACATTCAAGTAGACTGCAACAGAAACAAAATCTATTTAGTGAGTCAAATTATGCACTCCGCCAGTTAGATTTCACCAAAATCAGTCCTAAAAAGATGTCGAATTTAGCAGTTAGACTCAAATGACATTATGATATGCCAGGCCGACTCTGCAAAGAGTACAGGAAATTAAAAAAATACAAAGGTACTGCATCCTCAACTTCGATTCTTGCATTCTGAATATTTGCCGAGATTGCCCAGATATTGCTTTCCAAAAAGGTGAGAAAATATCAAACTAGCATTTTAACTGCCAAAATTGGGGAAAGACTTGATATTTTGAAAATCAGAACCTTGCGATGTCATAATCGACCAGTATGATGTAATTTCAATTGTCACCTATTGTTCTCTGTTCGTAACATTGTTACATTAGTTGCACAGCGAATCCTATATACAAGGGTGCACAGTCTGTATTGGCTGGAGCTTGCGGCTATTTTTGGAAGTAACACATTGTATAATACAATGTATATTAGAATGTTTAGGAGAAAAAATAAACAAACTGTATGGTGCATCACGTAATGTAGGGGAAACAAAAGCTGAAAAAAGTGAATGTAGACATATAAATATAACAAAAGTATACCAAATTTGTGCTGCGCTGAATTTACCAAAAGATGAAAAACAATGAAAAAAGTGGCAACTAACAAAGGTGGGGCGATGTAGGACAATGAAATGGAATAATGTAACACAGTTGAACAATATTACCGCTTACCTACATGTATATCTTAGACTGTGCACTTCTGTTCATGTGGTTTCCTGGTTTCTTTTTCAATATTTCTGATCATATTTTCAGGATTTTATGAATGATTTGCCATCATCTCCAGGGAATCTGTGAAGAATAAATTAATTTGTTAAAAATTGAATGCAATTTTATTTTTTGCATTGACAGGCGTAAAATAATTTTTTTTATTTGCATTTAAAAATGGGAATACGAGATTTTTCATGACAAGATGCTATTATTATTCATGTATATACTTTTATGAACGAATTTCATGATGCCAGAGCACATGATTAAGTACTGGTAATTATGAGCGAAACATTGCCAAGCTGCTTTATATTAGGTCAAGTTGTATCAGACAATTCAACTGAACTTAGGCATAATTAAATATTGTAGGCTTATGACATGTAAATGATCATAATTTTTTGAAGACCTGTAAAGTGAGATCAATCGAAATTAAGCAATGTTCAAAATTACCTTATGCATTGAACATTGTCAAATAATTTTTTTTCCAAAATCTTCAAAAAAAATCTACATGTATATAAGTTACCTTCGCAGTACGATACAGTCGGTTTCCCTCCTCATGGTTTTCAGAATCTGAAATCATTACAAATTACAAAACAATAGTCTGGCATATTTGCAAAATGGTCATTTCAGAGTATGCACTTTGTAATAAGTTAATGCCCAGAGCACACTAGCCGAGGTGAATAGTGCAGCAAAGGCGGGGACATGACTAGCAACACCGTTTTCTGATTGATTCATGTACAAACAAATTTGTTTTACCTCTACCTAAGTCTATTTCAATCCAAAAACATGCACTAAATCAGTATGAACTATATTAAACAAAAATGTTGGAACTGCTGCTCTTTTACATGCAACTGAATCGGACAATGCTCTTCATGAAGTTGGCCACGACACACGAGAATCTGCTTTTTGCACTCATTTAACATGTCATCTGAATATACATAATGAATGCTTATAGGCTACACTATTCGATGAGATTATTAATCTTAATGTACACAGCCTGTCTGTTGCATAAAAACGATGGTCTGCTACTCTGTTACATAAGAACATTTAAAAAAAGTTGCGACTCGGGCTTAGTTCTTCATGACAATCTAGAAGCACTTCACTATAGCAGAATTTCATATTGTCACTGTGGTCAGTCCAATATTGACTTGTGTTCAGAGAACGTTCACAGGTTACACTCGGCGACGCTGAAATGAGCCACAACATTGAGATTCACCACACTGAAAAATGCACAAGTGCACATATCGCAACTTCATGGTTTGTCACAAAACTAATGGTTTACCTCATTGCCAGCAGCAGTCCAATAATTCTTTATTGCACTTTATTGCAAGTGGCGAATTTCGGTGTCGTAGGAAATTTCAGTGTTGCAATCGAAAATCTATTTCATATACACAATTATAAGTGCGTCGCTACAGTCTGGCAAGCAATGCATGCAGACAATCGTCGACAATAGTAAATAACGGCAGAAAGCTTCCCGACCAAATCTTTGCTGTGAGTCGTTAGCATGAAGAGACTTTTGACACAAAAGTTACTTTTCCACTTGTTAAATTGCTCAATATGTCCATTTTGACAGCATTTTAGTGTTAAAAAAACCACATTCGCTAGCTAGCCACGTTTTGGACTGGTGATGACGCCCCTCTTATAATATAAAGGCTCTACAGCAATATAATTTTAATGACCTGTCAAAGAATCTGGCTTAGCAAAGACAATTGCGCCTACGTTGAGCTTACTGTGTAAATATTCGACAACGTTTATTCAATAAACGACTATATGAAGACGGTTATGATTTGAATACGGCTACAAGGTGAGAGGTTAGTTAGTGTTATTGTTTAACGCCTCATCAGCACCTGAGTGGGCTATGTAGAGGCTCTCTAAGGTAAGATTGATTATCTATAGTTGGTAGTAGAAACCAGAAGCATGTAAAAAATCAATAATTGTCTGTGTTGGATAGCTGGAGCAGCTTGTGCAATGCACACTGTCCTGTTTTAGCCACTGGGGATAGAGGACTTCACCCCAAGTGTTTCCACCCTCGCCGGGTGGAGGCCCAGGACCTTCGAGGGCACACGGTGAGAGGTAGATTTCGACTTCGTTGTGAGCAGTTTCTGACTCAAATGACCAAATGACAGAGAGTAGCTAATAGCCGCCCATGGCATTGTGTCCGCATGGGTCACGGCAAGTACTGCACTGGTCAGACGAAATGGCTACACGCGAAAACGTCAACACCCAAAGCGTCCACAATCCATGATATCAACACCGAAAACGGCTACACGTCTATAACCAAAATTTCTACACCAATATTCGGGGACATTACAATAACGTCAACAGTGCTTCCCCCCCCCCCAAACAATGATACCAAAACGGCTACAGACCTTGTATTGATCATCTGCCCCTTGTCATCATAAAAAGTAGAAGTTTGCTGTATAAAAGTGTAGCCGTTTCAATGTATGAACACGTAGCAGTTTCGGACATAAATTTATGACTGTAGCCTTTTTGGGCCATTTGTACACATAGCCTGTAGCTGTTTTGACATATATGACTTATGAGTGGTTGAGGGGGTATCATGTTAACTCACCGCCAATGCCAACTCACCGCTCACCGCCCATGGTCAGCTCACCGCCCATGGTCAGCTCACCACCCGTTTTTATCGGCGGTGACTTGACTACCAAAATCAAGGTCAAGTCACTGCCCTGCATCCATTTTCCTGCTCAGATAACAAAACTCCTGAATTGCTAATGTTTTACACTTAATGGCGGACCGCTCGCCCTTCTTGTAGCCTCGGCAATAAATCCTTACAACCTTATCAATGAAACGAAGACACCATTGGTGGCAACCTCCATCATTACTAGTATTGAAAGAATATTCATCATATATATGTTCACAAGTTCGTAAATTTTCAAAATTTAAAATTCAACTTGGCTATGATTGTAATCGGCAGCGGTGAGTTAACTCGGTGGGCTGACCATTAAGGCAGTGACTACTAAATAAGGGTGGTGAGTTGACTAACCCTACCTGGCGGTGAGTTGGCAGAAGCGGTGAGTTGACTAGTAATCGTCGAGGGTATGTTGCTGCAGCAGCCTATGTTTTTTTTTTTACTTAAGATTGACTTTCCATCACGTTTTGCTCTCTAGTATCGTTAATTCTAGTCCGATTTTAAAAATTCTAACTTTCACAAAGAGCTCAATATTTTAAGATAAAATATTGAGCTCTTTGTGAAAGTTAGAATTTTTAAAATTGGACTAGAATTAAGATCTTTTAAGTGGTGCACAAATAGTGATTCCGACAACAGTATTTTAGCCCCGGCGCTCAATTAACGGCGTTCGAAGCGCCGAGCTATTTGTCGAATGTAATATATCTGTCAAACCGGTGTAACAAAAATGCTCTAAAATCCATAATAATTGGTCTTTTTTGAATCTGAAAGAAATGACAGATAGGCCTAAGACTTGTGCATGTTTTCACTGACACTTATTTGACCTTTAATTTATATTTCTGCAAAAACGAAGGTATTTTTGTCGGCGCTCAGCTATACTGATTAAACGGAACAGATACAAAACTTACCTCAAATTGACTCTTTCAGTCAGCAGTTCATTTCTGACGACGAATTTAGACATGTAAAATGTGTATAATTACAGGTGTAGTCCATGCCAAATCCATTTTGAAATTCCACTTTTCCTGTCAGTGTCAGTGCAGTGTCACTGCTTTGAAAATCCACGAACTAACATTGGTCGTACAATCCTCATCTTGGTGTTATTTTGATCCTTAGGACCCCAGGCAGCCAAATCTCACCACTGCTGAAGGCCAACAGTCATTTTGGGCCGTAACAAAGCCCTTTCTGGTGCTAAAATCAATCTGTTGACAACAAACATCTTGCAGACAGTTCCCATCTAAACTTTGTGAAATGTATTCCTACGCATTCAATAAACACTGTTGGACCGTCAAGGTAAACGCCTTGCCTTCTATCCAAATTTCTTCATTCATGGATTTGAATGTATGTTATTCATAATTATGCTCAAATATATCGTTATCATTAAATAATGGCGTTCTGTCCTGTCGAGAGATGGAGCTACGACCACACAGGTCTCGCAATTGTTCAATGACGTCATCAACAAAAGGTCAATCAGTGCATTTCATGACGTTACAGTTGGATGACGTCATTAAACAATAGCAAGACCGGTGTGGTCGTAGCTCCATCTCTCGACAGGACAGAACGCCATTAGTGTGTGAACACGGAACTACTTGTTTGTGCGTAGCGCCATATCAAGCATGGCAGTAAAAAGGTGTCTGCAACAACAACATCGTCTGGGTTTTGATTTAGACAAAAGTGAACATATAATCGCTTTCAAACTAAGTCAATTTTACAGATATTAACATTTCAGGTGGTAGTTTGTGTTAATAGCTTGCAACTATGCTCGGTTTTTCCACAATTTGGCATAAAAAATTCGAAGTGATGACGTTGTGTTCAGATGGTACTGGCAGCTGATTGGTTCACAGCACTTGTTGATGTTGTAAGAGCTAGAGTGGTTGAAAAGTGATTGCTCATCCTCCCTCTGCAAAATAGCCAATTTATCAGTTCGGGCCCTTCAACATCACTAAAGCCGTAAATGCTCGAATAATAATGGAGTTTTTCTTATAATTCTTGAATTTTTTCTTTCAAATTATGCCAATTACACTCAAATCCATCCTATTAATCTAAAACGCAAGCTTTTACCAAAAGGCCCTACGAAAGCTTGTTTATTTTATTATTATTATATATATCATTGGTAATTATTTTATTCTTATATGTTATTTGTAAATTTTTGACAAAAAAAAAATGTATTGATGATGATAATACAATGGTAATAAAATTATATATATATATATATTAATATTATTGTTGCAGTTATTATTAATAATATGATTATGCAATGTGCATGAGAGGCCGCAGGAGTTGTAGAATAGTACTAAAATGATACTTTGAAGTTTGATGCCATTTTGGCGCCAAAGGCATTTTCTGTGACGTCATCAATAAAAGTTTTGGCTTATTTTTTGTCAGCGCGGATCATGACCAGCTGATGACGGCGCATTGATTTCTAACCTAAGCGCCACGACCAATCACGGAGTTTGCTAGAGTTCGTTGCCTAGCAAATGACCTAGTAATTAAATAAGCTCTGCTCTGATTGGTCAAACGTTCATTTAGTTGGCTAGCTTTATGGAAAATCACGGCAATGGACGTAGCTCCCATGGAACATTCAAAACCATAGTTCTGCTGCTTGTCTTGTCTTGAATCTCATAGAACTGATGATTAACAGTGTTCTAACGTGAGTTTCTTCAAATTTGTTGGGTAGATCTGTATCATCTTAAGTTAAGAACGATTTTTGTGTAAGTAGGTCATTATTATTTTGTGTGCATCATGGCCGCGCAGATTAATTAGGACAACATAGTTCGATCCGGTCATCTGAGAATAGCATGACAGTAGATTTTGTTTTTGGCCAATCTCTAGTCATAAAAGCCCTACGGGCGGCCCCTACGGGGCCGCTCCTGCGGCCTATTACTCTCAACTCAACTGACTTCATATGACCTTGGTTGCGTAGTAATGTACAATAAATGCAAGTTACTTAAATTAGTATAGTTCTCTGCCACTGGCCAGTGGCATTTAGCATTTAAGATATGACTTTCTACTGTATAGTAATCTCAATTGGATTGGTGCTGAGTCATTAACGCGATATTGATAAAATCGCAATACTCCACAGCATACACGCAATATTACAATAGTTCTCTGCCTGCCTTCAGCATACGCGATATTGATAAAATCGCAATACTCAACAGCATGTATGCAATATTACAATAGTTCTCGGCCCACTGACAGCGTGTCAGCGTGCCGGCATCTTAATGACATGGTAATGAACGATAAATACAATAAGCGAAATTAGCTATAGTTCTCATGGAGTGTGTGTGTGTGTGTGTACTTGAGAAAAGTCACTTACCTTTTTTAAAAGTGTAGACCTTTCGGTGAGCGATTAGAGGTCTAGAGTTCAAAACAATTCCTGGTGTTGCTGCAGCATAGAGTAGAGTCCTAAAAAGAGCTCCTGGCGATGTGATGTGCAGAGTTATTTTTCTTCTTTCAAAGAGTAAAAAACTGGAAGTGATGCTGCTGTCATGATGCACAGGCTTTTTATATGGTATTTTTGCCCTGGGGCAAACACTGGGGGGTCTGCATGGTGTCTTAAAAGGCCACTTTTGCTCAGATGGTCACCTGCCCTGCCCATATGCTTGACCTACAGGGTCACAGTCAATGTATCATCCATGTCTGTGGGTTCTAGTTGTTGACATTGACTGTGGGGGGTTAATAGTAATACAATCATTGGCCTGATCTTATCAGCCATCAGTAAATGCATGTGCTTAATTTCAATAATTGAGGGTCAAATGACTCGCTCGCGAGCTGAACTCAACATTTTAACTGAGAGCCTCAGGACACCATACCTACAATGAACCCATTGTCAACTCAATTAAGCTACTTTCAGAGAATTTAACTTTAAAGTACAGCAAAAAAAAAAAATTAATAGGTATATATATATATATAAATATTAATGTCATTGTTAAATTCTGTGTTACTTACCAAAAGGTGTAAATTTTGCTGGTACATAGGTTATGTATCAATTTCTCTTCACCTAGCTACACATGAGTATCTTTAATTAACTAGACTCTTTTTACTTGAGTTTAACACATGTGCCACAGGGTTTAATCTATCTGTATTAACAGATTCAAGTGCAATAGCTTCTATTAGTGATATAAATATGGTTTGCATACAGAATTTTAAAAAACCTATTGAAAAAAAGTCAAAAATAAATATAACAAAAAAAAAATGTAAGCCAAAAATGAATTGTACTAGTGATGTGTTTGTGAAATCAAAATGAATTTCAATACCAGCACATAAAGCATTACTGACAGTGTAATTAAATAATTTAACCTACTCTATATTCAATATGTACACATTGTTTCTAAGTCACTTTTAGTATGTTCCATATTTAATATATATATGTATATATTAACCTGAGTCACTTTTACCTTGGGCAATAGAATTTATTGTAGTATATACAGATAAAGCAATAGACCTATTATTAATAGGACTTATAATATTTTCTGGTTTGACATACACCAGCAGTAGCAGCAACAGCAGTGATATATGTGAATATAACTTACATTTCAATTAGATTATACCCTCTCTATTGTCTAGGGGCTGGGCATGAGGGTCAGGTCTTTTGTTGTGTTATATAATGGCAGGTTTTACCCCCCACCCCCCTCTGTGATTTGGGGTGTTTTGGCACTGCATGTGACCATAGCTCCTTGAGATACTGAAGAGACAAGACGTTTGGATTGATAGCTACATGAGTGAAAACAAAATGATTTGGATCTTGCTGCTTTTTGGCTTGAGTATATGCTCAACAGATGCATGGATTTGTGGAAACGAGGGCCAGTGCAGGTGTACATCTTCGGGGGACGTTATGTGCACTGCAGATGGAGTTGCACCCTTTTTCATTGATGTCTACCGAAGCGGAAAGAGGCTGACAATCAAGACGGATCCAGGCTTCAGAGTTGACAGTCTTAGCAACACAATAGGGTTTGATCGGGTGATGGTGATTGGACTTTCCCGTGAGCAATGTTCACGTGTCTCGGCTTCTTTCCCTTCGATCATGTGCATTACGACGACCACGATATATGCTCATCCTGCGATGAATGCTGGACACGGTTTCCAGACGAGCCTCAAGGGGGAAACGCCGATCAGGTGCAGCAGTCACCGGCTGGGTCATTGGATGCGCTGGACGCAGTGATTATATGGACGGCCATATCGGGTGCCATCGGGGCGATATTGACGGCTTGCATTCTGGTGAGTCTGGTTAATCTTCATGCTCGCATTAACACTCATGCCCGCTGCAATGATCCGCCAATGTTCGCAGTGAGCTGCTGTCTGAAGTGCCTAGCAGTACTGCTATTCCCCATCCATCTGTGTGCGAGGTGCTTCAAATGTACTACATGCTGCTTGTTTACACTTGATCAGACTGTGAGAGGCACTTCAACATCTTTCAGAGCCTAAACTAGGTTAGTCACTTGATTTCTGTACCTCTAGATAAGTCATACACCCCGTATAAAGTATAATTTAGCTGGCAATAGCTCACATGATGGCTGGGTGTTAAACTAGCATACTTGTACTTTTACTGCATTGTAAATTCTTATATCTTCAATGGCCTGCATGATTCAAGGCTGTCATTTTGATTATGAATGCTCTATGAACTACCTTTTCTTTGTTTTTATTTTTTGGTTATGCCATGTTATGTTGTGACTGACAGGCAGTTTCTTTAATGTTTCACTCATGTGTCACTTTTTGGTGTTGTAACTCAATGCACCTGAAAAAAACATTCATCCAGCCCATCAGTGGCTATTTAAGTTTGTCTTTTGTATGACTTTAAATAATGTTCAGTGACTGATTGATTGTGCTTTTCTCTTCAGACGAAAGATTTTATTATGACCTTGGCGTTACGTGTGCTTGCGCGGGTTATTCTGGTTTATATCTGGAATGTGGACCTTGTACTGGCCTTTGAAAACGCCGATGAGCGCAATTTGTTTTTGGTTATGCTCCTCCGTATGGCCCGCTGGATGATTAACTCGATTGAAGCACGTAACCGTGACATCATCAACAACCGCCTCAACCCCGACAACAACAACAACAACGGTGACGCCAACAACAATGTCATTAACAATGACAGGCCAGGGGCAGCACCCCTACACCGACGTATGCCCGATGCAGAACAAGCCAGACCTGACCATCGCGCACGCGTCCGCCCCTTCCGCCCTCGGGGTATGGCTGGTCTGGACTTGAACAATGTGCTGAACCAGAGGTTAAGAAACCGTAATAATGTTAATTGATTCGCTTTTATTTTAATTTACAGCTGGTTCATATGTTCCTGAGGTTTTTTTTCCCTTTTTTTTTTTTTTTTTTTTTTTTTTTTGGATTGATGTTTAAGCATGTTAAGATTTATGTGTTTTTTTAGTTATCCATTTGGAGATTTCGTGCTTATTTCATTATTTCATTACTTTTATCTTCATGGAAGTGTGAGTGCATGTGAGTGTTGCTGAGGCTGTGATTGGTGCTGTGTGATTGGTTTATTTGTATTTTTTTAATAATTGATTTGCGGTTTCTTTTTATTGCTTTTATGGATGTTTAGATATAATTATTTTGATTTTGGTGTATGCTATTTTATGTGCTTTTTTTTATTGTCTTTATTTAATTTTTTAGTAATTAAAGTTAGGAAAGCATATGGAGTAGAATGTTTTATTCAATTAACGGTGTGAAAGTTTTCATTGTTTTTAAAACAGAATGAATGTGCTTGCATGTGTAGCATATTATAATTGATAAGTTTTTTAGGTGATCTGAGTTGCATGTATAGTGGTTTATGGCTAATGGTTTTGCTATGTTATCTAATATTGCTTTTTATTTTACTATTGTGCAATAATGTTTATCAATTAACAGCATGAAATGATTTTTTTTTTTGGTTTTTTATTTATTGTGTATTAACTGCTTTAAAGTGTGCATGTTCTGATATAAGATAAATCTTTTCATAAGTGGCTTTTGAGCTGTGTGTAGCATATTATAAGTGATTATTTTTTTTAATGTTTTTGGTGATATGAGTTGCATGTGTAGTAGTTTATGTTTAATGGCTTTGCTATGTTATCTAATATTGCTTTTTTATTTTACTATTACACAATAATTTTTATGGATTAACAGCATGAAATGATAGTTTTTTGGTTTTTTATTTATTGTGTATTAACTGCTTGAAAGTGTGCATGTTCTGATACTAGAAATAAATCTTTCATAAGCAACTTTTTGGAGTATTTATTAAACTTGATTTAATTTTAGTTGGGAGCATTGATTAAACTAAGACAATGAGTAGCTTTGTATTTTTTTTAGTATACCCCTGATTAACTATGACAATGAGTACAAGACAATGAGGGTGCTGTAAAAAAAAAAAAAAAAAAAAAAACCCAGGTGTCCAAAAGTTTTCATAACTACCCTTAATTGCATTTATTAAATATGCTTTTAGTATATCAATGCTGGACTAAGACAATGAAAATAAAACAATGAGGCTGCTGACCACCAGGTGGACAATTGCCAGTGTATAGTGCTCTGAGGCATACGCTAAAAGTCAGCCAATGATAACTGGTTATCACTGAGTGCCTGAGGTGTTTGACAGGCAGGAGTCAGACTTCATTCTGATGAATGCTGCTGCTGACTCAACACAAACTGGATAATATAGCACACAAAGAACTATGACTACAAAACACTAATACCATTCGTCTGTGTTTTGTAGTGAATGTCATTGCTAACTCAACACTACCGGTTAATATAGCATGTGTGTGTGTACTATAAATAAATGAATAAATAAAGAATTATAAAGACACAAAAGTCAAAAAACAAATCCACCTTACAAGTGAGCTTTGGACTACTTTTCCATTTAAACAATGAAAAATACACTGATACAAGCCTGTCATCATTGTTTAATAACAGTATTTGATTATCATAATTCACTGTAATGCTTATGTTGCTTTATAATGGCCTAAACACCCTTAACTTTTCATAACAAAACATCTGAATTGAATTGAATTGAATTGAGTAGAGTAGAGTAGAGTAGAGTAGAGTAGAGTAGAGTAGAGTAGAGTAGAGTAGAGTAGAGTAGAGTAGAGTAGAGTAGAGTAGAGTAGAGTTGAGTTGAGTTGAGTTGAGTTGAGTTGAGTTGAATTGAATTGAATGAAAAAAGCAATTCACTCTTAACAGCCCATCTTTAAATATATATTTGTACATCATTACATTTGGCTTGGGGGTATTCTTGGAGATGCTGGACGTATACTGAACGTCATCTCAACCACTAACGCCTGAGGGCCTTAACACCTGTCAGCGTTTGGACATAAACGCTTATAGCAGTAGTATAAATGCTAGTATGGCCAGTAGAAACTGGTATAACTACACCAGATGGCGTCACCAGGCCGCACAGAGCACACAGGCGCCATCTTGTGTGATACAAGTGCTGCCACCTTACGTATAAATTATATATACCTTTTCCTATGCTTGTATATATTAGTTAATTGAACATAAGCAGCTGTTAATTAGTTCATTATTATTGATACACCTATTTATATGGTTAATCAGGACTAATTATGCTATAGGTCTACTCATACATTCTATCATGACTTATATATACTTTGTGTATTGTATATACCTTGTATTATTTAAACAAATACTGTTAACAGGTTAAACATTAAACTAGTAGACTTAAAACAGTGTTCTATCCTAAAGGCTTCAAACCTCACATTGTCACACAAGTCATTAAACATTTTAAGGTTTTACACTGTCCCTTCAAGAGTATTGCTACCATTGTTGATTTAAAACTGCTAGTTCTCAAGCATCAAAATGTCATAGGCTGTCTACCTTCCTATATAGAATCATGTTAATTCTAGCATGTTTAATACACAAGAGGACACCACCATATATGTCACACCAACTATGAGAGAGAGAGAGAGAGAGAGAGAGAGAGGGAGGGAGAGAGAGAGAGAGAGAGAGAGAGAGAGAGAGAGAGAGAGAGAGAGAGAGAGAGAGAGAGAGAGAGAGAGAGAGAGAGAGAGAGAGAGAGAGAGAGAGAGATAGAGAGAGAGAGAGAGAAAGAGAGAGAGTATCACTATGTTTTTCTATTCAGTGAACTAGATATACCACTCACAATGTACAACTAGGTTTCTCAACTTTGCTTACACTGTTAAACCAAGGTTTTCTTTTCTCTACATTACAATCACCTTGACTAAAACGGCTAAGATTCATCTTGTATGCAGCTGTCATCTGCTGTGTTAATTATACATATGTATACAATTCAAGTAGATGTTGCGCAACACAATATTAAGAAAATTAAAGATAATTCTTCACACAACAGCCTATCTTCTAAAGGATTTCGCACCATTCTTAACTTCATCACCAAAAAGGAGTCATGAATGTAACTGTAGAACCTCTCATGAATACACAGTACAGCTTTCCCGCCCTTAGAACAGAGTGATGCAACTGTTCTAACAGTGCCATTGGTGTAGAGTGTGATTTTGTCAAAAGAAAAGTGACCCATATGTCTTTTTAATACTGAAACTTTTGAGCGGGAAAATTTGTAATTTTTACACACTAGTGTCTCTCAATCTTGTACTTTACTGTGGACAATGGGAGAACCCAGTCCTAAGAGGAGGGCTCTTTCACAAAATGATGATGATAACTCAAGGAGACCTTATAACATTGAGCGTGTGAATGAAATACGTTCACGTCGCTACAATGTTGAAGAAATCACATTCAGAGCCAAGTTTAACAATGACCTTCAAGGTCGTAAACTTTTGGACATCACGGATGACTTGCATAACATGTTTGAAGAAATAATGGACAATGTAGCTGCTAACCACAATGATCCAAATGACAGAGCACGTGTGTCTATAAGACATGCAGGTCTTGACAAGGAAATTTTCATTCACTGTCAGCCCCAGCACAATATAACAGCAGATGTTATAATGGAAAGGTGAGCGATAATAATTTTATTATTATTATTATTTGTGCTCGTAAATAATGCGCAACTGTTAGGTTTTTGCATAACAGATGGTTCTTTTTCACACTTGTTTAATGTAGGTTGGGAGCAGTTCTGCAATCTAACCAAGGTTTAGATGTAGATGAATCTTTTGAGGTAAATGTGGGCGTAATGAGAGGTGCTGATGCAGGTGGTGGACCAGGTCGAAAAAGGAAGATTACAGACACTGATCCTGAATCTCAAAACTGTACTATCAAGAAAAAGAAATCAATGGTGTTCATTCCTGAAGTTAAGGGAGAATTTCTTTGCGCAGCCAGGGCCGTTGTCACATGTGTGGCCAAACTGAAAAAAATGGCCTCAAAAAATTACAAGATGCTTATTAACCCTACAAATTTCAACAGTGCCAAGCCTAAATCTCAAAGAATGCGGGCCATCAGCCTTCATCTTGATGCTGGTGTATCAATGCGCCAACCTGTCCCTGTAGCAGACCTTCACAAGTTTGAAAAACAATTAAATGTTCAAATAGTTGTAATCTCTGGGGACAATGACAACGAGATCATTTACAAGGGCCATAGTGTTCTCAAAGATACAATTTTCTTGTATTTGAATGACCAACACTTTCACAGCATTGTGAATATCAAAGGTTTTTTCGTCAATCAAAATATGTGCACTCAATGTCTCTCAGTGTACAGTAGAAATGCCAAACATTCATGCGCTTTCATGTGCAGAACATGCTGCCAACAGAACTGTATTTTTGGGGAAGATTCTTTGCCGTGTCCAGACTGTAATATGGTCTGCCGCAACGCTAAGTGTTATCTGGCCCACAAAGAAGAAAGAGAATATAAAACAGGTACAAGGAGAGGGGAGGAAAGGTTGTCTCTGTGTGACACTTACCACAGGTGCAGGAAATGTTCAAAAGTGGTTGACAAGACAAAAAGGGATGTCAAATCACATGTCTGTGGTGAATGGTTTTGCAGGTGCTGCCAGGAATACGTTGTTAATGATCGCCTTTGCTACTATAAAATAAAGAAGCCTACAGTAACATCAGGCAGGTTTCTTTATTATGACTTTGAAACATGTCAGAACAAAGTCGTAACATGCGAAAAAGGTTACCTCAACAAACCTTTACCAGGGTGTAAGGAATGTGAACCTAACAATCTTTGTCCCAGGTGTAGAAAGTGCAAAAATTGCAAAAAGAGCTACTGCGGGCGCCAGAGACACATTCCTAATTATCTTGTGTGCCAGTCAGCATGTGAACAGTGCAAAGATGATCCTTTCACCCATGACTCTTTGTGTGACAATTGTGGCGATAGGTGCAACAAATGTGATGCTCATGAGAAAGGTCGTTTTGTGAAGCCCCCATGTAACAATGGTGTATGCAGTAGACGTGAGCGCATTTTCAAAGGACTGGAGACGGCTCAAAATTTCTGCAGGTGGCTCATTACTCCCCAGCACAAGCGAATGGTTGTCATCGCCCACAATGCGAAAGCATTCGACGCACATTTCATTTTAAATTATTGTGTCGAGAATGCTGTGTTTCCCGATGTAATATATTCAGGCTCCAAAATTATGACGATGAAAATAGGACAAGGGGTTGACCTGCGCTTCATTGACAGCCTGAATTTTTTACCCATGGCTTTAAAAAAGCTACCAAAAGCTCTAAACCTTGACCATGAACTTGAGAAAGGACAGTTCCCCCATTTTCTGAATACTCAAGAGAACCAGAATTACTGTGGGCCCATGCCGGCTCCTCATTATTACGGTGTAGATCACATGAGCACGCAAGACCGTAATGAATTTTTCAAGTGGTATGAAGATCAAAAAGGCGAAGTTTTTGATTTTCAGAAGGAAATCTTGACATATGCACGTGCAGATGTTTCGATTTTGAGAGAAGCATGTATGAAGTTTCGAGACCTCATCAATAGCATAACTACAATAGAGGGCTCTGCAGTGCCAGGTATTGATCCTTTCGCACATGCAACAATAGCATCCAGTGCCATGCAGATCATCAGGCAACTTATGCTGCACGAGGAACATGATGTAACTTTGATAGATGGCAGCACGGGTAGGGGGGTGCTTAAAAGAGGGCAGTGGCTGATTGAAGGGAAACCTGTGGATGCCGAAATGATTGCTTCTACAAAGTTTATCAAGTCCCCAATACCTCAAATACCAGTCAGGGGTTACGGCAAACATGTTAATGATAACGAAAAGGCCATTGTGTGGCTTGATTGGGTGGCACACACCGCAGGTCGACAGATCAAGCACTCTAGAAATGGGGGGGGAGTACCGGATCCCCGGAACCCGTTTTTCTGTTGATGGATACCATGAGGAGTCGAAAACCGTGTATGAATTCATGGGTTGTCGTTGTCGTTATCATGGCCACGAGTGCATGAAGGATCGAAAGAAAACTTATGATCCCCAAACTAATTCTTCTCTTGAAAGTCTGTACCAGAGGACAATGCTGAGGCTTCAAGAGATAAGAAACAAAGGTTACAATACAGTTGTTATGTGGGAATGTCATTTCGACAAAATGCTCAAGGCAAATGAAGATTTGCAAGAATTTGCCAAAAGTTGTGACACCGTTACGCCCCTGAAAATCCGCGAAAGTTTTTTCGGCGGGAGAGTCCTGTGATGCTTTTTTATGAAGCACAGGAGGGTGAAAGCATCCGATATATGGACGTAACTTCTCTATATCCATTTATCTCCCTTTCCGGATGTTATCCTGTGAACCACCCGGTAATTATCACTAACCCGGAAGAAATAGATCCCACCCTTGATAGCTATTACGGTTTAGTCAAATTGAAGATTCTCCCACCCAGAGGGCTTTACATTCCCGTGCTACCTGTCAGATGCGGTGGCAAATTGAAGTTCCCGTTATGCTCAAAATGTTCACGTATTGAGTCTAAAAAGCCCTGCAAGTGCTCAGACTCTGAAAGAGCTATCACAGGTACATGGACACCTGAAGAAGTGAAAGAGGCCATGCGCCAGGGATACAAAGTCCTTAAAGTGTACGAGGTTTATCATTACACTGGAACCTCCACAGATCCTGACAGCCATGGTGGCATTTTCGAGGAATATGTCAAAATGTTCCTCAAAGTGAAACAGGAAGCTTCAGGATACCCCAGCTGGGTGGTAACTGAAGAGGAAAAAGACCGATACATAGCTTATTACCTTGACAACCAAGGTATAGCCCTTGACAAGGACAAAATCGAGTACAATGCATCACTGCGCTTGATATCCAAACTCTACGCCAACTCAGCATGGGGTAAATTTGTTCAAAGATCGAACCTCAACAAAACCCTCTATGTAAAATCGTGTGCTGACCTTGCAAAGATCAGAAATGATCCTACAAAGAATGTGAACAATTTTCACATTATCACTGAGGAGTGCATTGTACTCGAGTACAACAGTTCGTACTCTTTCGAAGAAGAGAGCACTTTTACAAATGAGATAATCGGAACGTTTACCACATCTCTAGCTCGCCTGCATCTGCTTAAAATCTTACAAAAGACAGACAGAGACACAATCTACTTTGACACAGATTCCGTCATTTACCGTGAGAAAGACGGGTGTAGCACGCTCAAAGTTGGTGACCTTCTGGGTGAACTCACTGACGAGTTACCACCAGGACAGCATATTAAAACCTTTCTTTCGTCAGGTCCCAAGAGTTACTGTTACAAACTCAGTGACTCTTCATGTGTTACCAAAATTAAAGGAATAACGCTTAACTATGCTAACAGCAACGTTATTGACTTTGACGTCATAATAAATGTTGTCCTGGGCACTCAGGAAAAGGTTAAGTTACCAGCAGCCAACCAAATTACAAGGGTAAAACACTTAGGCATTGTGTACAACAGACCACAGTCTAAGATATTCAGGAAAGTGTTCACCAAAAGAGTGGTTGTCCCTGGCACTTTCTGCACAGTTCCTTATGGTTATTAATTTTTGTTGAATATCATAACTTTTTCGCAATATTGAAGTTGTATATATATATATATATATAATGTCTCATACGCACATGCTCTACACATGTTACACTGTCTCGTTGTTTTTGGCCCATAATATCGCTTATGAACTGAATACTCACAGTATCATGATAACAGAGTCATCTTGGCTCATTAATGATACTTGAGCATCCTTTTTAATGGTGTGAGATTACACTTCACTTGCTGTACATTGCCAACAAGGCTAAAACAACATTGTGTCAGACAAGTGACGCTTCATCTGCAGCAGTTAGATTCCAGGATTTGCACAAGTAACACCTTTTGTTTGCATCATCATGGTCTGGATCGCACTCCTCATTATTCTTGCCACACACCTCACGTCATACACTGGGTACACCTTCACCTGCGGCACAGACAAAGCAAGGGAAATGTACAACTTGTGCATGTGCTTTTATCATTCGGACACAACAACAATCGATGCTGACTGTACAGGTTCACCTGAGATCCTCAGAATTCCTGCTTTTTCCTCTAAAATTGTTAACATGGTAATGAAGATCGACATGTCAGGAACTGCATACTGTGCAAGCAGTAGTGAGCGAACTGTACCCATGACCGTTGTTTGTGGAGGTGAGTTTTTATGTTTTTCATATTTCTCAGTGAAAAAGCTTCTTTGACTGTACACGTCTATTCAACAAAAGAGCCGTGAAATTCATACAATTACATGTTTTTTACCAGGGGAGATGAGCACCGTGACAGAGCCTATACCCACAACAATTCAGCAACCTGTCAACGTGAATGTCACATTGTCGGCGGAGACTTCAACCAGTTCTGGGACAGATTTAACACCGACTTTTTCAACAGAGGAATGCAGCGTGACGCCCCACAGAGTTTCACAGAGCCTGTTGCCTTTCCTCGCTACGTCTGCCACCACCTTTGTGCATGCACCAGGCGTAAAGTCGACATCTTTGGCAACTGTAACATCACAACCAAGGCCCTCGAGAACCTCGCACCCTCAAACCATGTCGACAGGCAACTCTCTGGCACCAGCAGGCAACATTTCCAAGGACCCCCAGCAAGCTGCACAGATTCAACTCGTGACCTCGAAATCCCGCACTTTATGGGGATCTATCATTTTCGAGCGTGTGATATCTCCCAACATGCTGATGCTGGGGATAATCATGCTGTACGGTATAATAAAGGTAATGAGTATTTCGGATCTTTCTGTCAACATGTAGTGTTAGATTGTCTCTCTGTTATGATCCCTAACTTTTTGTCAAAACAGTGCAATGTTATTCGTATTTCCTTGCAGATCTGCTATAGCGTATTTGGAAAATGCCTGGCAAGAAGGAAGGGCCAATATAGTGCTGAGGACCTGTACGGGGAGTGCAAAACCAATCCCACACGGTATTTTATGAACCCTGCATACTCCCGAGACACACTTGCAATGTCATCATTCATGTAAGTTTTAATAGTGGGCGCCCTAATAATGTCAATATTGCTATTACGGTAATTTTTCTACACAATGCAAAGTGAGCAATTATATGCTATGTCACAAGTTATTCTCAACTGTTCTCACTCACAAGTTTCTCTGTTGAAGAATCAGTGTCAATACGATATCTGTACAATTGGTACGAATACAGTATATAAGTTTTAATAGCGGGGCGCCCTAATAACGTCAATACCGCTATTATGGAAATTGTTCTACACATTGCAAAGCGGGTCATTATGTACTGTGTCACAAGTTATTCTGATTCGTATGTTGGCTGTTTAAACTCAAAGTATTACTCTGTTGAAGAATCAGTATCAATATGATATCTGCACCATCGGTACCAATACGTTATAAGCTTTGTAGAATTTCTTTGCAGTCTGTAATAAGCATGCCTCATGCCAAGTCTTCTTTCACCAGTCTAGACAGTTTTGGAAACAAAAACACTGTCCTTAACTGTACTAGCAGTCTATCATGGTTTTTATGCACATGTCAACACTGTATTACGTCGAACATGATTTTGTGTGTGTGTGTGTGTGTGTGTAACCGAACAGATACGGTATCACTTCACTGTTCATGTTAGTAACAATTATCACTCACACAATCAGGCAGATATGGCAGGGCATCTTCAAATGTTACACTGCTTCATGCGGGTTAACGTAGAGAAAAATGTGTAATCGAACAGATATGGTATCACTTCACTGTTCATGTTAGTAACAATTATCACTTACACAATCAGGCAGATACGGCATGACATCTTCAAATGTTACACTGATTTCATGCAGGTTAGCGTGGAGAAAAATGGGTGAGCGAATAGATACGGTATCACTTCACTGTTCATGTTAGTAACAATTATCACTCGCACAATCAGGCAGATACGGTATGACATTGCAACATGATGTTGCACTGTTTTCATGCGAGTTATTGTGGAGACAAATTACAGTGTTTTGCAGGCAGATTTTCTTAACTTTGGGTCATTAAGGAAAGGTTTAAATTCTTACCTGTCAAAAAACAAAATTAGCACGCTAGCATCTAAACTTGCAAAAATCTGTTCAATCGTGCTAATATAGCGCCTTGCTAATATAGCGTCTATTGACCGATTTTTCACACGGTTATTGTGTAGACGCTTTCGAGCACTTTACGTAACATTACGTTACATTACGACTCTCCATTGAAAGCGGTTGACAATCGCAGACTATTATGTAAGAAATTTCTCTTTGTCTGTCGCAGACTATTATGTAAGAAATGTCTCATTGTCTTGATTGTTTTGCACAGAAAGTTGAACAAATTTTTCATTCCCTACAGAGACATTGATGTGTGAGGATGTTCTTCTTTGCGATATCTGCTGGACTGCTGAACACGATGCTGACCTTTGCTACTGACCCTCAACTTTACGAGTACTCCTATCCATGCAATGACAAGGACGCCAGTGGGCACAACATATGCATTTGTCACTACGTTGACGATGGTAGCGAAATTGTGGCCGACTGTAGTGGCAGTGCCATGTTACATTTCATCCCTTGGGAGTGCTTCACAGACATTGAGCTGGAGCGTCTGTCGACAATCTTCATGAGCTTCACACCATTTTGCTTTTCAAGAATCACCGCAACAGTTAAAGGGGTCCGCATCGTATGCGGTTTAGACACGTCAGGTCCTACAACACGTCAGCCTGGTCCACACACTTACACGACGACGACAAGGGCCGAGTCTCAGCATCTTCCTCACAAGAGTCAGCAATCTCTGGGGGCAGCAATTGAAGGTCACCGCCCTGGTGCGTCATCTTCAAACACCGGTATTCTCGTCCTAGCCATCATGATTCTGCTGGTCCTGGTCGCAGGATTCGGAATCTTTGCCGTTTACACGCGTTCTGTAAGTGTAAAAATTTGAACCGCATTTATTTTCATGGCATGGTGTGCACCGTTGTTATATGCTGCATGTTATCATTTTTTATTTATTATTTTATTTTTATTTTTATTTTTTGAAAACCAAAAGTGTCAGAGATTGAATAACTTACTGATGAGCACTGTTTTTTTTTATTTCAGAGAGACAGAGAATTCGTCCGGAAGACTGCGGCCGTTGTTCAAGGCTTTCTGGACTCCTGTGGTGACAAGCTGGGCGGAGCTGTTGTGGATCAACTGGCAGCCATGATTGCTGCACGCCTGCAGCGGCTTGTGCGTGGCGGAAAGTGAGTGAATTCCTTCTTTCTAGAAATTTAATGATTAGAGTTTTAACACAATGTTCTCACTGATGCTAAAAATTTTCTCAATATCCAATTATTAGCATATTTACGTATTTTTATTTTTGCAGTCTTCAGGACATTTTGAAGATCGCTACAGCATCAGGCAATCGTGAGGAAGATGGTGGGATTTCTCCCAGGCGGCGAGTGAAGGACCCTTCCCCAAATCCTCCTAGATACTCCCGTGACTCTGGTGATGAGAATCTGTACGAGGATGTGACCTTCAGAGTCTCCGAACCCTCAGTAACCTCCCCTGGAAATCCTTTTTTAACCCCCGAAGCTTCTGCTTCAATCCTACAGGAGCACATCCCACACACCACGACCACTGAGGTGGTGATTGAGATGGGTGGCGCTCATGAGAGCCTCGAGATGGGCGACCTTCCAGATCGGTTTTCTCGGAACATTCCTGAAAGGTACCCTACACTTGCAAGTCTGCTGGAAAGTGACCCATTGGGTTCGATAACTTTATTTTTTACTTTTTAGTGATTTTAAAGTTTACCTGATTGCTCTGGTAGATCATGTGTTAAAATGTAGCATTTTGTTTTTCACTTTTAGTTGTTTTAAAAAAAAAATAAAATAAAATAAAAAGTTTTTCCCATCCGATTCTCATGTAAATAAGTCGTTGTAGATTTGTATATGGTGTAACACAGGTTTCTGATTGCTCTGGTAGCTCATGCATTAAAAGTGTAGCATTTTGTTTTTCACTTTTAGTTTTTTTTAAAGTTGTTTCCCATCTAATCCTCATGTAAATAAGTCCTTGTAGATTTTTATATGTTGTAACATCGGTTTCCAATTGCTCTGGTAGCTCACGTGTTGTGTAAAAAGTGTAGCATTTTGTTTTTCACTTTTAGTTGTTTTTAAAAAAAAAAAAGTTTTTTCCCATCTAATTCTCCTGTAAATAAGCCCTTGTAGATTTGTATATGTTGTAACATTGGTTACCGATTGCTCTGGCAGCTTATGTGTTGTGTAAAAGTGTAACATTTTGTTTTTCACTTTTAGTTGTTTTTTAAAAAAAAAGTTTTTTCCCATCTAATTCTCGTGTAAATAAGCCGTTGTAGATTGAATATGTTGTAACACCGTTTAGTGTCAGAAAAGTGTTAATTGCATATCCTGTAAAGTGCATGTTAATTGCGCAGGTCGGCGAGTGAGTGAAAAGTGCTATGCACCGTTCTGTAAAAATGTATTCTTCAAAAAAAAAAAAAAAGAAAAGAAATCTGTAACAGTATTAGCTAATTCAGTGGGTGTAAAAGTAGAAAGCCTGGTGCATAGTTTTGTGTAAATTATTAAAATATTTGTTTTGTGTGCATAGTTATGTGTAAATTATTAAAACCTTTGTTTTGTGTGAATTAACGAAATGCACATATATATTTTTAGGTATCCGCGTTTTCACGTGTGCTTGGTGTTGTAACGTGAAAGTATAAGAATTCTCATGCATGTACATAATGGTGAATGAGACTGTTAGATTTACGGTAAACTTGTATGCTGCATGTTTGCACGTGCGTGTCTAATTAGGTGAGCACAGCGCTGTATGTCAGCGATTTTGTAAAATTTGACTAAAAGTGGTGCTGATTAAAAAAGTAAAATTTGATCAAAAGTGGTGCTGATTAAAAAATAAGTTATTCGTTTTATTTATGTGAACATCATGAAGGAGCTGCTTGGAAAAAATGCACCTCGCTCAAGCGTGCATAGCATTGTCTTAGCGGCACCCCCGGACGCCATGCCGTCCTGGGCCCCAGATGCCCCGCAGCAGAGGATTCACCCTCCCTCAATGAGCAGGGGGGTGCGTCCAAAACTGATGAAGAGATGGGAAAAGTGCATGAGCGAGTGAGAGTGGGAGATAGGTAGATAGATAGATAGATAGATAGATAGACAGAGCTTGGATGAACGGAAGTTGTCTTATGTTATTCATCTGTAACTTGTGTAAATTAACACTATACACAACTTTATAAGCTTTTATCATAATTGTTTTTCTTCTTCTCATTAGGAGTTTGACCAAGTTCTCATCAGTGCGTATGGGCCTTTTAATTCCTCTCTCTCTCTCTCTCTCAACAGCATTTGGCGAAGTTTTTTCTCATCAGATGTGCGATGTCATTTAATCTCATCAGTATATAGCTCTCACTATTCTTTTAATAGAGCATTTGTATGAAAAATATGTAAATAAAAAGGTCTCTCCACCGGCTACAATCAGTCACCCGTCAGCCATTATGAGCTCTCATACTCAAGTTGCTGAGACAAAAATTCTTGTTTCAGTAGCAATGCATGCATTGTTATTACGAAAATATTTTTAACTACATCATTATAAACACAAAAATTTTTTTCTTTTTGAAAAGAACAGTACATATTTCTTTCATATCGAAAAATTAACAAAATTGGAAAGAAAAATTAATTTTTCTTTCATGAAAAATATCAAATTGAAAAGAAAATTACATGTTGCTGAAAATAATCGCTTGTAAAATTCTGATGCAAGATCATAGACCTAGGACAGATGACTGCACATTTTTCTTTCATATCGAAAATTAACAAAATTGGGAAGAAAAATTAATTTTTCTTTCAAGGTGAAAATATCAAACCTAAAAGAAAATTACATGTTACAAAAAATAACCGAAAACTATAACATTGTAAAAATTTTGTTGCAAGATCTATACACCTAGAGCAGTTGACGATTAAATGCGCATGAGGGGACCCACTCAGAAAACCTCATGCTGAGACAAAACATGTTGATAGGGGGAGGCACAATACACCCTTAAACAATCTTAGGACTCTGCACACGACTGTGTAGTGTGATGGTAAAAATTTTCGTCCCTGGTGCACGTTTTAAAAAAAACATTTTACACACAGGAAGGGCCACACAGATTTTCTATTTTTAAATGCTGTAACATTTCATCTGAAAGTAGCCTTCATAGTTTTAAATCAGTACATATCGCCGAAAGTTAGTATTACCAAGAAATTGCTGACAGTTAGTATTTCTAAGAAATAAATTAGAAATTTTAACAGCTGTAAAAATACTTTAAATAATCATTAATTGTTTTACTGCCACGAGTACTACTCGTGTCATGTCACGACAGCATAGGGTGCCCTTCCCTAAGCGTGATACGTCCATCAACATGCTGTCTCTGAAAAACAAAGCAAAAAAGATAAATAACACACGCTATAGGGTGGAGAGGAGTCATAGGTGAAGACCTCCAGAGCTTCAAGCTACAGAGCGCTGTCAAACTTCTTGGTAAGACGGGCCCTGGAACCTCGTTTCTTCTTCAGAGGCGTGTCTTCGTCACTTTCACTCTGAAGGTCTTCACCCTGAAACGCCGGTCCTTCTTTGCCGACATCAGAAGGATGGCATGGGTCTTTTTTCTGGACACTTTTTCTGTCGACTGATGCATTAGCTTCCAAATTTCTTTTCTTAGGTTTTTGCGGAGTGGGTACAGGAATTTTTGAGGACTTTTTTGTGGGAGTGCTACTGGTGCCTGCGTCAGGTGTGACAGGTGACGATGTTGTTGCAAGGTTGTCCTTGGCAGACGGAGGGTCACTTCTAGGGGAGGGCGTGCAGTGGTCGCAACGATTCTGCTCCGTATCATTTTTGTGCGTAGCAGAACATTCGGCCAACTCACGCAGGCCGTACCATACGTCTTCCAGCAAGTGTAGGTACTCGACAAGCTTCGAGAATTCGTACTTGTTCAAATTAATACCCCTTCTCGTAGGGTGGAGAGATTTCTTTGATGAGTTTGTAAAGAAATAGTGACGTACATCAAGAGATGAAAAGGCTTTCTTTCCCACGACGAAAGTGTTTCGGCCAATATGTACCTTCAGTTCTCCCGGAATGAATTCCATTCCATCTTGGGAGCAGAAAGAATCTTCTGGAGCTTCATCACAAATGAGCCCCCCTACATCACCAGCACAATTGTCTCCCTTGTAGACCACGGAGTCATCAAACATGACAAGTGATTCGAAATCACCGTCGTCTACATGTCGACTGTCATTCATAGCCTCTTCTTCAGACGATGTGTAGCCCTACAAAAAAATTAATAAAGATGTACAGACCTTGAATCCCATGCATTGTCAAAACTTAATTTTTTAAACTTCATTTGAAACCCTGATACACGGTCTAAGTTAAGAAGAGAACGCTGTTGTACAAGTAGACGAGTCGACAGATCAGATCAGGTTGACTTTCAACATTTTGTCAAAGACACATAGATAATTCTGACAAATTATCTATCGAGTCTAACGGACAGAAAAACATAAAAACAAATGGACAACTACCGGTGCTGTCAGAAAGACTGCCATATATATTTATATATTTATATATACATAAGGTATGACAACATAGTTGACCTTTCAGATAAGCATCCTATCAAAAGAGGCAGAAACAAAAAATTTAATAAAAAATGTTTACTTACATGCTTGACAACTCGGGTCAGCTCTGGCGTTGCATTCAGAAGATCTCTAGTTTGCTGCTTATTTAATATGACTCCTCTTTTGGTCGGTATGTAAACAAACTCTTCTTCGTCGAGGATGTAATTACGAAGGTGAAGGTTCACTTTTCCTTTGAACCTTTGGAATACAATGAACTTCCTCGAACCAAGCTCCTTGAAAAACAGGTATTTTCCCCTCACAAGAGTTCCTGCATCTGTGTAGAACTGCTGTCCTTCCGCGAGATCTCCACGGGAAACTCTCACAGCAGCCATTGTGAAAAACTGAGTATTGAAGATTTAAACCGAAAAACAAATTTCTTCTTTTCCTCCAAAGTGTAGAACTGAACGCAATGCCTTCGCAAGGGAGACTTGTGCCGGATGCTGAGGTGCTGTGCCCGAAAAAGACTGGTGCTACGTGCTCAGAGTCCTGGTGCAAGAGGAAGGGTGGGGGTGCGAGCTTGAATTTTATACCCTTCATACCCCTTTTTTTCTTCCAGGAGAAGCGATCTGCCAATTATCCGCAGTTTCAAGGCGACGCACACCAGGGGCGCTGCAGTGCAGGGCTGTCTTAAGGTCCATGTGACAGGTTCAGCCCTATCAAAGAGGAGCCTGCTAAGCCGACCCTGCTAGTGACATGTCATGACAGACCGCCATGTTGTGGAAGATTTTCCACTATTGAAAAACGAAAGCATCCATTTTCTTTCAAAGGAAGAATTCTTTTTGCAAAAATCTTTACTTGAAAAATCTTGATGACAATTGTTTCAGCAAAAATCCCTACTTGTAAAACACTGGTGACTGACTGTGCAGTGGGTTTTTGTTAATAATTCCCTTGACAGTCTCTGATGTTTTACTTCTTCTCACCAAGATAATAAAAAAAACAACAGTTCAGTGCGATATACATTTCTTTAATCGTACCTAAAAGCACAGTTTTTGGATATTGTGTCACACTTGATACAAAGACAGAGGTGTGAAATGTAAAAAGCCTTATACAGACATAGAAAATAGCTAATGTTTGAAATAAAAAATATTAATTTTCTCAACAGTCATTTGATCTTTTGCCAGTTCTTTTTAATTGCTGTAAGGGCTTTAGTGACGCCCTTTTTCTGTGTTGTGGCACTGGTCTTAGAACCTGCGACTTTGAAGACTTTTCTAGGAGCTCCAGCGCTGCTAGGTTTACCCGGTTTTTTTTCCTGGTAATGCTCTTCTTTGCCTTTTGAGTAGATTTAACCATTTCGTTCAGCTCATCACGGGTAATGCCTGGGGGACCATCATCGGTTGCTTCGCTGCTGCCGTCTTCTGGGGTGGCCGTTTGCTCTTCATCGCTTGTCCTTAGGTGAAGGTCATTGGTGCTGCTGTCAGCAGAGGGCGTGCGGGGTGCCACAGCTTCACTGGGTGACGCATCATCATCATAGCCTGGTGAAACGTTTTGCACGTTTTCAGAAGTGTCATTATTCCTTTTTTCTGTAAGCTGGTCAGTCATCCTCTGATATCTTTCACGCGGAACAACGACATGTTCTTCAGCCATTTTATTTAGCAAGTGTTGTAAGAGTTTCCAACACCGAACGTACAAGGCGTGATACAGTGTCAGACTTTGCCACAGCTTTCTGCAATCTGTCTTTGTATGTTGTGCTGTCGTAAGCAAGGGCTCTAATGAACCGTCTATCACGTTTGAGAGCCTCTTTATAGGGCTCTACAGGCTTGAGGTTATTAGTAAGAATATTTTTGGCCACTTCACCTATCGACCTCAGCTGATTTTTTTCAGCATGTCTTAAAATTTCCTTAACTTGTTTTTTTGGCAGAGTTGCAACAGCCTGGAGAAATATGATATTTTCCTTCACAATTGTACAATTGTATCCTCCTGCGGGAAAATGTTAGTCTTCAGTTTATATCTGTTATTAATGTTAGCAGATAAGTCTACAACTAAATACCCATAGCTTTTAGATGTAGCTAGGTCATAGCTGGCCATGAAATATGATGTCTGTGTGGGCATTGTTTGCGAAGCCAGGGTGGTGATCTGTCTCACACTCCTATTATTCCTGAACAAACAGATATACTGAGAATTAAGACCTATTTCTCTAACAGCCTTGCTGGCATGACAAAGGTTTTGTAAAGTGATAATACATGATATGTGGCAGTGGTGACAGAGAACGCACACAATTTCAACAATATTTTTTCCTTGAGAATTGTCTTCCATACTAGACATCTTATCGTCTAGAACAAGAACTGTTTCACCTTGGGTGTCTTGCCAAATTTGTATAAGCTCTTCTTTAGTAGGTATGTCTGACCTAAATTCTATAATGTCACCCAAGGCACTCTCAAGTTCCTCGTATTTGTCCTGCCATACAGAGAAACAATAAATAATTTTGTTTACCTGTGGACTGAACATTGCCCTGTTTTGCAGCAGCAATTTCTTGACAAAAACAACATTTTCCAGCCTGGCTGCTACCAATGACAAGTATATTTTTAGGCAAATCAAACTGCTTAAGGGACCCCTGGACAGCTGTCATGCTGATGCTTATGGTAAGGAAGCTGAGCACTGAATGATCACACTTCATAAACAGCGCGGTTTTTGTCTACTTTAAGAGCGGCCGGGAATTTTGCAAAAATTACAAGAGTGGTGGGTCTCGCAAGCTGCGTGTCAAACTTGACAGACACTCTCATGTTACCACTTCGTTTCAACAGTATGATGTCATCGCTCGAGCCACTTGTTGTAGGTTCAGAATAAAAACCTGTACACGCAAAAACCGTTAGGATAATCATCTCTTGAGATAGGGATAATACCTTCATTGCCATCCATACCATGCAAGGTTTTATATGCGTCCATATATTGACTGTTGGCAGTGCCGTCAGCTGTGTAATAACGAGGCTGTATGGGTGCCTGTGAGAGGTCTTGACCATCAACAGTGACCTGAATAAAGTTGAGACTGTTGTGTTAAAAAAGAAACGGATTTTCTGACAATGTACCATGATTGGCTGAATCACGCACTAATCCTATAATCATTTCAGAGGGCACCCGTCCATTAAATGGGTCATTCAGCTCTCCTGAAAATACACCTTTCCCTAGAGTGAAACGTTTCACCTCAGTTTTTATGTAAGGGTATATAGCTGGTCTGGTTTTTAACAGATCAGCATGAGCAACAGAAATGAGAGGTGCCACATCTATCATGGTGACTTCAAGTGAAGCTTTGGTTACAACCACTTTGAAAGCACCTGCCCCAAAATTAGGCGTAAGCAGACAGAATTCCGGGGTGCTAGGGTATAAAGTTATGTTGAGAGGTACACCGTTAGGTAAAAAGCGCCCAATCTCCAGGATATCACTGTAAAGATGGCCACTCAAGTCAACTTCCTTAGAGTTCAAAAAATAAGGTGTCCTTGCTTTTAAACCCGGATTATTAGAAGTCTGCCAGTTAGGGCTGCCCACTTCATCGCCCGAATCTTTGTAAAACATAGCCATTTGAAGAGTGCCCTTCTTCATTTCCTCACTAGTATACAAAAGAGCTTTTAAGTAAGCCAAGTAAGGGTATGATTGATCCGAATGTGTGAGAACCTTATTTTGTAGGGCAACATCAACCCTGCTGAACATTGAGTGCATGAAATTGTTAACAACGGTGACAGCCGCTGTGACATGCTTGGCTTCTTCATCAGCTGACCGCTTGGTTCTAGCTGGAGTTGCTGTGGTATCCCCTCCCCCACCTTCAGCTGACTCTGTGCCACCACTGCTTTCACCACTTTCATCACTGTCTTCACTAGCGCTATTTTCATCTTTTTTTGAAGAAACGAGAAAATTAGGAGGTTTGACAGTCTCACCACCCCGTCCAACAATCTTACATGTGATATTGAGTCTAGTTGAGCGCAAGTCTAGATAAGAAGCGCCATTACTTGGCACACTAAATTGAATCACTCCCTGATTAGAAAAATCGTTAATAGGATAATAGGTTACAGTGTGTGACCTCTTTATGCCCACATTTTGCAGAGGTTTTTCAAATATAGCTAACTCTTCAGAATAGCCAACATAAGAATCTGAAAGAACTGATTGAGCCATTGTTTTAAAAAAAAAAAGCTAAGGTGATAGTTTAATACCCAAACAAACACTGATGTGTTAAAGTTGTCAGTCGTCAAAAATGTCCTTAACTCTCCTGATCTTTGATTTCACTGATGCTGTGGATGCCTTGCTGGTGCGTGAGCTGTCTGTCTTTCTCTTACGACTGCCAACAGTAGAGTGAGCATTCTGGGCCGATTCAACGCCTTTTGTGACCTCGGCCTCTTCTTTGATGACCTCTGACAGGGCCCGCCTCCTTTCCGCTTCATTTGGGTCAACCACTTCAAGTCTGCTTACATCTTCACCATTTTTTGTTGAACCCACATCAGGACGTGTGCGGACAAGAATCAGGTGTGATGGGCCTGCACGACCCCTGGCAAAAGTGGTGAAGTTGTTTCGGGTGTTGAGCACCAGGGGTCTGTCAAGACCTTCTGCCTGCTTCTTAAAATGTGTAAGGAAAGCTTTGTAATCCCCGCCTCCCTCTGTAGAATAATAATGTGTATCGGTTGCCATTATTAATCTTGGTCTTCTGCAAGGTGTAGTGTGCACGCCACTGTCCCACGTGTGAATGATGGTGATTCGCCATTGCTGTCTGTTAAATAAATGTCAATTACGTCAAGGCCGTCAAGATTTTCAACAGGCTTCCCTCTCATCCTCCGCGCTACAGGGTTAAAGATTTAGCAGGAGAAATTGTCAACGGCTCCTTTTACGAGCAAGAGTTGCAGAAGGTCCTTGTAACAGATGAAACACACATCAACTACAAAATTGAAAAGATTATTTCGTCCAAAACAGTGAATGGGCAGAAGCTTAGCTAGGTTCAACCACTTCAAGTCTGCTTACATCTTCACCATTTTTTGTTGAACCCACATCAGGACGTGTGCGGACAAGAATCAGGTGTGATCGGCCTGCACGACCCCTGGCAAAAGTGGTGAAGTTGTTTTGGGTGTTGAGCACCAGGGGTCTGTCAAGACCTTCTGCCTGCTTCTTAAAATGTGTAAGGAAAGCTTTGTAATCCCCGCCTCCCTCTGTAGAATAATAATGTGTATCGGTTGCCATTATTAATCTTGGTCTTCTGCAAGGTGTAGTGTGCACGCCACTGTCCCACGTGTGAATGATGGTGATTCGCCATTGCTGTCTGTTAAATAAATGTCAATTACGTCAAGGCCGTCCCCTGTGAGCTTGACATAGCGGGGTGAGTCAAAGGTCACAGGCCTCCCTCTGAGAAGGTCATTAAAATACACTCTGTTTAGCGTGGGCCTCAGGGCTGTGTTTACAAAGCTGGGTTCGCACACGCTGGAATTGATTGTTATATAAGCTGTCTTGTAATTGTCCTGGAATCTCGGTAGATCTATGTCAAGAATAGCTACACGCCAGCTGATGTTGTGTTATCGGGAAAAAACTGATCACTTTGACCACTAGAGACGTACAAGTACATGATTATTCAGTCCTACCAGCTGACTGCTTAATGTCCTGATATTTCTTTATGTCCTTTGTTGGTATGAAGGAGTTGAACTTGGGTGAATATCCGTACCACTTAACCTGGCTAAGCTTCTGCCCATTCACTGTTTTGGACGAAATAATCTTTTCAATTTTGTAGTTGATGTGTGTTTCATCTGTTACAAGGACCTTCTGCAACTCTTGCTCGTAAAAGGAGCCGTGGACAATTTCTCCTGCTAAATCTTTAACCCTGTAGCGCAGAGGATGAGAGGGAAGCCTGTTGAAAATCTTGAATAGTTCTTCAGTAAATTGCTCTTGATATCCGCGTTTGAAGGGTCCCGGAGAGCGACTTAACCTGACCAGCTGATCGATTTCAAATGCGAAATGCACTGGATGTTGCGCCCTTTTATTGAGAATCGGCACATAAACTCTCTCATACAAGGCCCTAGAGTTGCGGGCATTAACTTTAGACGGCGCCATGTTGATGCTGGAATGCGTTGTGTGATTGTACGAGTTTGCTATGTCACCAATAACATCTATGAAGTTATAAGTCTGATTTTCATAGAAATATTTGTACAGACGGTCCTCTATTGTACGGTTAACACGTTCAGCATAGGAGGCTTTGTGTGCACCATAGGCTATCATGTGTGTGACGTCATAATCCTTTAATAGCTCTTGGAAAGCCTTACCTAAAAATTCACGCCCTTGGTCTGATCTTAGCATTTCAGGATGTCTACCTTCATCAAAAATGTGTTTGCACGCTGCAGCTGTTTCAGCTGTAGTTTTAGTTTTCAGAGGCTTCACCCACAGATATCGTGAAAAAAGATCAATGCAAATCAAAAGATAACTGTAGCCTTTTTTGTATTTTGACAGATTGGACAGCTGCAGGATGTCTGAATCCCACTGCATATCCATATAATCAACGATGATTTCCTCTGTAGGATATCTTTTAGGAGGTATGGTGTGTATGGCATGTGTTGACTGCATGGCCATCCATTTTGGTAATTGACACCATCGGGTTTATCATTTCTGTCTTTGATGTAGTACCAAAGTTTATCTGGCCCATAAAAACTTGCAGGGCTATCTGGATTGTAATATATACCTGAAAGGTATCTATCCACTTCCTGTGAAAAATCCTCCATCGCATTAACCGGTGATGACAGGTTGATGAGCAGGCTGATGAGCAGGCTGATGAGCAATTATCCTCCGGGATGTGCGCATGCGGGGAGCCGGCAAAATTGCCCCAAAGGACGTGCTGAGCAAAATCAGCCAAGTTTCAGAACTTTTTCCTAGTGATATATTTATGATAGCACTGATTATGACGGTAAATATTACCAGCGCCTGTGTTAGAAACACTATTTCTCCCTTTGGAAGCTTTTGACCCCATACAGACCATTTTTCGGTGGATTCTGTTGAGGGTTGTGAATATAACACACTGCTCCCCTGTTCAGCATCCATTGATAGGTGTAAGGTGAATGATCAAAAGATGACATTGCACCCCTTATATATAATACAGAAATTTTTTCTTCATGTACCCTCCCCTCCTGTCAAAGTAAAAAATAATTACTTGGCTCACAAGAACATAGAGCTGTAAGCCCTCTTGTGTTAAAACCTGAAACAGTGGTAAAGCTGTCTAGACACAGATGATGCTATAGACTATGAAGGACTGCATGGTGTCGCCCTCTCGTGTTACATGAAACAGTACTCTGCTTTTAGACTTGATCTACCCGTAAACATCTTTTAAAATGTATATAGGAGGTGTGTATAAAATCTGTGTTTTACCTTCTCAGCAATCAAAAAAAGAATTAAAAACAAATAGAATGGTTGGCAGTATAGATGAAATTATTTAATTTCTACAAAGAAAAAACACAAATTCTTGACCAATTTCATCAATAGTACCCCGAAGGGTTACATTCTGGACACATTAAAGCGCCATACTGATTCATATGATCCTCAGCAAGATAACATGGTACTATTATACTGAGTTCCGGTATGACAGCATCTATTTCACCCATTTTTAAAACAATGAGTTGAAACTGATGGAGTGTGAGAGAAATACCTTCATCCACACACACACAGCACATGCCCTCGAAAATTTCATCATATTTTGTGAAATGTATTAATTGCGATGTTCTAAAAGTTTCAACATAATAATTTCCTCCTAGGTGTAAAGAGTAGTCAGATCCGGCATTGTTAGTGATGAGTTCCGCTGCTTGCACCAACCGAGAATATCTCTGGAGCGGTAGCACAAAATTGTCGCAATTGTCGGGGGTGTCGTCAATCTGTAAAGTGAAGATAAAAAATGTTTATTTAAAAAACTCAACTGTAAGCCCTGCATGAGGGAAAACAATGTTTTTAATATTTGAAAATTGTTTTAGACCCATACCTGCATACTTCTAATGTCCACAGTGACATCACCGTAGTTAACAAGGACCTTCAGAAAAACGTTATCTCCAAGATAAAGAGCAAATCTCTCACCATAGGTGAGTTCAGGAATCATGCTTGCAAGTTCAGGGTACTGACGTAAAATGATAGCAAACAGTCTTGCAACACCTCTGACATTGTGTTGATCGTGCAACATCTCCACAAACTCCCTGGCTTGTATTTCAGGATCCTCGATGTGTTTCAAAGTAAGATAGGAAGACATGTTTAATATTCCTTCATTTTGTAAAATCTCAGCAATTTCAATACCATCTATTGTTCCTGCTATAACCGCTTGATACTTAATCAAAATATCCATCACGTATTATCCTTGTTACGCCTTGAAAATCTTGGAGTGTAATGATGTAAAATGGTGGTTTCATGTTGAACTTGAAAGAAGCGCTAGAATGTGAAATATTTTACCGCGAATGCTTTTCATTGGTTAATTTAAAATTGCTTATATAACTCAGCTGTTCCAATAAATAACAGTCTTTGATCGTGTTCAGACATGTCTATGAACTCATGGTGTATCTTAAATAACATTGTATGTATGTGTCCAGAATGTTATTGCATGAAAAGAAAAAAAGTTGGTTTAAGGTGTCAGCAGATGAAGTCTCCATATCGGCTGAGCACAACACACATAGTCCAAAAAGTACTCAGAAAAATCATAGATACAGTGGATGTTTGATCCAAATGCATAAGGTGACTCCTTGTATACAGTATAGTGAGCATCGTCACAGCAGTTGGCCTTTTTGAACACTTCCCATTTCTTCATAAAGAAGATGTCGGTGACAGAGTGAGGAGAATTGATAGGATTTTCTTCTTCTGAAGAAGAAGATGCACCCGATGAAGAAGAAGAAGAAGAAGAATCTTGAGACTGTGCTGCGGCGATTCCGTCGTAAATAAACGGCAGTTAATTTCCTGTGATAGGTCTGTGCCAAAGATATCTCACATAGTACTCTTTACAGATAGGTGCATATCCATCATCTTCAAATTGTGCAAAACTCTTTTTACATTCTTCAAGAGTTTTGAATCTCAGAAGACATTCAGTAGCAACAGCGTGGTGATCTTCTCCATTTTCACATTCCTCCACAGCCATAATAACCCATTGTATATATCCTGTCATTGTGTGCACTGTTGAAAGTTCCACAGAAGACTGTGTACTGTTAGCATGAGAGATGTGGAAAGGCGGTCAAATTTTTTACATGTCTAGACAAGTAGATAGGTCACATTTAATCGGGAACAGTTATGCCAATGTAACACCCTGTGACAGGGAGGTACACGGTTGCAATATGGCCTGAAACACTTATTAATGAAAAACATATGAGTATCACTAATAACTAATTAACGAAAGCTTGTATTTAATTAGTTAATATATACAGACATAGGAAGGGTATATATAATTTATACGTATGGTGGCAGCACCTGTATCACACAAGATGGCGCCTGTGTACTCTGTGCGGCCTGGTGACGCCATCTGGTGTAGTTATAGCAGTTTCTACTGGCCATACTAGCATTTATACTACTTATAGCCAGAGGGCCCTGCAGGATCAGAGGCTGGTAGCCGGCGGCACCTGCAGGGATCCTTTGATCTCATAGCCTGAGGCGCCGGTATTCCTTTGGCGGTATCTTGGTACTTACGTAGTCACACTTACCCAAAAGAGCTGAGTGCCTATTGCCTTGCAGTATTCAAATTGATAACTGAAAAAATCATTCGGAGCCATATAGAAACATAAATAGCCTTTATGCTAGGGATTATGCTTTGGGGGGGGGGGGGCACTTGAATGAATGCGAAGTTGGATGACCTTGGCATATTTTTGAGGTCACGGGTCAAAGTGATCCCAAACCTTGTGGAAATGAGAACTTCTGATATGTTGATGCTAGGTGGCAAAAATTATCATGGGAATCTCTCGAATGGAGAAACCCCATTTAGCAGGGTGACACGAAAACATATTGGGTATAAATGAACAACAGTTTTTTACTGTTAACTTGGGGCAACAGTTATTTTTATTCGACACTTTGGGATGATCATAAACCACTATTGCCGAGCTCCTTGTTGTGGGGGGAGGGGGATTCTCTTCATTCAATTAGGGAAGTCTTTAATAAACTATGACTATTTTGATGAAGTAATCCTGCATCATTATGAGGTAAGTAGAAAGTCTGTTATTTGCTCTTGTGTTAAAGTTCAAGATTATAAGGCTCAGTTGATGTTGAAGCAATTCAATGTCTTGTCATTGACGCATCCCAGGATTTCTTTCTTACGGACTTGGTGATTTCGTGACATAGCTCTATAAGCGACGAAACTAGGTCAATTACTGCGCCCGCTGATTTCAACGTGTCGGCAAACAAAGTAGTTCTTTAATTATCGCTGAATCTGACGTAGTATAGCTTTTCTTGGCACAGAAACCTGCGTGAATGTATTCTAATGGTTAGTATATAATCATTTATGATGCTGAATTCCTTACTCCCCCACAGATCCTCTTGCTCCCAAGAAATCTGTCAGTCACTCTGTGACAAGTCACATCGCCTAAATGATATGAGTGGCTGTGTTCAGTCAGAATCTTACACTATATGTGGATTTTGTCTTATTTTGTCATTGCAGGAAAAGTGACACACAAAGATCACTACCAGTGACTACCAAACAATAAATTAAAGTATTTTTTAGGTCACTGTGTGGAGATAATAAACCATTTCGAAAACTTCCAGATATTCTTGGGCAACAATTAAACATTTGGTGAGGTAAGTTGAATGAATGGATTGAATTGTACTGCCAGAAAAAAACAGCATCTAGATAGTTTTCATATTGTTCCGAGAGGGATATGTTTGACATTTGACATTTTTGATATTTTCAGACCTTATTTTTTCATTTTCACAATTTTGTAGATCAATTTTCTAATTCAGAATATCAATTCTTGTGTTCAGAGTTTCTCTTATTTCGGTAATGAGAAATGTGACAAATGAAGTCAGGTCAGTAGATAGGCCTATGCTGTTGTTCTGCATGGCGTCCTTAGCAACACTTGTTTCTGTCGCGTCCTTTGGGGGGGGGGGGCTCCCTTCATGTCAAAATATCTTATCGATCAGATGTTGGTCATTGTTGTAGCATTGTTTAAAAAATTCCCTGTATGTTTATGTAGATGTGTGAAAAAATTTGCCTCCGAAGTTCTTTGATGACAATGATGTGTTGGTTAGTTGAGAAGTGTTGTGTTCAAGGCTGCTGGTTACTTCAGCCTCGTATAACCAGCAAAAATGTTAGTTAACTCCCTTGTTAGTGCAAACAGTTCTTTACTTGCAGTTAAAAAAATCAAGGAGTCAAACAAATTAGTAAATATGTCTAGTGGAGTATGTTAGTTATACCCCAGTTAGGAGCTAACTGACTTTTTTGTTGGTTATATCCCTCTGTCTTCAAAGTTGGGATATAACCAACAAAAATGTTAGTTAACTTTCTCCGATATAACTATTACCAATATGGTAGCAACAGTATATTTAACCAACGCAGGAAAAAAAAGATTAGACATGCATGCTTTTTATGTACATTTCTTGTGATTTTCCATATAGATGGCTTTTATTGCAAAGGCCTGACATCAAAACAAATAATTAAACTGAAAGAGTGAGATGAATAATATATATTAATGTAACATAGTTATGTGATAAGGTTACATGAAGGCCTATCATTTCATTGTCACCCTAGTGTGTAATATTCTGATTTCTGTAGACATAAATCGGACAGTATTAAAGACATCTACTAGAATTTAACCCCTAGATAGATAGATAAGATATACTTTATTCAGTCCACGCTGAAGCTCTTGATGGTACATTGAATAGACTTGCTTAGCAGGTTGACATTCAACTTTCAACTTTTTTGATGTAGATAGTTTTAGTATCTTACACTCGATGGTACAAAACTGTTGCCAAATCTACTAGTGGTGGTGGATTAGGGCTTTAAGTCCTGTATTTCTGCAACTGATGGGCTTATTAGGACAGGTAGGGACCATGGCAATGAGACGAAGGATGAAACAGCCATCCAACATAGGCTAGACCGGGAATTAAACCCGGGATCCAGTGGTTTGAAGCACAGCGCGCTACCACTGAGTTAGACTTCACGTATAGATAGATAGATGGCAGATAGATAGATAGCATTCCAAATGGGGCTAACATTATAATGGCCGCTCAGGCACCGACCTAATGTCTAGCCATTTTGGCATTTTTTCGTCAATATTGCTCGAATACCATTGATTAAAAATAATGTCACAGCAATAAATTTGGATGTGCAATATAAATTTATATTTATGGTTACCCATTACATTTTTATATGTAAGTCATATTGTGTGTAAGTCATATTTAAGTTTTATGGTGCAAAAAAAGTATTCAGCTTTTCATAATGGTGTTGTACTCACTAACCCGTTCTCTCCTGGATGTATTTTATCCTATGATCAATAAACAATTTTCTTGTTAATCCAAGATGCCTTTTTGTCCTGTATACTGGCGAAGTCTTTGTTAAAACACTTATAAAGGCAGATGTATAAAATTTTATTAAAATTATGGAGAGAATTAAGCTGCTTATGTATCTCACTTTATTTAGAATTTATTAAGTAGTTATTACCTTCACATAAGTTTAGGAGAACTTCATGTTTCTCACTTCATATAAAAAAATTAAGAAGAACTTCATATGTTTCTCACTTCATGTAGAGTTCGGGAGAAGCTCATGGGTCTCACTTTATATCGAAGTTCAGGAGAATTTCATGTGTCTCACTTCTTATGGAACGTAAGCTGAAGTTATTCATGTGTTTCAATTCATGTAGAAGTTAGGGAAAAGTTGTTCATGGGTTATCGGGAGGTTGTTCCTTTGACCCCTTCATATAGAAGCTCAGTCCTGCTGAAATTATGTTGAAATTTGCAAACAGATGCCCATTTTTTCCAATGATACAAGTTGTTTCCATTGGCATGAATGCAAAATTAATTTGTAACTATAATCTGAATGATGTTTCAGGACTATTTATTTAAAATAGATAACAATATAATACATGAAGAAAAAAAGTATAAAATTATAATACAAGAACATTACCACAGGTTTAGTATAGAAATATAGAAGACAGAGAAAAAAAAAGAAAGCTTACATATACACATATATACAGTCAACACTTAGTTATCCGCACACTTTTGTCCCCAGCCAGCTGTTCGGATAAATGAGGGGAAATATTCAAAATAGCAAAAGAGTGTCCAGAGGAACGGAGTCAGATATATACAGGGTTCACAAAAGTGTGCGGATAACTGAGGGTTGACTACTAATTATTTCATGAGTCTTTCGCTGAAGTGGCCTCTGTCTTTCAAGGGTAGGTTCACACGGTTTTCCTTTTTTGTATTATCCAAAAAAAAAGGAAAACACTCAAAACTCTCTTATTACAATATCATAAATTCAGTTCAGTGCAAATTTACTTACAAGTGAAATTACAATATAGATGAGGGAGAGAAATGTAACTTTAATTATGCTTATTGTACTATGAATTAATTATAAAGAAAATAAGTGATTCACACAAAGCATGAAACAGCAAAAACAAATTGACAGACATGTTATCATGAATTTCAAATCCCAACTTTCTAATCTGCTAATCCACCTTTTTGTGACATTTCATTTTAAACTTCCTGTCTCTCCACTGTCAATTTTTTGCCTTTTGTCATTATGTCCAATTGTCAGAGTCACAGCTCAACAAAAGAAATAAGTATGGAAAATTTAACGAAAAGTATGTCAAAATTATGACAGATATGTTACAAAAATGGAGCTTGACTTATTTATAATGCTCTTACATGCTTGATATTGAACAATGTGACTCAAATACAAGTGGACATTTATTTTGAAGCGTACTATATATGCAGTGTGTGAATATATGTGTTAGTTTAGTTGCCAAGATTACAAACAATAAAATATATAATATTTACATCAATATAAAGAAAGTAAAGACATTTTCATTGTGTCTTCAAATTAGTTTACAACATCTAAATAATTAATCATGTCTCCACCAGTGTATGATTTTTTTCCTCGTAGAATAATGAACTTACGTTTATCATGCAGAAAGTCTGTTTTCTCTGTTTCACTCAAATGTAAATGTATTTTTTATAGTCCGTTAAACTGCTCAAGCAGTCTTAACCGATTTACAATTACACCCTTGGCAGGCCTATTCTAGCATTAGGCCATGAGCCTTTCTCAACTCCCCGGGGAGTATCCAGATAGTATTCAAAATCAGGCCAAGTGTCGTTTCGACATAGTTTTGACATCGCTGACATCGCATCGACGACGATACAATTTGGAATGCTATCTTGGATACAGCTGGGCAGCTGTTGTCAGCACACACAGAGGAAGCACTCTACAATTGCCATCTGTGCCTATAGCCAAATACCCATTTGCAACTGGGTGGAGGGAAGCAGTGGATCTGCTCAGTTTTTCCATGCTGTGGAGGAGCATGAACCCACAACCATGCGTGTACGAGTCACTTTATCCATTAGGCCATGGCACCACACTTAACACTTAACAGTAAATACATTCAATTAATGATTCATAGTGTTGAAAAATACATTCTGTGCAGCAGGATACCAAAGCCCTCAAAGTCAGATAAAAAAACCAAATGATTTTTTGTTTCAGCACATTTCTTCATTGGCTACTCTGAATAAACTTAATAAACTGTGATTCATTATTATTATTTTACTAAGCATGAAGTTCAGCCTTTTCCGACACTTCTACAAATCTTCCCTTGATTATTATCAGTGTAATAATTATGTAGAATTGTCTTAAACGTTTCTGCTTCATCCGTGACATCCTGATGGTTTTACAGCCACTGATTGATCAATTCAGTAATCTGCAACACTGTTGCAATCAGAAACAGCAAACCTTTACGCTGGATTTAGTCAAACAAACTTTTAACTGCTAGACTGTTTTAATTAAGCTTCATTATGTCAGGTGGTAGCAGGTCGTTTCGGCCTTGAGCCTGTTCGGCCTTGCCAAAAACAAGTCGGTTCGGCTTTTTAGCGAAGTCGATTCGGCCTTTTAGCGAAGTCGATTCAGCCTCCTATATTTTTGTATGGGAGCCGAATCTACTTCAAAAACGAGACGGTTCGGCTGTTTAATTGAGTCGTTTCGGCCTTCTGCTTTTTTAAGTGCAATCTAGAATGAAAGGAATCGGTTTCCATTGATAAAGGAATAGAGAAAGAATTGAATGCAATTAGAAATGCTTTGTGATATTACTTGAAAGCATAAAGAAAGAATAAGGACCATGGATAAAGGAATAGAGAAAGAATGAATGCAATTAGAAATGCTTTGTGATATTACTTGAAATAATAAAGAAAGAATAAAGAAACAACTTTGTGATATTACTTGAATTGAATGCAATTGGAAATGCTTTGATATTACTTGAAGAATGTGAAACACAAATAAAACTAACATTTATGTTTGTTTTAATTTATATTTTATTTACTAATAAATTTGTGTATTTAGATAAAAAACTAAATATTAATACACATTTCACATGGCCTCCTAAAACATTCAGCAATATTTCAGATAATATTCCCCAAAGATATTACCAAATTATTTGCACAATATTTAAATTGTCATGTAAATTGATATTATGTCAATATATGGAGAAAAGATTGTCACAAGTATCTAAATTCCATGGTCCGGTCATGTATTAGACACACAACAATATTTATTTACTATTGTGAAAGTCTTTATTGTTTTTTTGAATTGTGATTATGATTTATATTTTGTCATTAATAAATAAAATTGCAGAAACCCCTCTGTTGTTTAAATGTCAAGGCTGGTATTTTGTTTTTAAAGGGCTCGTTACCACAAACAAATAGGTGTAAATATCATCATTCTATCATGATTAGTTATCAAGATAATCTATTTCTTATCGGCGCCAGGGGGGGGGGGAATTATAAGGGCAGATTAAGTATTTTTTGGCGGCCGGCCGAACCCGCGGCCGAATAGACTTATTTCTTAGACCGAACTGAGTCTGTTCGGCTTCAATGCTAAAGTATAGGGAGCCGAACCGACTTGTTTCGTAGGCCGAATCGACTCATTTAAACGAGTCGTTTCAGCCGGGCCGAACTGGTCGAAGGCCGAAACGACTAGCATTCTGTCAGATAGGCATTTAAAATGCTATCTTGGGCTTGAGTATTATCACGTTTCTTTAGGACATGAAGCATGAAATTTATGCAACAACTCTGACATCATGTTCTCAATTTCAAATGGTATTTGAAAAGCAATTCTACGTAATTATTACAACTATAACAATAAGGCCAATTTAGTTACATTCAATAATTAAATACATCTATACATGTCAAATGATTTACTTATACTTTTGAAATATTTATGAAAATTTTTTTACATTATTAGCTTATTTTTGTAGCCTGATATTCATCATATGTAAACCGACCGGCGATGTGAATCTTAATTCTCAGCCACTATCGTGTGCTACATCAGTGAAATATTTTTAAAAATTGCACTGGCATATGAAAAATAATAAGGCACTCATTAATAGGTAAATGCAAACGTAAGAGTTTTGTCTTCCAAAAAGTTTTTTAGAAACGTCAGCTTCGATTGCCGTTCAGTGATAATTTTCTTCTATTCACAAATTTTTCACTGAAACAATAAAAAAAAAACATAATCACGTGGACAAATTTGTTTTGTATCATAGGCAGACAAATTACAATCTCCAGACAAACCGACATAGATTATGAAGTGAACTGCCAAGTAGAGTCTTTTCACTGAGCAACCCTTAATTCAGGAGGACATACGTCTTTCATCTCTTCTTATTACTTGCTTTGCTTTTCAGACATAGTAGATCATAACTAACTGATTCCATAAATATAATTTTCTCAGGGAAAAGCAGAAATCAATTTAATGATAAGATGTCAAATGTACATAAAAATGCAATAAAAATACTACTGCTAGGATGCACATTGCTGCACCCAATTTCAATCAAGAGTGGACACATTTTCAGCCAATAGAATTGCAGTATTTTGTTGTAGGCACGTAGTGGAAATATAGCGAACCTTCCGTGAAAATCCACTATTGCAAAGGCCGATGGTTTTGGTAGACTGCGAGCAAATAAATATTCCTGCTTTAGGGAGTAAAATTTGAATATAAATATTGAATATTGAATATGGGTATGCTGTATGATGACTCATGATAGGCAGCAGGTCTGAAGATGCGTAATAACTGCACAATGTGCCTTGCAGTCTATTCCAATACAGATGCCACATTCTAAGCTGAGAGTGGTGCTGTTGCAAATTGAAGGCTTATCCCAGTACTTGATCAGCTGAATGAACGTCCCAGATTCACTGATCCATGTCATCAGTGGGCAGATTAGCTTGCTTCCTGGTGTAAAATTCTTGGTGTGATTACAGTCATGAGTCACCAGGGTAACATGGGACATATAGGGACATGACTCATCAGTTACCAAAAAAGGAAAATTCTTCACTCTTAAACATATCACGGTAACACCAAACTCAAGGTATACAAGGCAGTCGATTACATGTATGCCAGGAAGAACTGGAAAATGTACAGTTACTGTGGGTATGTGAAACAATGTTGAATGAATCCCATCTCTCTTGTCTTCACAAGCGGCTACAGATTAAATAGCAGGATAAAATTACCGCAAGGTTCTGTCTTGTGCTGCATGTAAACAAATTCGCTGCATGACAAATAGGTAAGAATTGGCCTCTCTCTATCAAAAAAAATCTGACTGTCTTTTAGAAGCAAAAATGAAAACTAGATGGGCTGGACACTTGTACTGGTACTGCAAATTGCGGATGACTGTAGTAGTGGTGGCGTGCTCAACTACTGATTCTGAGATTTCAGGTTGAAGCACTGATAAAGAATCCCAGTGCTATATAATTATGAAACCTTCACATTAACGAAGACCAACTCTGGCATTGTCACTCAGTCTCACTTTGGTCTCATGGTCACAGGAATTTCTCAATCAGGATAGGCGCTGATAAGTACAGGACACACGCAAAATGTTTGATATGCCTTACCTATTGTTACAGGGTACAAACTTGTAAGATAGCAAAGTAGCCTTCAATCATTGCAGACAGCAAATTTGTTTCAGATCTTTTAAAGAAAAAGAAGAAAACAATGGCATGAATTTTATTGTAAAACACTTACCAATCTTGTAGAAAGTTCCACCACTTAAAGAATCCACATCTACTAAACCATTGACTACCATTGTATCATAGCAAATGTGTGACTCCATTTCACTGCATCTGTAGATTCTGATGATCATGTTGATGTAGGCAACTATGCCTTTGTGTAGGGGGAATCGACTGAATGTAGCAGTCGGCATGCAGAAGGCTGTGGTGTTCGTTGTATTAGTCACTTCCATCAAATGTACTCGCGGCATGTCACTGAAATTTTCTCTCCCTGTGTCAAAATAATAATCATACATTTTGTTGATTTCTGATACAGAAAAAATCCTTAAAAAGGGTCTTTGAGATGTCAACAACAGATATCATAGACTGTGTTGTGCAAAGTTCGCATCAGCAGCACTTTCAGGAATCAACTCCATCATATTTAAATTAGTTTATAAGACAAAATATATGAACGATTAGATTTAGATGTTTCTATTGGATTGCAGTCATCAGGAAAAACAGGCATAACATTTTCTTGCCATATCAATTATCCATTGGCAATTGCAGTGGTCATGAATTTGTGGGGTCAACAACAGTAAGGACAGCCAGGGTGGATCAAAACATTCTGACTAACAAGAATAATAGCTATGTTTTTCATGTCATAGTTTTCTGTAAAAATGTTTTGCATCCACCACTGAACATTGTTATTGTCACCCAAAACTTTGTTGATGGTGCAAATTCTGCTATTATTTCCTAATGCTCATTTTTCCTGAAGAGGACTTGTAAAGAATACAATCGTATTCTTTGTGCAAAAAAACATCAAACTACTGATGGAAGAAAAGGCCCACCTTGACATTCAGATCATCTGTTGTTATTACGGACCAATCTTTTCCAAAACAACCCCCTGGATTTGCCCAAATTGATGATGCATATTCCTTTATCCAGCATCTTCTCTGATCACACGGAATTGGACTAGCAATGTACATGTATATAATTGGTTTTTTATACAAGGGCATGCCAGCAGGTAGTTCAGGACAGTCACGGTAAGGATTTTCACACCTTGTCATCCTATAGTTTTCGTTTAGGTGTAATGTGATCGGTACCTTTATATCACAAAAACTGCCCTCGAAGGCAAGTATATCATCGTTTTCCAGCCAAATATAATTTAGATTAGTTAGATTCCTGAACATGTCCTTTGTTACTGTGCCAGTTATTGGAACTCCGTTGATGTCAGCTCTTTGCAAAGATTTCCCAATTGGAGTAAGGTTTGGAAAACTTGTAAGATGGGTCAATGTCAATATTACACGCGCAAGTTTTATACATCCCACAAAATAATCAGTAGGTAGGAAAGTTATTGGGTTCCACCCTAAATTTAAAAGTACCGAGCAACCTCCTTCCAGGTCAGGAGCCTCTGTGAGGCCACAGCTGTGGAAACAAATGATTTTCAACATTTTGTTGTAAAAGAAAGGTTTTCCAGGTATTTTAACAAAAGGGTTTCCATCAGCGCACATCGAGTAGAGATTTTGCATCAGCGATATTTTGGGAAATTTTTTCAATCGGTTAGATTTTATGTCTAAGATTTGCAGGTCTGGAAAGTCCAGCACTTGATCCGTGATCTCACTCACATCATTGCTGCATTCCTTATCTGGGAAATATTCCATCAGCGTATTTTGAGCTGTTAAGGATGTCAGGTACTTCAGGTCATTCAGGACAAAATATTCTATAAAATAAATTCCAGCTTCAGCAAAATTCAAAGTAGTCCCATTTGTGTAGGGTGTGCTTGGTTCCCCAAAGTTGATTTTTGCCAACAAAAGCAATGTTATTGCAATAGAGTAATCATTAATTGCCGTCATCATGAAATGTTTTGTGGCAGCTCTCTGCTGTGTCTGTACTGTGTGGTCGCAGAATGAATAGTTGCACTACATTCATCCGTGTTGATAAGATTAGCAAGCTGATCACTGGTTCCACTTTTTTTTTTACCGATATTAATATATAAATTTTTAAAAAAACTCTGCTTATTTGTCCGGAGAATTGGCTATTCACTATCATATATATTTTAAATAAACATAAAATTCATGACAAGTTTGATGTTCATCATTTTTATCAGGCTTTCATTGATGTTATTAAAAGTAGACTTTCTTTTGATAATAGGCTACATGTTATGTCTAGAGTTAGTGAAAATACGTTTTTGCACACCAGAAACAGATCTTTCAAATTTTAATAAATTTCAATAAATGTTTTTACATGACAAAAAATGAAATAACTGTGCCATGAGTATCAAGATAAGTTTCCATTGACCTTATGAAGTACACTGGTCAAAAAGTTAATAATTCTATTGTATATATATATACAATTATACATCGAACCATATTTCTGCGGTGCACTGTCCTATGCCGATGACATTTGTCTTATATCTCAATCAATAGATACTTTGAAACTCATGACTAAGGTTTGTGAAAAGTTCTCTGAACAATTCAATGTATCCTTTAATGGTGACAAGAGCCCATTGATTAAATTTGGTGGATGACAAAGCCAAGACTTCGCATAGGAGCACATTTACATGAAAGGTTGCCAAGTGAATTGCACAGACTCTGTGGTGCACCTAGGTCACAAAATTGTCTCAAATCCACGTCAAGATGACCTGGAGAGCGTAGTGAGAAATTTCAACCGACAATTTAACATGTTTAGGGCCAAATTTCAATGCATTGCAGCACACGTGAAAAATTCTTTGTTTGTGGCGTATTGCACGCCATTGTATGGAATACAACTGTGTGACCTTCAGAATTGTCACAAACTACATGTGGCATACAGGAAGAGCATCAGAACATTGTGAGGTCTTCCTTACAGAACCCACTGCAGTTACTACCTTGTATTACTAAAAGCAATTGTTCAGTGCGTTAAACGGTTCATCAAATTTGCAAATAGTGTACTGCAACACAAATTCCCAGTTGTCAGATATTTATTTAAGGTGTTCCTCAGAAATAACCTTCACTATGGTAGTAACTTATGTGGTCTCAATGCTGCTAATCTGATGAATTTGGATGTAGCGGAATTATGTCATATAGTGAACAGAGACTGTGAAGCCAATTGCTACACACAAGAAGATACTATCACAGGAACAGCTATTGGAGACTTAGTTATTGTCTCACAAGGACAGTTGTTTTCAATTGTGGACAGACATGATGCTTTTCAATTTCTCAATTTTATATGTACATCTTGATTATTTTATATTGATGCTTCTATAAACTGTTCGATTTAATTTTTCCATAATTTATACGCATAAACATCATAATAATAATAATAGCAGGAAGACAGAACTTCAAACAATATGACTTTTTTTAATAATTTAAGCAGCAAAAACGTGCACAAATTAAATTTATGACACATGTCACCATGTAAAAAATTGTATTATCGAAACTGGTTGGTGATGTTTATGGTAAATTCATAGTTTGTAAAATGGCAAATGGCCTCATCATATAAATAACTATACAGTTCAATCTCAAATTATGATTACATCACTAGCGAGTGCTTCATTATCTCAGATTGTGTTCTGGAACAGAGTTTTTTTAATTTCTTTCATCTATCTTAGAACGTTACTAATGGGATCACCTCAATAATGTGCACACTACAGTATTCAAATTGATAACTTAAAAAAATCATTCGGAGCCATGTAGAAACATAAATAGCCTTATGCTAGCGATTACACTTTGGGGGGGGGGGGGCACTTGAATGAATGCGAAGTTGGCATATTTTTGAGGTCACAGGACAAAGTCATTCCAAACCTTGTGGAATTGAGAACTTCTGATATGTTGATGCTAGGTGGCAAAAATTATCATGGGAATCTCTCCAATAGAGAAACCCCATTCAGCAGGGTGACACGAAAACATATTGGGTATACATGAACAACAGTTTTTTACTGTTAACTTGGGGCAACAGTTATTTTTATTCGACACTTTGGGATGATCATGAACCACTATTGCCGAGCTCCTTGTTGTGGGGGGAGGGGGGTCTCTTCATTCAATTAGGGAAGTTTAAGTCTTTAATCAACTATGACTATTTTGTTAAAGTAATCCTGCATCATTATGAGGTAAGTAGAAAGTCTGTTATTTGCTCTTGTGTTAAAGTTCAAGATTGTAATGTCTTGTCATTGACGCATTCCAGGATTTCTTTCTGATGGACTGGGTGATTCCGCGATATAGCTCTATAAGCGACGAAACTAGGTCAATTAATGCGCCTGCTTATTGCAACGTATCATTGTTTAAAAAATTCCCTGTATGTTTATGTAGATGTGTGAAAAAAATTTGCCCCCGAAGTTCTTTGATGACAATGATGTGTTGGTTAGTTGAGAAGTGTTGTGTTCAAGGCTGCTGGTTACTTCAGCCTCGTATAACCAGCAAAAATGTTAGTTAACTCCCTTGTTAGTGCAAACAGTTCTTTACTTGCAGTTAAAAAAATCAAGGAGTCAAACAAATTAGTAAATATGTCTAGTGGAGTATGTTAGTTATACCCCAGTTAGGAGCTAACTGACTTTTTTGTTGGTTATATCCCTCTGTCTTCAAAGTTGGGATATAGCCAACAAAAATGTTAGTTAACTTTCTCCGATATAACTATTACCAATATGGTAGCAACGGTATATTTAACCAACGCAGGAAAAAAAAGATTAGACATGCATGCTTTTTATGTACATTTCTTGTGATTTTCCATATAGATGGCTTTTATTGCAAAGGCCTCACAACAAAACAAATAATTAAACTGAAAGAGTGATAAAGGCCTATCATTTCATTGTCACCCTAGTGTGTAATATTCTGATTTCTGTAGATATAAATAGGAAAGTATTAAAGAAATCCACTCTGACTGAATTTAACCCCTAGATAGATAGATAAGAGAAGATATACTTTATTCAGTCCTTGCTTAGCAGGTTGACATTCAACTTTCAACTTTTTTGATGTTAGAGAGTTTTAGTATCTTACACTCGATGGTACAAAACTGTTGCCAAATCTACTTGTGGTGGTGGATTAGGGCTTTAAGTCCTGTATTTCTGCAACTGATGGGCTTATTAGGACAGGTAGGGACCATGGCAATGAGACGAAGGATGAAACAGCCATCCAACATAGGCTAGACCGGGAATTAAACCCGGGATCCAGTGGTTTGAAGCACAGCGTGCTACCACTGAGTTAGACTTCACGTATAGATAGATAGATGACAGATAGATAGATAGCATTCCAAATCGGGCTAACATTATTACGGCCGCTGAGGCACCGACCTAATGTGTAGCCATTTTGGCATTTTTTCGTCAATATTCCTCGGATACCATTGATTACAAATAATGTCACAGCAATAAATTTGGATGTGCAATATTAATTTATATTTATGGTTACCAATAACATTTTTATATGTAAGTCATATTGTGTGTAAGTCATATTTAAGTTTTATGGTGCAAAAAAAGTATTCAGATTTATATAATGATGTTATACTCACTAACCCGTTCTCTCCTGGATGTATTTTATCCTATGATCAATAAACTAATTTCTTGCTTTTTTGTCCTGTATACTGGCGAAGTCTTTGTTAAAACACTTATAAAGGCAGATGTATAAAATTTTATTAAAATTATGGAGAGAATTAAGCTGCTTATGTATCTCACTTTATTTAGAATTTATTAAGTTGTTATTACCTTCACATAAGTTTAGGAGAACTTCATGTTTCTCACTTCATATATAAAAATTAAGAAGAACTTCATATGTTTCTCACTTCATGTAGAGTTCGGGAGAAGCTCATGGGTCTCACTTTATATCGAAGTTCAGGAGAATTTCATGCGTCTCACTTCTTATGGAATGTAAGCTGAAGTTATTCATGTGTTTCACTTCATGTAGAAGTTAGGGAAAAGTTGTTCATGGGTTATCGGGAGGTTGTTCTTTTGACCCCTTCATATAGAAGCTCAGTCCTGCTGAAATTATGTTGAAATTTGCAAACAGATGCCCATTTTTTCCAATGGTACAAGTTGTTTCCATTGGCATGAATGCAAAATTAATTTGTAACTATAATCTGAATGATGTTTCAGGACTATTTATTTAAAATAGATAACAATATAATACATGAAGAAAAAAAGTATTAGATTATAATACAAGAACATTACCACAGGTTTAGTATAGAAATATAGAAGACAGAGAAAAAAAAGAAAGCTTACATATACACATATATACAGTCAACACTTAGTTATCCGCACACTTTTGTCCCCAGCCAGCTGTTCGGATAAATGAGGGGAAATATTCAAAATAACAAAAAAGAGTCCAGAGAAACGGAGTCAGATATATACAGGTTTCAAAAAAGTGTGCGGATAACTGAGGGTTGACTGCACCATCATTGCCTTGAAGGGGCTTATTATTTTATAAGTCTTTTGGTGAAGGGGCCTTTGTCTTTCAAGAGTAGGTTCATACAGTTTTCCTTTTCTTTTGGATAATACAAAAAAGTGTCACTCTCAAAACTCTCTTATTACAATATCATAAATTCAGTTCAGTGCAAATTTACTTACAAGTGAAATTACAATATAGATGAGGAAGAGAAATTTAACTGTAATTATGCTTATTGTACTATGAATTAATATAAAGTGATTCACACAAAGCTTAAAACAGCAAAAAAAAACAGAAAAAAAGGAAATGTTATCATGAAGTCAAATCCCAACTTTCTAATCGGCTAATCCACCTTTCGGTGACAACTAATTTTGAGCTTCCTATCTCTCCACTGTCAATTTTCTGCCTTTTTCACATCATTATGTCCAATTGTCAAAGTCACAGATCAACAACATAAATTAGTATGGATAATTTAACAAAAAGTATGTAAAAATATGACGGATATGTCATTATTAGTTACAAAAATGGAGCTTGACTTATTTATAATGTCTTCCATGTTTGATATTGAAAAATGTGACTCAAATACAACTGGACATTCATTTTGAATCGTACTATATATGCAGTGTGCGAATATATATGTTAGTTTTGTTGCCCAGATTACAAACAATAAAATATATATAATATTTAAATCAATAGAAAGAATAGTAAAGACACTTTCATTGTATCTTCAAAATAGTTTTACAACATCTGAATAATTAATCATGTCTCCACCAGTCTATGATTTTTTTCCTCGTAGAATAATTAATATACTTGTATTATACAGAAAGTTTGTTTTCTCTGTTTCACTTAAATGTAAATGTATTTTTTATAGTCCGTTAAACCGCTCAAGCAGTCTCAACCGATTTACAATTACACCCTTGGCAGGCCTATTCTAGCATTAGGCCATGAGCCTTTCTCAACTCCCAAGGGAGTATCCAGATATATTCCAAATCAGGCCAGCGTCGTAACTATATCGTTTAGATTTAGCCGGCATCGATACGATTTGGAATACTATCTGGGATACAGCCGGGAAGCCATAGTCAGTGCACACAGAGTAAGCACTCTATAATTGCCATCACTGCCTATAGCCAAATACCCATTTGCACCTGTTTAGAGGGAAGCAGTGGTTTAAGGAAGATCTGCTTAGTTTTTCCATGCTGTGGAGGGGCTTGAACCCACGACCATGCACATACAAATCACTTTATCCATTAGGCCATGGCAACACACATAACAGCAAATACATTCAATGAATGATTCATTGTGTTGTCCTGATGGTTTTACAGCCACTGATTGATCAATTCAGTAATCTGCAACACTGTTGCAATGAGAAATGGCAAACCTTTACGATGGATTTATTTAAACAAACTTTTAACTGCTGAACTGTTTTGATTAAGCTTCATAATGTCAGATAGGCATTTACAATGCTATCTTGTTGGGCTTGAGTATTATTTTTTCTTTAGGACATGAAGCATGAAATTTATACAACAGCTGTGACATCATGTTCTCAGGATCAAGTTGAAAAGTGATTCTACGTAATTATTACAACTATAGCAATTAGGCCAATTTAGTTACATTCAATAATTAAATACATCTATACATGTCAATGATTTACTTATACTTTTGAAATATTTATGTGAATTATTTTTCATTCTTAGCTCATTTTTGTAGCCTGATATTCATCATATGTAAACCAACCGGCCATGTGAATCTTAATTCCCAGCAAATATCGTGTGCTACATCAGTGAAATATTTTTAAAAATTGCACTGGCACATGAAAAAAAATAAGACAATCATTAAACGGTAAACACAAATGTAAGAGTAAGTTTCTTCTACCAAAATGTTTTTTTAGAAACGTCAGCTTCGATTGCCGTTCAGTGATCGTTTTCTTCTCTTCACAAATTTTTCACTGAAACAATAAAAAAATAAAAATAATAATATCATGAGGAGACATTTACAGTCTCCAGACAAACCGACATAGATAATGAAGTGAACTGCCAAGTAGAGTCTTTTCACTGAGCAGCCCTTAATTCAGAAGGAAATACGTCTTTCATCTCTTCTTATTACTCGCTTTGCTTTTCAGAAATAGTAGATCATAACTGACTGATTCCATAAATCGAAAATCGATTGAATGATAAGATGTCAAATGTACATTGCACTTTGCTTCAGCCAATTTCAATCAAGGGTGGGCACTTTTTCAGCCTATAGAATTGCAGTCTTTTGTCGTGGCCACGTGGTGGAAATATAGCGAACCTTACGTGAAAATCTTCTATTGCAAAAGGCCAGTGGTTTTGGTAGAAATAAATAATCCTGCTTTAGGGAGTAAAATTTATGCATGATGAGTCATCAGTAACGCATATGTGTATGCTGTATGATGACTCATGATAGGCAGCAGGTCTTAAGATGTGTCACAACCGTACGATGTGCCTTGCAGTCTATTCCAATACAGATGCCACAGTTTAAGCTGAGAGGCGTGCTGTTGCAAATTGAAGGCTTATCCCAGTACTTAATCAGCTGAATGAACGTCCCAGATTCACTGATCCATATCATCAGTGGGCAGATCCGCCTGCCTCTTGGTGTAAAAAAGCCAGACAGGCCATGTGACAGCTGTTTCTGGCCCATGATGAGTCATCATCTTGATTATGACTTGATGTGATTACAGTTATGAGTCACCAGGCTAACATGGGACATATAGGAACATGACTCATCATGCCCATTTTTCAGTTACCAAAAAAGAAAAAGAATTGGCCTCTCTCTATCAAAAAAATCTGTCTGTCTATTACAAGCAAAAACGCAAATTTTTTTGATTGGCTGGACACTTGTACTGCTACTGCGAATTGCGGATGACTGTAGTCTAATCACGGTGGCGGCGTGTAAAAAGGCTCTAGAAGAGAACCAAAGCTCTGCCTGAAGGAAAGCTTAATGTTGGCATTAAAATGCCACGATGAAGATGCTGTGCCATAGCTGCAGAGAACATACAAAGTGATGAGGCCTGTCTCTCGGGACACTCAAATCCTAATATATGTTTTTTCTAGAGCTATCTGGAGTGGTGAATCAAGAACTATTGTGTGCGGTTCGCTATAAATTTGAACGTGCATACCTATAACATAAATATAGTCCACGCGAGTTATCAGTGACTGCGTGCTATCGCTTGCAAAATAATTAAGCAGTCGACTTGTAGAAAGGGATGAGGCTGATTAGAAACAATCAGCAAGGAAAGAAAGTCTTGCGATCTTGGTCCTGGCTCCAGACTGAAATCCCCACATGTGGCAGGAATTTCTCAATCAGGATAGGCGCTGATGAGTACAGGACACATGCTAAACGTTTGATATGACTTACCTATTGTTACAGGGTACAAACTTGTAAGATAGCAAAGTAGCCTTCAATCATTGCAGACAGCAAATTTGTTTCAGATCTTTTAAAGAAAAAGAAGAAAACAATGGCATGAATTTTATTGTAAAACACTTACCAATCTTGTAGAAAGTTCCACCACTTAAAGAATCCACATCTACTAAACCATTGACTACCATTGTATCATAGCAAATTTGTGACTCTGTTTCACTGCGTCTTTAGATTCCGATGATCATGTTGATGTAGGCAACGATGCCTTTGTGTAGGGGGAATCGACTGAATTTAGCAGTCGGCATGCAGAAGGCTGTTGTGTTTGTTTGTTGTATAAGTCACTTCGATCAAACGTACTCGCGGCATGTCACTGAAATTTTCTCTCCCTGTGTAAAAAAAAACAAAAATTCATACATTTTATTGATTTCTGGTGCAGAAACAAATCCTTAAAAAGGGTCTTTACGATGTCAACAACAGATATCACAGACTGTGCAAATCTCGCATCAGCAGCACTTTAAGGACTCAACTCCACACATATATAAATTAGGCAAACGAGTTTATAAAATTATATATATGGACGATTAGATTTAGATGTTTCTATTGGATTACATATGTGTTACAGTAATAGGGAAAATCAGGCATAACATTTTCTTGCAATAAACATTATTCATTGGAAATTGCAGTGGTCATGAATCTGTGGGGTCAACAACAGTAAGGACAACCAGAGTGGATCCAAAACATTTTGACTAACAAGAATATTAGCTATGTCCTTCATGTGATAGATATCTGTAAAAATGTTTTGCATCCGCCCTTGAACATTGTTATTATCACCCACAACTTCATTGATGGTGCAGATTTTGCTATTATTTCCTAATGCTCGTTTTTCCTGAAGAGCACTAGTGAAGAATAAAATCGTAGTCTTTGTGCAAAAAAAAATTAAAAGGTTATACGCTTTACCATAAATGCTTTGAAAGCCTGTATTTTCTTGTTTCTAAGACTTGTCATTACTTAACTGTGCAAACTACTGATGGAAGAAAAGGCCCACCTTGACAATTCAGATCATCTGTTGTTATATCAGACCAAGCTTTTCCGAAACAACTTGCAGGAGATGCCCAAATTGATGCTGCACATTCCTTCATCCAGCATCTTCTCTGATCACAAGGAATTGGATTAGCAATGTATATAATCGGTTTTTTATTCCCGGGCATGCCCGCAGTTAGTTCAGGACAGTCACGGTAAGGATTTTCACACCTTGTCATCCTATTGTTGTGATTAGGTGTAATGTGATCTGTACCTTTATATCACAAAAACTGCCCTCAAAGGCGAGTATATCATCGTTTTCCAGCCAAATATAATTTAGATTAGTTAGATTCCTGAACATGTCCTTTGTTATCGTGCCAGTTATTGGGACTCTGTTGATGTCAGCTCTTAGCAAAGATTTCCCAATCGGAGTAAGGTTTGGAAAGCTTGTAAGATGGGTCAATGTCAATATTATTTTCGCAAGTTTTGTACATCCCACAAAATAATCAGTAGCTAGGAAAGTTATTGGGTTCGACCCCAACTGTAAAGTCTGCAGTTCCGAGCAACCTCCTTCAAGATCAGGAGCCTCCGTGAGCCCGCAGCTGTAGAAAGAAATGATTTTCACCGTTTTGTTGTAAAGGAAAGGTTTTCCTGGTATTTTAACAGAAGGGTTTTCATCAGCGATCATCGTGTAGAGATTTTGCATCAACGATATATTGGGAAATTTTTTCAATCGGTTGAAACCCTATGTCTAAAAGTTGCAGGTCTGGTAAGTCCAGCACTTGATCAGTGATCTCTCTCACATCATTGCTGCAGTTCTTATCTGGGAAATATTCCATCAGCGTATTTTTAGCTGTTAAGGATGTCAGGTACTTCAGGTCATTCAGGACAAAATATTCTATAAAATAAATTCCAGCTTCAGCAAAATTCAAAGTAGTCCCATTTGTGTAGGGTGTGCTCGGTTCCCCAAAGTTGATTTTTGCCAACAAAAGCAATGTTATTGCAATGGAGTAATCATTAATTGCCGGCATCATGAAGTTTTTTGTGGCAGCTTTCTGCTGTGTCTGTACTGTGTGGTCGCAGAATGAATAGTTGCACTACATTCATCCGTGTTGATAAGATTAGCAAGCTGATCACTGGTTCAACTTTTTTATTACCAATATTAATATATTAATATTTAAAAAAATTCTGCTTATTTGTCCGGAGAATTGCCTATTCACTATCATATATATTTGAAATCAACATAAAATTCATGAAAAGTTTGATGTTCGTCATTTTTATGAGGCTTTCATTGATCCAGAATGGATGTGCTTGTTATTCAGTGGCTATGTTATTAAAAGTAGGAGACTTTCTTTTTATAATAGGCTACATGTTATGTCTAGAGTTAGTGAAAATACGTTTTTGCACACCAGAAACAGATCTTTTAAATTTTGAGAAATGTTTTTACATGACACAAAATGAAATACAGTGTAACTACGCTAGAAGTATTAAGATAAGTTTCCATTGACCTTATCAAGTACACTGGTCAAAAAGTTAAGAATTTATATTGGATATATATATACATCGAACCATATTTCTGCAGTGCAGTGTCCTATGCCGATGACATTTATCTTATCTCTCAATCAATAGATACTTTGAAACTCATGACTAATGTTTGTGAAAAGTTCTCTGAACAATTCAATGTATCCTTTAATGGTGACAAGAACATGTGGCATACAGGAAGAGCATCAGAACATTGTGTACATCTTGATTTTTTTTATATTGATGCTTCTATAAACTGTTCGATTTAATTTTTCCATAATTAATACACATAATCATCATAATAATAATAATAGCAGGAAGACAGAACTTAAAACAGTATGAGTTTTTTTAATAATTTAAGCAGCAAAGACGTGCACAAATAAAATTTATGACACATGTCACCATAAAAATTGCATTATTGAAACTGGTTGGTGAAGTTTATAGCAAATTCATAGTTTGTAAAATGGCAAATGGTCTCATCATATAAATAACTATACAGTTCAATCTCAAATGATGACCACATCACTAGCGAGTAATTCATTATCTCAGATTGTGTTCTGGAACAGAGTTTTTTAAATTTCTTTCATCTATCTTAAAACGTTACTAATGGGACCACCTCAATAATATGCACACTTACCCAAAAGAGCTGAGTGCCTATTGCCTTGCAGTTTTCAAATTGATAACTTAAAAAATCTTTTTGCCCCCCCCCCCCCACTTTGGGGGGGGGGGGCACTTGAATGAATGCGAAGTTGGATGCCCTTGGCATATTTTTGAGGTCACGGGTCAAAGTCATTCCAAACCTTGTGGAAATAAAAACTTCTGATATTGATGCTAGGTGGCAAAAATTATCATGGGAATCTCTCCAATGGAGAAACCCCATTCAGCAGGGTGACACGAAAACATATTTGGTATAAATAAACAAGTTTTTAACTGTAAACTTGGGGCAATAGTTATTTTATTCGACACTTTGGGATGATCATGAACCACTATTGCCAAGCTCCTAGTTGTGGGGGAGGGGGGTCTCTTCATTCAATTAGGGAAGTTTAAGTCTTTAATCAACTATGAATATTTTGTTAAAGTAATCCTGCATCATTATGAGGTAAGTAGAAAGTCTGTTATTTGCTCTTGTGTTAAAGTTCAAGATTGTAAGGCTCAGTTGATGTTGATGTTGAAGCAATTCAATGTCTTGTCATTGACGCATTCCAGGATTTCTTTCTTACGGACTGGGTGATTTCGTGACATAGCTCTATAAGCGACGAAACTAGGTCAATTACTGCGCCGGCTGACTTCAACGTGTCGGCAAACAAAGTAGTTCTTTAATTATCGCTGAATCTGACGTAGTATAGCTTTTCTTGGCACAGAAACCTGCGTGAATGTATTCTAATGGTTAGTATACATTTATTATGCTGAATTCCTTGCTCCCCCATTGTTCCTCTTGCTCCTAAGAAATCTGTCAGTCACTCTGTGACAAGTCACATCGCGACAAGATGGAACTTTCCCCATTGTATTGGTGCCATAGATGGGAAGCTCGCCACCTTTGGGGGGCTCCCTTCATGTCAAAATATCTTATCGATCAGATGTTGGTCATTGTTGTATCATTGTTTAAAAATTCCCTGTATGTTTATGCAGATTTGTGAAAAAAATTCGCCTCAGAAGTTCTCTGATGACAATGATGTGTTGGTTAGTCGAGAAGGGTTGTGTTCAAGGCTGCTGGTTACTTCAGCCTCGTATAACCAGCAAAAATGTTAGTTAACTCCCTCGTTAGTGCAAACAGTTCTTTACTTGCAGTTAAACAAATCAAGGAGTCAAACGATATAACTATTACCAATATGGTAGCAACGGTATATTTTAATCAACGCAGGAAAAAAAAGATCAGACATGCATGCTTTTTATGTACATTTCTTGTGATTTTCCACATATAGATGGCTTTTATTGCAAAGGCCTCACATCAAAACAAATAATTAACTGAAAGAGTGATATGAATAACATATGGGGAATAAAAGCAGATTTAATAGAAAACAATTTCAGACACTACACTTGCAGAAATTACAAACTCACCATATAATAGTAAATATACCTTTGTTGGGAGTACAGTAACTCTCTCTACTCTATTGGTATGCTTACTCCTTGCAGAAGGGATATTTACTCATGAGGGAGTTGTTTTTAACAGATATGCTCTACAGCAAATTTCGCAGAGACAGTGAATTTTGTCATAGTGCAGCCATCAACATATGAAAGTTCTGCAGATCTGTTTCCCACTGGCCAGTCTGTGTAGGGGCTAGACCAGACTTGGGGACTTCTGGCATGGCTGTCACAAAAATAATGAAATTCGTGGTCTGCGTGAAATTTACTGACCACAAGTTTAAGTGCACTTAAACAAGGTAAACCATAGTGTTGCTATAAACAATTAAAAAACCATCAACTCATTTGATCTTCCCACAGGTTCTGGGAAAAAGATTCATTCTACATTTGAAGGTAATGTACAATTAAGTATGTTGTCATGGATAAAGTAAACCTGATGTTAAAATCAACTCGAAAAGCATGTTTACTATGGTGACCAGACGGTAATATGGTCACCATGTGATGAATGTTCCTTTCCTACTACATTTTTGTTCCTTTCCTACTACATAATCTAAATTTTTCTCATGTAGTTCTGAAATGTGTCTTAATGTTACCTGGAAATGGATTTAAGATTTGGCAATTTCACATGTTGCCAGTGAAAAAATCTTATGTTTTGCTTGTAATCTCACATGTTGCCTGTCACAAAATCTCATGTTTTGCTTATAATTTAGTAAAGCAGTACAACACGCTACTCATGTCACTTGCCATGAAATAGCATACACAAAGTTTACATTGGTATAATTTCGAAATAACTATATTTTTTCGTAAAACTGGAATACATGTTCATTATCACTGATTTAGGTGGAAACCTAATCAAAACGAATGTAGCTTGGGCCTCCCCCACATCCGGTACAAGTCTTGTAGCAGTTTGTTTTCATCCACAACCGACTAAGATCACATACACCGATTTCTGCCCAGCCTCTGCACATCTCTGGGTTTATGTATCTGTCTATACATTCTGAAAAAACACATAAAATACTCTTAGTAGTTGTGGACTGTCACGCCAAAGTATTTTAGAAATTATGTCAATAACTTGTATAACTGAAATTTTGTGGCTATCCGAACAAAAAATATAATGGTATCGTTTGCTAACGACTAGAGCTAGTATTCATCTTGCTTCACCATATACATTTTACAGTACATATTGGCCTATCATAGGCTATCTGACAACTGTCACTTTGAGACAGGACAATTCGTTTATCGAAATAAGATGCTTACTGTCGTTTTCATTGATATCGGGCATGGGCGTCAATGTTGTTGTTGTTGTTGTCATCGTTGTTGATTCAGTTGTTGTGAAATCAAGATCACAGACGCGACATGATTTCTTGCAATTCATATTCATCCAAGCTGTATTGCTGCGGCATTCTCCAGACAGGGCCCACCCATCACAGACTTCATCATTCACAAGGTTGGTGCAAGATTCTGGTGATAGACATGATAAAAATCATTTCAAATGCAGGAAAAACGGAAAAAGTTCAGTACAGCAGACCCAAATTTATGATCATATTTAGCGAGTCTCGTTGCCAGGACTATGATCTAAAAATGTTTGAATTCAATGGATGACGTCGCAAACTAACGAAAGCGGTGATAATTTTCAAGGCAAGAAGGTTGTTTATTCTCTTTTTATGGGGGGCTTCCACCCCCAAACCCCAGCTATTCGACACATATACTATTCTTGTTGTTAGCCACAAAATGTACAAGAAATAGTGATAATTTTCATGTTTCATGGATGCCAAATATGAGCATAGATTTGGGTTCGCTATTCATCACTAAACCCGGAAAAACGATCAACACAGTATCTAATACTTTCCCTTTAAAAAAAAACGTTGCGACAATATATGTTAGATAATATTCCTGTGAGCTTTTTAGAATATATATAGTCACGGGATGAACATGTGGACCTAACTTAGTCAAGAATGTGATTGTTTTCAAATGACAGCAATGTTTACGTCTAGATCTAACTTAGTCAAGAATTTGATTGTTTTCTGATGTATTCTTATGTAACCATTGTTTATATTAGTGCATTGTAGTTCATTCCATTGTGCTTAATTGTTGATAGTTAAAGTCAATGTAATATTATGTTATATGATTTTGTTCACACAATGGAATACGATAGGCTTTTTTGTATGCACAACGCACACTATTGTTTATGTTGCTTGACCTCAAATTGAAATGGCCTTAAAAGCTCTCCTTGAAATATTAAAATGAAATGATGGCATCATTTTCTGGATGTTTCTCCTGAAGAATTTATGTTACAGCCAGAGCTTATACTTATTACATTACTGGAGAGTCAGTTCCACTGTGAATTACCACGGAGCCATTAAATTACCATTAAGAACTGTATCAATGACTGTTGAATGTCATCAGAACCATAGGATCACACATAAGGAAAAACACATTAGGATAACAGTGCCGTACTAAAGGACTTTTTTTTATTTAAAGGACTGTGAGTTAAGTATACTTATTTTATGGTGATATATATTAAATGTTTTTTATTGTTATTTTAGTGTTATTAAATTGTTGAACTGTTAAATTGTGTGTTGGTTTTGCCTATTGCTGCAAAGTATCAAAACGTCACCCAATGTTTAATGTGTAATAACTCAATGTGCAAACTTTGTCATAACAGGCTAAATTTGTTATAGGGAGTGTAAAGGCCTTGCCACGAGCAGGCGGCCACAAACAAAACCACGCGAATAAATATCAAAAGTAATTTAGTGATATATTACCAGAACGAAAGCATTGACTGCATGTGCGGAAACATTGGGGTAGCATGAAGCTCCTGTTTAATGCACATTCTCCTGATGATTCCCATTCGGAGCACTGATCCTCTGTTGGCCAAATGTTGGCGCAAGCTGCATGGATAGAAAATGGCCGTGATGAAGTAAATTAAGAAACCAGAAAAAAGCCAAGTTTATCAACTTCCCTAATAACAAGCTTATCATTTGTGCTGAGTGTTGATGTGTTAACCTTTACTTCGATAATATCTCATCGTATTTGGTATTTCCACATTCAAGCTGATCTGTGCATAAAAATCTACCCAGCCTAAATATGTAATATATGTTAAACCAACATACAACTTTTCTTGAATGATTTTGTGTACAATTAACACAAAATAATAATATATTGTATGTTGTTCTACCCTAAAGAGTCCAGGCTAATGTCAATCATTATTACTTACGTTCGCAAGTGTATGTCATTTGGAGGTATTTGAAGATCCCAGGACAAGGTTCTCCTAATGTTGTAGGAAGAGCGAGAACGAGACAGGAGGACCGGCCATTGCATAACCACATTGCCCTTTCGAGAGAAACAAAATCCGACCGACAGAATCGATCACTGTTTGCGGTATCATGGGGACAGATCTGAAAGGAATTATTGCAGTGTTCAAATGTTGAAATTGCAGTGTTTCAGTGATGATTGTTTACATTTATACCCTTTTGCCCCCCACCCCTCATTGGATAGTACTGACCTTAAGATCTGCCCTTCCATAGTGCAGGAAACGGATATGGATGTATGACCCTGGAGGACACGTTAACGTCACATTGCCCCCATCACATGTAAAAGCTTGTCGCGTCCCTGTAAATCCCAAATAAAAGATGAAGTTTTTGATGGCGAGAAAATGTTCACTATGATTGCAATGTTATAAATTACTATAAGTGAAATACCCTAGCTTTAATTTACATAACTTGACTGGCACCCTTAATTAGTCCATCCAGATATCTTGTGATATGTAAGCTTATTCAATATCTCTTACTACATGTAAGGTCTACATATGGATAAGACAAATTTACCGCAGAATTCTAACTCTAAGAGGAAACATTGAGTTGAGTGAAATTTAAATTTACCTAAAAAATACACATTGAATGGTTAGGGGTACTCATCTGACTTCACAGCGCTCTTAATCATTATTTACCTGAACTGCTCTGAGCAGGTGTACTGACAGCCATTGAAGTGTCATGACACATGTTGCAAGATCGTCTGCATCGTGACATCATAAATTGGGCGTTTGTTATGCACTCCCCTCTTGCTGCCCATGCTTCACACTGCGTTTCGTCACCGTCATGCTCATTTTGACAGGTTGCTAAAGAATAGAAAAATAGGCAATGATTTCTTGATAATGCTCATCATACTCCAATTAGACCTTTCTTATTTTTCTGAGAGGGATATATAACCAACGATGTTGACTCCCTCGTGAAAAGTGAGTAAAACAAAACAAACAATCAAAGCAAATTAGTTAGTATGCCTAATGGGATATATTTGGCATAAGAATATAACCAACAAAAATGTTAGTTAATTTCCTCCAATTTGGGATATAACTATTACTTCTTTGTTGTCTAAAGACAGACATTTGAAGTGTAGCCATTCAGTCGACAATGAGCCCTCATCTTTTCCAGTCAGGGAGATCAAAAACAAGCCCTTCAGAGAGTAAAGTTATATTCCAACAGAGTAGACCAGCTTTGGAGAGCAACTTTGTGCCCTACATGGGGTATATTTTATTCTCAATCAAGGGTGGCAAAGTTCGCTGATTGTGATGAATTTGACTGATTCCGAGTGTACCTACTGCATAATCAGGCAGATGCTGGAAATATCAGAAAGTCTTGCACACTAATCAATGACATGTAGATTTTGACATCATAATTGAATATGATTAACTGGTCTATTTTGTTAATTTCCTAAGAGACTTGGCAGTCTTGTCCATTGGTAGATTTGTTAACTACTCAGTCTATTGCAGTACACACCAGATGGTGCAGTGGTTGCTGAATTAAATGGTGCTGCCACCACACTTCACTCACAACATATTGTCAGTGTGTGAACAACAGGAAAAAAATGTTGACATGGCTGGAAGACGCAAAAATTTTTACCAGGAATGTCACACTTTGTGCAACTTTTGCGGCAGAAACCCATCATCCAAGAAGTGTTGTTTACACATTCCCCAGTTTTTGTCCAGTTCTCGCACTGCGTGAGATTACTGTATTCATTCTTGCATGCTGTAAATAAATAATGCGATAATGAATAATTATGTAGATATTTTGACTATAGCTAAGAAAATAGACCCAAGGCTTTTGAGATTAAAAGCTGCAGAATTAATGCAAAGAAACTTATACATAGGCTTACATAGGCTTATTCAAATGAGTGTGTTATTCAATATAGCGATTCTTGGGAATTTGGGGTAATTTTGACAGATTTTACTTAAGAGCAGTTCCCTCTAAGCCTTCAATTGTTCACTGCATGCTATCAATGCTTAAGGAAAGTTTTGTTAAGCTCAGGTCAACTTTTTGTATCACAGATGCATGCCCTGTTGGTAATGAAATTATACCCCAACAGAGTAGACCAGCTACTGGAGAGTAGTGGGGTATATTTTATTCTCAATTGAGATGTGTCTGATCGAAAACAACAAAAAGAAAAATTCATGATTCATATACTTACGCAAACAAGATATTGCAATATCCATATAATTCGGGTCTCCGGAGCAACTGTCTCCAAGGTAACTTTTGTCAGGGATTAAATTGCATGACCTCCTGTTTTCACAAAGTGAAGAAACCACTTTTTTGGCAAGGGCCGCGGAACAGTTAGAGTTTTTTGGCTTGACACCATTGGCGCATGTTACTAAATCGCGTCTTCCGAAATTAACGTCTTCTATTTTTATGACTTCATTGTTGTTACATAAAATTGGAACAACCTCCTGCTCACAAATTTGGCCTCGATAGACAGGAACTGCAAAGTGGAAGAGAAATTTAGTTCAATATACAATGTAATTTAATAATTGATAAACATATTGTGTTGATCTATGGTGAATTAGAACGAGTTCAATATATTTACATTTTGGTTGGATTTCCTAGTGCATGGTTTTAATATATCTTTCAGGACGGAGAGATTTTTGGTGGATGATTTTGCACCTTTGCAACATTCATTCTAGGGTGGTAAAATATGTCAGTTTAGGGGGGGGGGAGCCCCCCAACCCCCAAAAAAAGACCTCTTGGAAATCTAGCACATGATGGAAAATAATTTTTTTTTTTTGGGTAAAATTTAGTGAATAATTGAACAAAGTTAGTATTTGGTTCATTAGTTTTTACCTCTGCATTCATAGGCTAAATCAAGATAGCTATGTATTCGTGGACAAGGGTTTCCAAGAGCTGTTGAGTTGACTGTATAGAGACATGTATTTCTTCCATCGCACTGGCCTTTCACATCTTGTAGGGCACGGTCACTTCGACAGGTAGAAGTAGTGTCTAAATTTCCTGCATTTTCTTTGCACAAGTTTGGGTCAGATCGACCGTAAATTGCTCGCGTGACTGCGATGAAATATCCCTCGGGGCATTCGAGTTCGATTGTGAAAAGTTCGCAGGCATATCCTTGGAAAACCAATGATGGAACAGCTGAAATGATTAAATGAAGCATTGATTAATAACTGGTGTTTTAAAAGCGACAATACAGTCAGACATGAAGTCACCCGAAGATGATTAATGACTTTACTCTTTCTGAACTTTAATATTCAAATCAATATTGATGGACTCAAAAGTTTGCTTATTGTTATGTTGCATTCATTTTCAAGGTCACCCTGCAACAAATGTCATCTCCATACTGCATTAACTGCAATAACCATAAAAAGTATCGGTGCCTCAGTTTGCCATCTGTGTTATAAACTTGCGTCATGTGTTTGACACTCAAAATGCCTGGAGCATTTTACACAGACTGCCAAAACCTATATCTGGTGTCATTCAATAACCGCTTGTTTGCTATTATTAATCACCAATGTGATTTTGTGCCTGAAGAGATCGCCTGATCAAAGATCATCGGGCTAATTGGAAGACATCGTAATCAGAAGACCAAACCATATGGGTAGACGAAACTTATCACTCATTTTTAATGTAAATAGTTGACAATAAAAAATTACTTAAGTTGTTTTCTTGTTTGTTATGCAATGGGAACATACTGTTGAACACTTGTGAATGGTTAGCTCATGCGATTTGTTGATGCAACTGTATGGACTTTGTAGGGTTCGATAGTAGTACATCTTATAACAGACTTAATCTGCCCCAGTGCCCCATGGATAACAGAAGAAAAATAGGGGTCTTGAGAAAATGATGATCTATTGTCTGTCTGCTACAACTATAAACTGATGGTTGGCAGAGTGATATTCTCTTTCACATTGTAGTGACTTCTGTAAAAATAAAAAATTTAAATTCAATTCAACATATACATGGCCAAATGTGCCATGTGCGTTTTCCATGAGAAGGATAAACGCATGGAAAACCAAGCAAAAACCATGCGTTCATCCAAACGCATGGAAAACGCGCGTGGCACAATTTGCCATGTACGAGTCGTGGAAGGTTTGAACCGCCATAGCTGTCATGGAATATTATAATAAACTATGAATTTGGGCATGTCTGATGCAATGACAAAATTTTGAAAATTGAATAACAACACACGCAAGGTAAGCTGAATGATGAAGTTAAATGTACTTGTCGAGGAACTTACACTTTATAAATGATTGAGTATCCATAATAACAATGTACAAATATAACTGCGTCTTTGCAATATGCAGGACACAATCTATTGCAGTGAGAAGAAGACCTAATTACAATGTGGTTGATAATAACAGGCCTCAGGAAAGTGTCAGTGTATTCTTTTTTTAGCACACGTATGAATAACAAATAAATAAGCAGAATAACTATTAGCGATATGTTGGTCAATTTTTGCCCTTTTTTATTCTATTTATACAAAAATAATAACCGGTTGGTCTCCTCGAGTGTGAGAGTAGAAACAATAAACAACGTCTCAATTGCAAAATCAATCGCAAGCTGACAAAGATACTGAAACAAATTATTGATTTGTAATTAACTAGATTGACATAGTTCATAGGTGTGGTATTCATATGTTATATCCACCAAAAATCACTGCCAAGGGCTGTTGGCATAAAGCAAGGCTCCTTTATATTTTCCTTCAGATACAAAAATACTGGCCCACCCACAACTATTCATGAAATAGCTAACAAAGACCTTCATCATATCGTTTGTCAAAGGCATTCAATATCTCTGCTTACGATTATTAATCGCCTGTCACAAAATTTGTTAGAAAAGTCAGGATTTTTGCGTGTTAATTAAAAGATTGTATTTTTCTGTTAATTTATATTAGCAGCGCTCGTAGGCATTCATGAAATATTCATATGTTTGTCGAGCCAGGCTTAAAAGACATTGTTGTCCGTTATTACTTACTAAGCAGTATTTCTTTGTTTATTTGTGCAACCATTTTTGGTTTATGTATACACCGAAGTGCAGAGCTACATAGATTCAACTGGTAGGTCTGCCCATAATATTAAATGGAGAAAATAAGAAAGACTTATGAATAATATTATTGGGTTGATAGTAACCTCAAAACATAATTTCAACTTATTTTATGCGGTTTCAAAGGCTTTTGTTATACTAACTTGTGCCACGCATTGCATTGAACTAGATTTAGAGTAATTTCCAGTGGCATAATAGACAAGTTCTGGAAAAGTCATAAACAAATATCATGGTAACTTATTGAGTTGCTGTCATACTGTCAATGTTTTATCCCAAATAGGAGTAAGTTAACTAACATTTTGTTGGTTATATCCCAACGTCGAAGGCGGAGGTATATAACCAACAAAAATTGCCTAACTCCTGACTATGATTGTATGTTTTGTTTTACTGTGTAAGACATGTTCAGTTTGCACTCACAAGGGAGTTATATTAACTCAAATTTTGGTTGGTTATATCCCTCTTAGAACTATAGGAAAAGAGTCTTAAGTGGAGTATAATATTAAGTTATGATTTTTAAGATGACTTGCAGATATTTCTGATAAACCTGCATGCAAAATATAATTATCATACTTTATTAAAATTCAGACTTCAATCGAACCTAATTATTATAAACTATTTGGGACTACATACCACGCTGTAACCGGGCTGTTGTTTATGAGTGTTTCTATTAGAAAATGTGCTGATTTTATTACTAAAATTTAAAAAAACTAACAAAAACACATAACATTGTATGGATACAGAGTGCGGCCTAAAAACTTGCACCAGGCATCTCCTCTTTCGGGATAGCTCTAGGTTACTCAAATGCTTATGAAGTCTTTTAAAGTTTTGCCACATTTAGTGAGGGGTATGAGCAAATGGTCATTGTGATATTTTTGATCTCATAACGTCAGACAATATCAGTATCTGGATTATTGAAGGGGTTCATGCTGCAGGGCTTGTTCTGAGTGACATATATCACAGAAGTCAAATTTCTGTCTGCTTGCATGGTGTCTCTAGTTGCAAAAAGTTAAAAAATTAGAGATTTCCTAGTTACTACACCTCTGGAGCCACAGAAAATATAATATTTGCACAGAATCCTCCTTCAATGTTTTTTACATGTGCATATATATCATGGAATTAGATGATAAGAAGGTTGGTTCTAGTTTTGATTCAGCAAGGTCATGAAATTAAAACGATGAAATATAATGGCATTCCAGAGCGACGTTTTGAATCTACAACTAATCTAGAAATAATAACATGATTTTCAGTATGAATGGCCAGTTAATTGGACAGAAAAGACAGAAAACTGACAAAATCCAAAATGGCACTTTTCACCTCAAAGGTGTTAATGCTCTATCTTCTTATTAAACAAGAATCTATTTGCCCTATTTTTGGCGGCAAAGGTCAAGAAAGGTGTCTGTAACACATCTGTATGATCAGTGCCATAATGTAATGCTTGTATTGCAAAAGCCGAGGTAAAAATCACCCAAAGTTGTGATAAGTGTGCATGTGCTATATTTAGAACCAAATTATCTATAATTCTTGAGGAAACAAGAAAATATATATTTAGAAAGATAATTTAGGACTATTATTACTTTCATGTGTATGATTGCAGCTCCATGCGATCACTGTCAATTGAGGTAATAACAAAAGAGGTAGCAGTAGCTGCTGGTGCAAGTTTTTATGCCACACCCTGTAGTTGCACACAATTTTATTGAGACATAAAGTGACAATGCAATTTATGCAATTATTACCACCTAGCCAAAGCAATACATCAGGTGTTTTTATTGTTATATTTTCGTGCACACATCATTATGAATTATACAGTACACATCATTATGAATTATACAGTAGCAATATATTTGAGCTTTTTTTACTTTCATACATTGGGTTGTTCCGAACTATTTCGGTATTGTTCAATTTATTGTTCGCTCGGTTATTGATAATGACATATACATCATAATAAGTCTTCTTGCTTGCAATGTTGTTTTGAGAAGTTACTGCTGTACTGATATACATACGGTATGGAATGGTCAATAAATTTGGATTTATACGTCAATCGATGTTCTATCTTATGTTTATGGAGTGATTTCTTTCTGAAAGGTCATGTACAACATACAGTACTTAAAGGTGCACTGTCTGTCAAATTTGCACATAAAATTAATAATATAAATCAATACTGCCTTCTTGTCTCATGATATTTTTCACCATTACATACTCACTTTTGCACAACAATTTAGTTTTAATTTACAACAAATAATATAAATTTTAGTTTTTCATGCCATCAAAAACTCAATGTGTAAACAAACCCAGTGATGACATCACAATACTGAACAATGCTGATGATGTAATTTCCATTTTGTTTCCAATGTTTTGGTTGGATTTTCTCTCAATGTATAATTAATTTTTAAGTAACTAATGTCTTATAAAATCATTAAGTCACACAAATTTATTGTGCCTTGATTAATAAAGGTAATTTCAACTGTTTGATAGCATCTTAGAAAATTGCAAATTTGACAGTGCAACTTTAAGACCATTGCACTGGACTGGAAGCAATATAAACATTGATCACAGCCAATTCATAGCGTTGGAAACAAGTCTCACAGACTTGGAGGCTAAATGCCAGATGACGTCATGTGAATCCAGGACTGTCATTGGCTGAGGAATTGCTTTAACCAAGTCCTAGATTCACATGACGTCCTTTGGAGTTTAGTTCAAGTCTCTGAGATTGGCTTCCAACTCTATGAATAGAGTCTTTTCACTGAGCAGCCCTGAATTCAGCAAGATATAAATCTTTCCTCTCCTCTTATTACTCATTTTGCTTTTCAGACAAATTAACTGATTCCATAAATAAAATTTTCTCAGGGAAATAATAAAAATCAACTAAATGATAAGATGTCAAATATACATTAAAATGCACTAAAATATACTGCTGCTAGGGTGCACTTGGCTTCAACCAATCAGAGTCAAGGGCTGGAATTTTTTCAGCCAATAGAATTGCAGTATTCTTTCATAGCCACCTGGTGGAAATGCAGAGAATCTTCCGCGAAGATCCACTAATGCCTAGCAGCTAGTCATGTAAAAGGCAAGTAAAAGACCCCACATATGAGGTGAATGTGTCACATGGTGTGCACTCCGAGTCTTATATCCTCATCATTACAATTGCCTGGCAGTTAGCCATGACAATGTAACATGACTAGCTACTCACAATTAGCATCGAGACTGTACAACTATAATTCTACTCCACTCAATGTTCTCAGGTGGGATATAACCAACGAAAATGGTAGGTAACTCCCTTCTGAGTGCGTCCGAATATAACCAACAAAAAATGTTAGTTAACTCTCGACTATCAGGGATATAACTATTTACCTATGCATAACTAAGGAGCTTGGCATAACTTAATGTTGATTTTTTTGTAACCTAGCAATCGAATGATGTACAGGTACCAAATGTTGACAAAAATAAGGCAGCCTTGACACCTTATCATAACATCTGCCTGCAGTTGGTCATATAGTCAGAAATAGTCCAAATGGTAGAATTTGAGACTATACAAAATCGTTAATTTCCTAAAAATGACTTGACAGTTTTCTTTGTACTTAAGCACTTCATGGACTGGTTGTTCCGATTGAGTGCCCTTGCCTTGAACGCGGAAACACCCCATTTCACCCTGAGGATCCTATTACTCCATTTGTCTGCACCAGTTTCCTCATGCACTCATGTTTCCCTTGCCAAGGGCATTGAGTGACTTTGTCAAATGGGGTGTGGGGGTGTATGATATGGAAAGTGCAGATACAACCACAAGAAACGAAACCTATTTTTACACTTTTTCCTCTTTATATTGAATTGTATTGTATTGTATTGTGTATGAAAATTTGAGTACAGCAAAGTTTTACTCAATTTCAACTGAAATCACTAAATTATTGAAAACTCGTTTCTCGATTAGCGATTAGAGACATTGTTGGGTTCTTTTACTTTCCCCAGCTCAGATGCCGCATTTAAGGCACTGTCAATTTTACGTCTCATGCTGATTATGTATGCTGAGATGTAGCCCGAAAAACCCTTCCTGACCGCACGCCATGGTCGGCTCTTATTCATATTGTGATGTTTACAGTGAACCGCCATTGATGGAGATTTTGCTGGCGCTGACAAATAATGTAGCATAATAAAAAAGAGCGCCTTATCGAACATCAGATGGTTCGGGCTAGATGAGAAGTAGCTCATTAAGAGTGCCTTTGCTGGGAATTCGAATTGAATTTAACCAGGACCTTCAGCAGAGCTCTGTTGATCTATACCCAGCATATGTAGGGACATTTTTGCTATTTTTCAACAAACTTGTGTGTAACTTAACCCATTTATACAAAAATCTACTATTATCGATTAATTTGATTTTCACAGAAAGTAATATTTTATAAATCATCCATTTACTAAACCATCTCAGACTAGATGTCACATTGATAAAAGTTTAATCAATCTGGGCAGCGTTACACATTTATGATCATCAGAAGTAAATCAATGCCCTACTATATCAAGATAGCATTCCGAATCGGCCCAGCATCGTTTCCATATAGGCTGCCCCTGTTGTTACAACATCGTATTAACATTGGCGACAGCGCGCTGTCCTTGATTTTGGAATGCTATCTCGGTACCATGTACTTTAGTCAAACCATTGTAAAAAAATGACAGTCTTTTGGCAATAACCATGCACTTGCAACCCTCATCTTGCCAATAATTACCAAATAATGCCATTTTTCCTTTTGGCGTTTTCCTTTCACAATGTCCATTGTTATGACCATTATTAAAGAATCAATATCTTTTATTTTTTCCCCGGTCAGTAACCTTAACCAGTCATGCATTATTAAGGTCCAACTTAATTCCAATCATTTTTCAGCATAATGCTATTTTTTAAGAAGGTTGTTTAGAGCATGGAACTAAGGATGAAGTAAATAAGCAAGGTTTCCATGGAAATGGCCATTTTTGAAAATATATATTAAAAAAACGTATGACAATGCCTTTTGGAGTAATTTTGTTTACAATATTGATATATTGTCCAACAGATGTTCCAGCAATTCTGAGAATATACATTAATACTTCGATCCGGTTACCAAGGCTATAATTTTGTTTGCATAACTTTGTATGGCAAGAGACTAGGAGACATCTGTAAAAGCCCTCCCTCATCTCACCACATTTCACCCTTCCGGTGTAAATCTGGTCTTTTGTCACACTCTGGTGACAGCTTTATCACCCTTAAGGTCCCGTTACACATGTTGTGTTTGCCATTTGTCTTCTAATCCCCTTACAATGATCTAGTACAATCCGTTGCAAAGTCCTTTTATTTATGTATTTTTATTTTATTTTGTGGGAGGGGTTTGAGGTCCTTGGTAAAAGCATGGATGTTTAATATCAGTGATTTATCAACAATAATATCAACAAAGATTAGTATGCCAGGTTTTAAAAGTGTTGCCATGGTGACAGCCACAGCAAAAAAACTGCACCAGTTCTGATATTTATGTCTTGAATATCCAGAAAGTGCAGCGTCACAAAACTCCTAAAATAGGCCACTTTTAGGTCTCTGGCCGCTCATTTAATAGTATACAAATATTAACTGGTGCCAGGGCACTAGTAAAGTGACCAGTCAGTAATTGTTTTATTATACCTGTCACAAAAAACACAATTTCTATAATAAGACACACGCATATATAATAAGCTAGACTACCAGCCATGCTGTTTTAGTGAACACTTTTTTTTTACTGAAGCAGAAACAATTATTCAATACAAACAACAATTAATTTATATGAGCGAAGCTCCGCCGCCACAGGCGGCGAGAGCTCACTTCCCGTAGAGAGAGGTCCCAAAAAGACCTACACAGTGGTCATGCCGAACCGGAAGTGTCCAAAAAATTATCAAAATACATGTAATCCTATGGAAGATCAACTTAATATCGCTCTTTCGACCAATTGTCCAGAACGAGATTACGTCATCACGTCATAACAACGTCGTCAGTTCAAAAGTAATGCTGTCCATAATTTCGTAACGAGTACACATCCAGCTTCAAACTTAGAAAAAACTTGTTTACCTGACTGTAACAATTCTTATGGTACATAGAAAGGATATCTTTGTTAATGGGGAGCCCAGAATATTTGACGAATAACCTTGAATGGATGACGTTCGCGCTAGCCACGCCATTGTTTGGCGATGACGTTTTTTCACACCAGGGGCAAGTGTAAGCGATCGCAGCGCCCCTGGCGGGTGGCGAACGAAACGGCTACTTGCGAAATTGGCTACAGCAACATCTACAACCATAACGTTGACAGCGAAAACCGCTATACGACGATAACCAAAACGTCTACACCAATTTTCGGGACATAACCAAAACGTCCACACGGTTTTGGGGATGCCATTAAATTTTGTACATGTAGCCCTTTTGGGCTGTAGCCGTTTTCGTGGGTAGCCGTTTTGACTGGCATTCCCCCTGGCGGCTGAAGGTACGCATTACAATTGCTGAGCAGGTCTGACTTATTTTGCCTCTAAAATCATTATTTATTGTCCAATTTTGAAAATTCAAAAATCTTCATGGTGAGTACGATGTGTACTAGAGTTAGGGCAGTCAGTGTATAGAGCACTATGATTAGTTTATCTGGTTTTTAGGTCGCGATGGGTCAGTTTACACTATTTCCAAAATTATCAATAATGGTCATTGCCAACAAAAAAAAATTAATTTTACGGCCTATCATAGTTCATAGTGTAGAGCTGTATGGCTGATTTAAAATAACTCACTTAACGGCCTGGCAAAAATCAACCTGTAGGCCTACCCTGACCATTTTGTCAAATAAAATTAGTCTTGAGGTGGTGAAGAAGAAGAAAATAACATTCTTAAATAGAATAGGGACTCATTTAAGTTGTCATGAAGTCTCTGGTCATATACATATTGTATAGCTTCGCTCACTCCTGGCATTGACAGCTACATATTATTTACACCAGCTCCTTTCAGTCTTCAGATGCTTGCTAAAACCCAAGTTAAAAATAAATTTGCTTAAAACGAAGGCCTAGAACAAAGGCCAGTAATCCCAGCTTTCTTTTTTTATGTCACAATCCATGAAATCAGTCCTTCAACACTGGCGAATGGTGACGTCACAATCGATAAACAATGGTGATGACGTCACAACTGGCAACTATAATGAGGAGCCAGTCGCTTTTCTTCAGGAATAGTACCCCCAGGGCAATTGTACTTTCCAAGCAATGTCATGTGACGTTGTTTCAGCCAATCACAGCTCGTGAGACTTTGCAGAGGTTTAATAATAACATTAAGACACCCCTGTATGAACTGCTTTTCATTCTTGGTTATTCCTAGGGTTGTAATTATGTTGTGTTTATTTCAGTAATCATGGTAACCAAATGGTAATTATCCCAGCAGTCCTCAGGCTATGGTTGTTAACACACGTGACTGGTTGTCATGGAAAATGAAGAAAGTTAACGAAGCATGGTGTTGAATTTTACACATTTGTCACGATCTTTGTATAATTGAGCTTCCTCAAGTTTTTTTTTTCTTTCTTTTGCAACTGAACTATAACAATATTTGTTAATTAAACAAACTCAGTTTGGTTTGACTAAATTCAGACCTCTCGTTTAGTTAATATCTTATTAAAAAAAAAATCTGAAGTCAATATTTTCATAAACATTTCCATTGTTATGGCAATCGTAAAATTTAGAAAAAAGCAAATATTAGGAAAAGTGTATGTAGTTTTATTCAATAATTTTCAATAATTTTTAAGTTTTAGTATTAACTATAATGAATAATATTAAATCATTACTATCTTAATTATTTTTTTACATAATGTATGATATATTTACATGTTTATACTAAAGTATAACTGTTTGTAATGAATAATATTAAATCATTATTATATTTATTATTTGTTTATATATAATGTATAATATATTTACATGTTTATACCAAGATTATAATAACTTATTACCATTTAGGTTATTTCTTTCTTATTTGTGGCAATAATTTTGGCCAGGTGGAACCATTTTTCGAATGCAAATAATCTTAATTTAATTTTCCAAAATTCCCTAAATAATATTCAAGAAAATCGGCTTATTATTTTTTTATGTTGAACACCTTTGCTGGGAATTCGAATTGAATTTAACCAGGACCTTCAGCAGAGCTCTGTTGATCTATACCCAGCATATGTAGGGACATTTTTGCTATTTTTCAACAAACTTGTGTGTAACTTAACCCATTTATACAAAAATCTACTATTATCGATTAATTTGATTTTCACAGAAAGTAATATTTTATAAATCATCCATTTACTAAACCATCTCAGACTAGATGTCACATTGATAAAAGTTTAATCAATCTGGGCAGCGTTACACATTTATGATCATCAGAAGTAAATCAATGCCCTACTATATCAAGATAGCATTCCGAATCGGCCCAGCATCGTTTCCATATAGGCTGCCCCTGTTGTTACAACATCGTATTAACATTGGCGACAGCGCGCTGTCCTTGATTTTGGAATGCTATCTCGGTACCATGTACTTTAGTCAAACCATTGTAAAAAAATGACAGTCTTTTGGCAATAACCATGCACTTGCAACCCTCATCTTGCCAATAATTACCAAATAATGCCATTTTTCCTTTTGGCGTTTTCCTTTCACAATGTCCATTGTTATGACCATTATTAAAGAATCAATATCTTTTATTTTTTCCCCGGTCAGTAACCTTAACCAGTCATGCATTATTAAGGTCTAGAATCACATGATATTACGCATATTGTTTTCTAAAACATAGAACTTATAGATTATGCTGTATCAATAAAAACTTATGCCTATTTTTAGTAATGTCAATCAATGATAACCAGTTGAAAGATTTATGATCCATTGTTAGACAAGGTTTCATTTGTCTTCAAACCCAAGCTTTGCAAATAGTTGGCTTTGGTATTTTTAATATGCAGGTATTTTGAGATTTGTGTAGTGGGCAATTGTTTACACAGTCTTTTGACAAAATTAGTCAGCAGCAGTAGACATAGATAGATAGATAGATAGATAGACAGACCGACCAACAGACAGCAGCAGTAGACATAGATAGATAGATAGACAGAGAGACCGACCGACTGACAGCAGCAGTAGACATAGATAGATAGATAGACAAACAGACAGACAGACAGCAGCAGTAGACATAGATAGATAGATAGACAGACCGACCGACAGACAGCAGCAGCAGTAGACATAGATAGATAGATAGACAGACCGACCGACAGACAGCAGCAGTAGACATAGATAGATAGATAGACATACAGACAAACAGCAGCAGTAGACATAGATAGACAGAGACCGACAGACAGACAGCTAGACTGACAGCTAGACAGATAGATAGACAGACAGGCAGATAGATAGAGAGCTTGATAATTCTCTCATGGTCAAAAAAGCAAACATTATGGTCTTTCCAATGATAACTTATTTGTAGACTCCAAGTGTACGTTCAGTTGGAAAATGGTCACCAAGGTAACCAAACCTCTCATCGTTTTCCAACAATATGCTGTTTTGGGAGAAGATTGCCACAAAAATTTTCTTAAACATGTTATTAATTTAAAGCATCAAAATCTCGCTAGGATAGGGTAAATCTGCAAGTAGTTACCACATTTTCATTTTTGATTAAGTAGGTTTTCATGGAAACAGCCACTTTTCAAATAATAAGCAAAAATTGCCATTTTTGAGTGGATGCCAGTATTCATTATAAAAAAATAGCAATATATATTATTGGCAATGTTGTCTATTATGATATATTGTATAATGTAAGTTTGGTGTGAATATTCGAATATGGTTACCAAGGTTAATATAGTTTGTGTACATGCACAGCAACGGGTCTTCTTTATTGTTGTTATGCCACTATTTCTGTACTTGACTGACTTATTTGATCAAACTGGCATGATAGAGTAAGTTAAACACAGGGGTGTCATACCGCAAGTATGTTATTAGGAGATCGGAGAGTCATGTAAGTTATGGCATTAGCATATTGCCAAATAAGGAAATCTTCCTATGATCATGTGAACATCATTATACTACTACAGCAAAGCACAAAAAAAAAAAGACTATGTTTCCTTCCCAGAGGACTTCAATTTGTTGTTTCAACTTAACGACATAAAATTTACATCTCTGGTTTACACTTTGTCATTTAGTTACCATGGTACCACCTAATTACTGCTTTACCAACTATTAAATACCGGTCAGTTGAAAACATTCGACATTCTGTAAAGAGGCATTCACACTGTCATGAGTGGGGATGGCGAGTGAGCGCAGATGACGCAATATTTTTTACCCCTGCTATCCTTGTCCATACGTCATTCACTCATTTTCACTCTTGTACAGCTACTGGAACGCTCGGTAAACGCTCGGCAGTTCCCCGTTGCCCGCCCGTTGTTCTTCCATCGACCATCTACGCTGGCACCGTGCCCATCCCTGGCCACCCGTGCCCATCCGTAGCCCTCTCCTCCTTCACTCATGGACCACTCGCCGAGCGATCTACGAGTGCCTAACGGACACTCGTCATAAGAATTCATACGTGATTAACAGAGGCATGATTGACCACGAGTGAGCACGTATTGTCCATCTTTGATGTCCGTGGTCACTCGTTATCAAAATCTTTGCAACAATGTCAACATCTGGGATTGGCCATGAATAAAAAATTGTCAATTCCTGGGAGACAACTGTACCCATGGGAACGAATTGATGAAATGACGAGCAATATTTTTCTATTTCATATATTAATATTGTGCATCCCTGAACATATGGTAAGTATTAACCAGGCATCAGCTTTTGAAGTACCAAAGAAGACTTGACTTATTTTAAACCAATATAGCTCAGACACTAGTTGTCATGGAAACATAAAATCATAACACATATGATTCTTTTTGAAATAGCTTCACCTTACATTTTTCACTATATAAAAAGTGTACAAAATCTTTTGAAATGTCAGTCATCATTCAAAATGCCAACATCACGGGCTCTCCAATGTTATATTTTGACAAGTTAGATGTACAAATGTACATTCAAGTTAAAATGGTCACCATGGTGACCCAACTTAATTCCAATCATTTTTCAGCATAATGCTATTTTTTAAGAAGGTTGTTTAGAGCATGGAACTAAGGATGAAGTAAATAAGCAAGGTTTCCATGGAAATGGCCATTTTTGAAAATATATATTAAAAAAACGTATGACAATGCCTTTTGGAGTAATTTTGTTTACAATATTGATATATTGTCCAACAGATGTTCCAGCAATTCTGAGAATATACATTAATACTTCGATCCGGTTACCAAGGCTATAATTTTGTTTGCATAACTTTGTATGGCAAGAGACTAGGAGACATCTGTAAAAGCCCTCCCTCATCTCACCACATTTCACCCTTCCGGTGTAAATCTGGTCTTTTGTCACACTCTGGTGACAGCTTTATCACCCTTAAGGTCCCGTTACACATGTTGTGTTTGCCATTTGTCTTCTAATCCCCTTACAATGATCTAGTACAATCCGTTGCAAAGTCCTTTTATTTATGTATTTTTATTTTATTTTGTGGGAGGGGTTTGAGGTCCTTGGTAAAAGCATGGATGTTTAAGACTTATATTAATATTATTGATAAAACTGGCAAGTTAAGTTTAAATTTAGAATTTATGTTACTATGGCAATGGTCTTTTAAACACTCATCTGAAACTTACTGTAATATGTCTCCATGTGTTCTTGGTTAAAAAAGCTGTATATTTTTCACTTAATATCACAAGAATTATTCAGTTAAAAAACTTTAAGTAATGTAATTTCCTGTGTAACAATCTGTTAAAGCTTATTAAGCCAAGTTGGATTTCTGTTTAATATCAGTGATTTATCAACAATAATATCAACAAAGATTAGTATGCCAGGTTTTAAAAGTGTTGCCATGGTGACAGCCACAGCAAAAAAACTGCACCAGTTCTGATATTTATGTCTTGAATATCCAGAAAGTGCAGCGTCACAAAACTCCTAAAATAGGCCACTTTTAGGTCTCTGGCCGCTCATTTAATAGTATACAAATATTAACTGGTGCCAGGGCACTAGTAAAGTGACCAGTCAGTAATTGTTTTATTATACCTGTCACAAAAACACAATTTCTATAATAAGACACACGCATATATAATAAGCTAGACTACCAGCCATGCTGTTTTAGTGAACACTTTTTTTTTACTGAAGCAGAAACAATTATTCAATACAAACAACAATTAATTTATATGAGCGAAGCTCCGCCGCCACAGGCGGCGAGAGCTCACTTCCCGTAGAGAGAGGTCCCAAAAAGACCTACACAGTGGTCATGCCGAACCGGAAGTGTCCAAAAAATTATCAAAATACATGTAATCCTATGGAAGATCAACTTAATATCGCTCTTTCGACCAATTGTCCAGAACGAGATTACGTCATCACGTCATAACAACGTCGTCAGTTCAAAAGTAATGCTGTCCATAATTTCGTAACGAGTACACATCCAGCTTCAAACTTAGAAAAAACTTGTTTACCTGACTGTAACAATTCTTATGGTACATAGAAAGGATATCTTTGTTAATGGGGAGCCCAGAATATTTGACGAATAACCTTGAATGGATGACGTTCGCGCTAGCCACGCCATTGTTTGGCGATGACGTTTTTTCACACCAGGGGCAAGTGTAAGCGATCGCAGCGCCCCTGGCGGGTGGCGGACGAAACGGCTACTTGCGAAATTGGCTACAGCAACATCTACAACCATAACGTTGACAGCGAAAACCGCTACACGACGATAACCAAAACGTCTACACCAATTTTCGGGACATAACCAAAACGTCCACACGGTTTTGGGGATGCCATTAAATTTTGTACATGTAGCCCTTTTGGGCTGTAGCCGTTTTCGTGGGTAGCCGTTTTGACTGGCATTCCCCCTGGCGGCTGAAGGTACGCATTACAATTGCTGAGCAGGTCTGACTTATTTTGCCTCTAAAATCATTATTTATTGTCCAATTTTGAAAATTCAAAAATCTTCATGGTGAGTACGATGTGTACTAGAGTTAGGGCAGTCAGTGTATAGAGCACTATGATTAGTTTATCTGGTTTTTAGGTCGCGATGGGTCAGTTTACACTATTTCCAAAATTATCAATAATGGTCATTGCCAACAAAAAAAAATTAATTTTACGGCCTATCATAGTTCATAGTGTAGAGCTGTATGGCTGATTTAAAATAACTCACTTAACGGCCTGGCAAAAATCAACCTGTAGGCCTACCCTGACCATTTTGTCAAATAAAATTAGTCTTGAGGTGGTGAAGAAGAAGAAAATAACATTCTTAAATAGAATAGGGACTCATTTAAGTTGTCATGAAGTCTCTGGTCATATACATATTGTATAGCTTCGCTCACTCCTGGCATTGACAGCTACATATTATTTACACCAGCTCCTTTCAGTCTTCAGATGCTTGCTAAAACCCAAGTTAAAAATAAATTTGCTTAAAACGAAGGCCTAGAACAAAGGCCAGTAATCCCAGCTTTCTTTTTTTATGTCACAATCCATGAAATCAGTCCTTCAACACTGGCGAATGGTGACGTCACAATCGATAAACAATGGTGATGACGTCACAACTGGCAACTATAATGAGGAGCCAGTCGCTTTTCTTCAGGAATAGTACCCCCAGGGCAATTGTACTTTCCAAGCAATGTCATGTGACGTTGTTTCAGCCAATCACAGCTCGTGAGACTTTGCAGAGGTTTAATAATAACATTAAGACACCCCTGTATGAACTGCTTTTCATTCTTGGTTATTCCTAGGGTTGTAATTATGTTGTGTTTATTTCAGTAATCATGGTAACCAAATGGTAATTATCCCAGCAGTCCTCAGGCTATGGTTGTTAACACACGTGACTGGTTGTCATGGAAAATGAAGAAAGTTAACGAAGCATGGTGTTGAATTTTACACATTTGTCACGATCTTTGTATAATTGAGCTTCCTCAAGTTTTTTTTTTCTTTCTTTTGCAACTGAACTATAACAATATTTGTTAATTAAACAAACTCAGTTTGGTTTGACTAAATTCAGACCTCTCGTTTAGTTAATATCTTATTAAAAAAAAAATCTGAAGTCAATATTTTCATAAACATTTCCATTGTTATGGCAATCGTAAAATTTAGAAAAAAGCAAATATTAGGAAAAGTGTATGTAGTTTTATTCAATAATTTTCAATAATTTTTAAGTTTTAGTATTAACTATAATGAATAATATTAAATCATTACTATCTTAATTATTTTTTTACATAATGTATGATATATTTACATGTTTATACTAAAGTATAACTGTTTGTAATGAATAATATTAAATCATTATTATATTTATTATTTGTTTATATATAATGTATAATATATTTACATGTTTATACCAAGATTATAATAACTTATTACCATTTAGGTTATTTCTTTCTTATTTGTGGCAATAATTTTGGCCAGGTGGAACCATTTTTCGAATGCAAATAATCTTAATTTAATTTTCCAAAATTCCCTAAATAATATTCAAGAAAATCGGCTTATTATTTTTTTATGTTGAACACCTGTGACGTAACATCCTCACAAATGTCAATTGAGGAAACTTTAATCTTTTAATTTAAAAATGTTTTTAATTTATTTTTGTATAATTGTCCTTTTTTGTGTAAATAGTTCATGCTGAGGAAGTTTAAGCTGTACACAAAACTTTTTAGCATCATTTTTAAATTGCAAACTTTGTCACAAAAACACAATTTCTATAAGACACACACATATATCATAAAACCAGCTAGACTACCAGCCAGGCTGTTTTAGTGAACAATTCGCATTAAAAAAACCTTCGAAAACTTGGCGAATTAAAGAAATATGCATATAGGTGAATTTTAATAAGCCCCTATGTAGTAACATAAGACTTGTTTTGACAAAGGACAGTGAACATTCTTAAGAAATACCAGCCTACTCAATATTCAATGTGAGTAATAAATAATGTTTATTTTATTTTATTTTTTTTTGTAATGTGAATCTACCATGAGGGTCATGAAGGGCGTTTGATATAAATACAGTTTCATTATGCTGGTAATAAACTTAATTTTACATGACCCAACTATAAGACCACTTCACTATTAAGACCACCCCCATTTAGGACTAATATATATATATATATTTATTTATATATATGGCTCTTTTTACCTCGCTATTAAGGTCACATGATCAAAAAGACCATCATAATGAAGTTTCATTGCATTGTATTTTATTTTATCATATTGTATTGTATTGTATTGGCTTAATGCTACTCTGACTAACTGCAGGCAACCATAATGATGAGATGATGAAGCTGATGTCATTACAGCGAGGTTCCTATATTTCAGTCCTACATTAAACTGCATTATTGTGTTAAAATATCAAGGCTATGAAATCATAGATGCATAGTAGGCCTATTAGCCAATAGTTTTTAATTTGTAGTGTGAAAAATAAAATAAATATATAATTCTTTATTTGGTAGTTGTATAAGATAGATAAGACATGATGATATAAAATAAGATAACACAAGACAAGATAAGATAAGATAAGATGTAAGATAAATAAGATAGGATAAGATAAGAGATAAGATAAGAGATAAGATAAGATAAATAAGATAGGATAAGATAAGATAAGATAAGGTAAGATGTAAGATAGATAAGATATATAAGATAGGATAGGATAGGATAAGATAAGATAAGATAAGATAAGATAAGATAAGATAAGATAAGATAAGATGTAAGATGTAAGATGTAAGATAGATAAGATAGATAAGATAGATAAGATAGGATAAGATAAGATAAGATAAGATAAGATAAGATTAGTTAATATAAGGTAAGATGTAAGATAGATAAGATAGATAAGATAGGATAAGATAGGATAAGATAAGATGAGATAAGATGAGATAAGATGAGATAAATAAGACAAGAGATGAGATAAGATGAGATGAGATAAGATGTAAGATGAGATAAGATAAGAGATAATATAAGATAAGATAAGATAAGATAAGATGGATAAGATAAAGAGAAAATATTGGATGCTAAACATGAAGGTTTTTAATTTTTTAACTTCTTGCACTAGTAACTCATAATATATTCTTCAATTTAAAAAAGAGAAAAAAGATGAAACAATATTGTGATACATGGTTTTTATGTTGCCAGGGGCCACAAGGACTTTTCAAAAATCATGCAGTTGTTTTCCAGAAATAGAATTTGACAGCAAAAAAAAGAAAAGAAAATAATTCCTTGAAATATAATGCAAATTTATAAAAAATATGGTGCTACGTGTATGTCGAATTTTCTTAAGCGTACATGCCTTCCTCATCATAAATTTCATTCTTACAGTGAAACCTCGCCATTAAGACCACCCTTGGTGCAAATTTTATTTTACTGGTATTATTAACTTATTTGTTTATATTTAGAACATATTTTTCCCCAGGTGGCTCATTCAGAAAAATAAAAAAACAATCAAATATACACATTTATACAGTTTAATGGTGAGGTGGTCTTAATAGAGAGATAAAATGCAATAATAAATACAGTGTGTTAACTATTTCCTATTTAAGACCAATATTAAGACCACTTCAGTGATTCATGAAGTGGCCTTATTGTGAAGTTGTACTGTAGTTATTCTATAAATCTTTATTTTATTTCATTTAAGGTCATATTATATTATTCTCTGCATTGGTGATTTCAACGCAGGAAGATAAAGATTTAGAATTTAGACCTGACTTAAGTACTACAATAGATAGACTTAAGGGGCGTGTTATTTTTTTGTTTGATTTGTCAAAGGGTTATAAGGTACACAAAAGGATCTCAAAATGTCATGCAGAAATGTCCATAAATTGCTGTGTACTAAAAAAAAAATCTTTTTTAAAAACTACAGCAAAATTATATTTCATGACTTGCGGTAATGCAATAAAAAAATATTTGAAAAAAAATTAAAATTAAAAAAGATTCGCCAGCCCTCTAAAACCTGATTATACACCTTGCAAGTTCATGACTTGTTTAAAAACTAATTGTTTATATCATTACCAGTATTTTATAACTCCGACAGCCATCTTGTAAGTGTTAATTGCACTTTATTCAAAGTGGCAAATCTTGATGTCGTGGCGAAAATTAATGTTGTTCAGTGTACACAGTTTTCTTTTTTGAATACCTCTTATTTAAATCATCTCTATTCATACCTCACTTTTGTATTGTAGAGATAAACATTTGGATCTCAGGACCAGCATGGAATTTGTAGGAATAAACTAAACTACATGGTATAGAACTTTTAGTAAATAGAGAGACAAAACCTCTACTTTAGAAATGCAAATCTTACTTCATGGAGTTTGGTACCACCCTACCGTGGACGTGCTACCCTCAAAGTCCAAATTCTGCAGTTTGTTGACTTAATCTCTGAACAGTCAACAAAGTTTAAAGCTTTTTGTTGGTCAATAAATATACGATTTCTGTGCGTGTGGTCAAGGTATTTATGGTAATTTGACGCCGAAGTGGAGCTTTAATTTTACCGTATTTTATTTATCCGGGACTCTTATTTTGTAGGGAACAATTATAGCTGTTTCTTAAGACAACAATTTGCACTTTTACTAGTGGGGGAGGGGCGCAAAAAGTTACATTTAAGTATGGAGAAAATACATATTTTTAGCCTATAGGATTAACTCCCATGGCTGTTTCTAATTGAGACTGACATTTATTTGAAATAATAATAATTAAAAAAGTATTATAATTAATCTCTTTACACATGAGATTTGTAACTGCACTTGAGTCTTTGAGATAAATTTTACCTCGGCCTCTAAACGAAACCGGTCTACATTTTAGACCCGGCTTGTTATCAGGAAAAAATTGTATGTACTTTTCCAACCAAATTGAGAAATTTTGTTATACAAATAAAAGGCTAAACTTCCCTTTAAAGCATAGACCGATGGATAGATAGATAGATAGATAGACAGCTAGATAGATAGCTAGATAGATAGATATATAGATAGATAGATAGATATAGATAGGTAGATAGATAGATAGAATAGATAGGATAGATAGATAGATGGATAGATAGATTGAAAGATAAGTAGGTAGGTAGAGAGATAGATAGATAGACAGAAAGATAGATATTGGAAGTGCAGTCCTCTAAGGCAAGTTCTTAGCACTATCGAGGCTTGATTGATGAGGTGAGAGAGAAAGAGTCCTGGACTCCACCCATGTAACACATTAACCCCATGGGTGGGATCTTTTACTTGCCTCAGTGTAGACACTGAGTGCAAGGGACCGCCAATGTAACTTCTCGTCCGAACGACATCCACCTCATTAATACAGCAGTAAATTGTATTGAGACCACAACATAATAAAACAACAGAAATACAGAGCAAACTACACACTAAGACCATTATGAAGACAACTGTATAACCAAGACCATTTATGAGGTATATTCATATTTTAATCAATTAGATATATATATTCCCACCTCGATATTCAGACCACCTCACTAATAAATCGAGATATTGAGCCAGCATGGTTGACTTTAAGGTTGGTCTTAATGGTGAGGTTTCTCTGAATTATCTTAATTTTTGTTTTGTTTATGAAGGTGGTCGTAATATAGAGGTTGAAACTTTTAGATAGCATAAGTTTCGAGTGGAGTGGATGAATGGGAAATGTAGGGGAGATTATGCATCGAATGTGTTGAGTCTGAAAGCAAATACAATGTTTACATTTTGACCTATCTTAAAAGCTTGAGCAATCAAATGTGATTCACTGGAAATGTCTGTACATATATCGTATGTGATATATAATAATGTGAAAAATTGTACAAAGCAGATGACATGCTCGGTTGGTTTGACCTTGGCTCAATGTTATCTCAATGTGTGTAATAAAATTGGCCCAATGTTATTTGTGTAGTTTTGTCCCAGATAACATCCTACGTTGGCTAGACATTGGCACAATGTCGGCCAATGATGGCCAACATCACGGTTGACTATTGGGACAGATCCCTGATAGCGTGTGGCATTATATGGACGTCGGCCCTAAGGGAGCGACGTCCGACCAACATCGGGAAATGTCTTGTTGAGGACAGTTGTTTCCACAGAAATAATCTTCCCGTATAAGAAGTTGGATCAGATCGACATCAGCACATCTTTGGTGATGTTGATAAGATCTTGTCCCAACATTGTTTCAACATTGAAATGACGTCATGATTTGGAATGCTATTTGGATTGTCACATCCCCAGACAACATGCCAAGTTAACTTGATGTCAGACTACTGTTGGCCAACCCCAGATAGCATTCCAGATTGGCAAAACATCGGCATGATGTTGATATGATGTTGTGTCGATGGTTGCCAACATAGAAATGACGCTGGCCCGATTTGGAATGCTAGCAGGGATGTCAGTCTGACATTGGTCTGACATTGGTCTGACATTGGTCTGACATTGGTCTGACATTGGTCTGACATTGATCTGACATTGATCTGACATTGATCTGACATTGATCTTACATTGATCTTACATGGACCTGTTCTATCTTGCTATATGGTTCATATTTTGTCTTGTCTTATCCCAGCTGACATGCGACATTGGCTCAATGTTGGCCGGATCACAGATAATGTGTCACATCTGACATAGCATGATAGCGGCAAAAAATTGCCTTAGAGGGCTGCACTCCATCTATCTATCTATAACAGCTCAACATCAGGCGACACATTGCCCGTGTTATATTGACATTGAGCCAACAATGAGCCAACATTAAAGTGGTATGATATTGTTTGCTATCTAATTTCGCTATATTTCTGTTATTTACCAGGAAAGAAAACTAATAAATTAACCTAATAAATAATGAAGGTGACAAAAAAAAAAGCTTCAACTACAATTGCCAATATTTTCTTTTCAATAGGATATAAGAATGAGTGTGCTTTTTTGGCTCAAGTACAAAATTAACTGCCAATTATGAAGCAAAAAAGGATCCCAAAAGTGCACAACCATTAGTCAGTCAAGTCAGTACAAAACACAGGTTAATTGCATGTCAAGTGCTAAAAGTGTAAAATCATAATTATATAAGTTCAATGCCATAAATTCACATAATTGTTAAGATTTGTAACCGCCTGGCCTGTTGTGCTGAAGGTCCAGGGTTCAAATTGTGGCCTGGGCACTCTTCATGAGCTACAACTCCGCTGCTGGATGTCAATCGCATGAGATGTTAAGTGGGAGGTGCCTTGTACTAGGTGTCTATGCTGGGGCAAGTAAAAGACCCCACCCATGGGGTTAATGCAAACATAGTGTGGACTCCCACTCTCTCTCATCTCATCAATCAACCTTGTACTTATCAAAGTGCAAGATTAGCAATCTTAAAATTCTGACATTTGAAAATTGAATCCGTTCATATGTTTACTTATAAGATTTTATATTGATTATACAATATTTCATTAACATTATATGCCCACCTTAAAAATGATTTTGATCAATCTATTTGCTCTACTTCATGACTTCTTTAAATTACATTTACTTGATTTATAGTAAGTTTTGTTTTTTTACGCTATTACTTTAGACAGTTATTGTTTACTTTAGCAACCACTGTAGGCTCAAATTCGACTTGTCATTTCGAAAGATGTTGTGCTGTATTGGACAATAGAGATAAAACTTGACCTATAGTGCTCTATAGGTGCCTGTCAAACTTTTATTCAACTGCCAGGCATGCTAATTCTGGATTTGAAAACTTTTGCAATTTTTGATCAATTTTTTGTCGAACATTTTTTGTAGTGTTTGTTGAACTTCGTGTTGACATTTTTATTTCATGCTGGTATTTTTACATAGCACAAATGTCATTTTTTCCTGTCTTTTCATTGTTCGCTCTTTGGTGTTATTCTATTGAAAACCTGTTGAGTTTTGATTTATTTTGCACACTGTTAAAAAGCCAGTGTCTGGGTTAGTTTGCATCAAAATAAACTATGAAAAATTCAGTCTGTTCCTACTGCCTACACAAATGCAAAACATTTGAGACCACCTCACTAATAAGACCCCCTCATAACTTAGTACTAAGACAGTCTCACTGAAAAGACCATCTCACCAGTAGGGCCACCTCACTGTAACTTGAAGACCAAGTCACTTTGGAGATCGCTTTACTATTAAGACCACCTAACTATTAAGACCACCTCACTATTAAGACCACCTTACTATTAAGACCACCTTACTATTAAGACCACCTCACTATTAGGACCACCTCACTATTAGGACCACCTCACTATTAAGACCACCTTACTATTAAGACCACCTCACTGAAAAGACCACCTTACCATTTCACCATTAATACCACTTTACTGTTTTGACTTTCATTATTTAGACAACCTTAAATATATTATCTCACTAATAAGACCACCTCACTATTAAGACCAATAAGAATATCTCACTGTTACACCATGCCTGACATTGTTCTAACATTGGCCAGATCAGGTTGACAAGTTTCTGGGTTAAAATCCTGGTTGATTATCCTTAAGTCATAGTTCTGTCATTGTCAGATTACGTCCGGACATTAGGCATGAACATAAACCATGCGATTGAACAGTTTGTAGTTGCAACGAAAGTTGAACGGAATATAATGAATATCATTTTATGTTATCATTCTAATGTTGGCTGTCGGTAGCTGTCGTTCAGCCAATGTCTATCCGATGTAACATGTTGTCTGGGACTGGTAAGACCACCTCAGTATGAAGAACAAAACCTCACTATCCACTGATTATAACACTGTTAAGAATTTAAGACCACCTCACTATTAAGACTACCTCACTGAAAAGACCACCTTACTATTAAAACTACTTCAAGATATCACTATTAATAAACACCTCACTATTAAGACAACCTCACTAAAAAGACAACCTCACTATTAGGACTACTTTAAGACCATCCAACTTTATCCTTATTGAAGTTGTTTACTTCTATACAAAAAAACACTTCACCAGTAACGCTCGATAATATTTTGAGACACATGGTATTCTTACCGTTGCTAATAAGTCCACCACTCTATTAAGACCAGTTATTTATTTCATAGAAAATGCTCTTACTGACAAGGCAATTAATACCATAAAATCAAAAGCCCCATTTATAGGAGAAACTGCTATTTTCGTCACTTAATTGCCTTTGATTCAATGAAGTAACACCAAATATGTTGGCGCATGAAAAATTCACACTATCACTTACAGTGTTTTTATGTGTGAGCTTTGTATGTGTGAGACACATTTGCTCTTAATACTTTTTCTTTGTTGGCTTTTTACACTTTTTTGTTACAGATTTGAATACAGTGTTGAACAGTATGCTATTTTGAATGTAGCCAATGTCTTCAAAGTGAACGTTTACTTGGATTTTTCATTTACATATTGGCAATGATCGCGTTGTTTATTTATTACATATCTTTACGATGGTATAACAAGCCACCTTGTGAATATTGACGAGACATGAATGACCTTTTAGTTGAAAATGACTAACATATCCCTGATAACATGCTACGTCAGCCACATGTTGGCCCGATGTTGTTCCGATGTTGCTTACCTCGGGCCGACGTTTAGCCAACGTGACATGCTATCTGGGATTAAATCAGCCCAGCATCATTTCCGTATTAGCCACTGTTGTCACAATGTGGTATTTACACCGCCGACATTGCGCCGATGATGTGCCGATTTGGAATGCTTTCAGGGTATGGCTTGACAGTAGGTATACCCTGATAACAAGCTACCATCGGCCATGTGTTGGCCTGATGTTGGTCCGACGTTGCCAACATAGGGCCGACGTCAGTACGATGTCAAATACTATCTGGGTAGTGGTTGAAGATGTTAGTCACTAAGATTTTCAGTGTGTTTTATTAAGTCATGGTCAATGCATAACAAACATCCGGTTCCAGAATATGGACCCCTCTATCAAGAATAAGGAAGCTGCTTGTAGTTTTTAAGTTTTCATAATGCTTTGTTTTGAACTTTTTTTAATAGGCAAAATTAGTTTTTATTCATTTTCGTAGAATGATTTTTATTTACAATTGAACTCCACAATTAAGACCACCCCTGGGAGAGATAGATAGATAGATAGGTAGATAGATAGATAGATAGACAGATAGATAGATAGATAGATAGATAGATAGATAGATAGAGTGTGTGTGTGTGGGATTTGGGCTTTACGTCCTGTATTTCTGCACCAGTTGGGCTAATTAGGACAGGCAGAGACCATGGCAATGAGACAAAGGATGAAACAGCCATCCAACTTAGGCTCGACCCCCTCAACCCAGCGGTTGGAAGCCCAGAGCACTACCTCTGAGCTAGGCCCCTGCCCTGATAGATAGATAGATAGATAGATAGATAGATAGACAGACAGATCAAAAGGGTGTATGAGACTGAAGTGCACAAATTGCTTTATAGTTTCTATCGCCTCAAAAGTTGGAATCCGACTTGTTGTTGACATTTCTGTCCATATGGCCATTTTTGGTGGATATTTATTTGGTAGATATATAATGACCATATAAATTAGGTTGGTTGAAACAACAAATCTATATTTATACCACACAGACTAATTAGCATATTATAGTATATTATACAACCCGAATAACAAGCAAGATCAGATTGACATCGGCATGAGGTCAGCGATGTTGATACAACGTTGTCCCGATGTCGGCCAATATTGAAACGATGTTGTCCTGATTTGGAATGCTATCTGGGAATGGGTTTGAACCCATGGCCTCAGAGTCTCTAAGCTTAATCTATGAGTTAAACAACTGGAAGACTCGGATAGCTAGCCCACGTTGTAATTTGTTGATTAGTGTAAATGTATTATAATGACAATTAAGCATTTGTAAAGTAGCTTTGCAACAGGCCTATTATGACAATGCACATTACAGATTTAATAGGATAAATTAACAATTAATTGACTTGCAAAATAAACATTGTCTGCGCTATCTGGTATCTGTCCCAACTTGCACTAGGGCATTATTTGCTTTTAACAATTCAGAAACATTGCTGTGATTAATGTGAATTCACAGTTATTACAAGATATTGTGAAGAATAAATATGCTAACATTTGTAACAGTATGAGCCACGTCTCAGTCCCTCTCCAATCGTATAGTGGTTTCTTGTGGGAAAAGCAGGGTCTGTGTTACTTATACTGTGTAATGGTTATATAAATATATATTAATCATGCAAGCAAAGCCGAATTGTGATACTACATGGGATTCAAAATAAATATCAGCCTGCAAGTTTGTTTTTTTTTGGTCATATTTTGTCATAAAAAGTATGGAACATAACAAAATAGACATAAATGTTAGCAACCAGTCAAATCCCAACTGTCTAGCTGATAAAAACTCTTCTGGGAAATAAATAATTGAAATTTGCTGTAATCTTCATTGTACTTCTGCTACTTCTCAGTGACCATGAAAATTGGCCACAATGTGGACAAGAAGGTTAAGTATTGTCATTGGAAAGATAGGAAACTTGGAGTTGCCCAGATAGCATTCCAAATCATTTCAACGTCGGCGCGATGTCGGCTTTGTTAATACGATGTTGTAACGACAGTGGCCTATATGGAAACGATGTTGGGCCGATTTGGAATGCTATCTGGGTGATTGGCGCAGAGAGGGAGTTTTATGGGTTTAATGTTTGTATGTTGGAGTTTGTCTTATCAGACACATTTCTGTCCATTTTGAGTTGGTCCAAACGTTAATGATCAAATATGAAAGAAAAACAATTGAGCATTTATTATGGGTGCTGTATTAGTTATTTTTGCTGTGGTGTTCCATACTGGATAAATCCTTACAATACAATACCTGGTAAAAATGGGTGCTGTATTAGTTATTTTTGCTGTGGTGTTCCATACTGGATAAATCCTTACAATACAATACCTGGTAAAAATTGTGATACTTGTGGTTTTCTGTGTTGAAATGAACCAATAAAAACTCAAATAAAATGTGATCCTAGTGGTTAACCATATCGTGTCAAATAAACCAGTACAAATAGCCAAGAAAAAAAATGACTCTTGTTTTTCTTTGTGGTAAAAGCAGACATTACTATATTAACTGCAGCTGTACCCCATGGTTATGGGGTACTGACTGCAGCTATAGGCCTATATCAAATGAACCATGCCCCACCCACCCCACTTTTGGATCTATACATCCCACACACCTGTCTGCAAGGGGTAAAATGGATCTTCAAATGCACCCCCGGCAGGTAAATATCCACGGGTGCATGAAGTGTGACTGGCACAGAAGTCACGAATTGTTAAGACCAAACAACACGTATGATCCATTGTGAAAAAAGTGATGCATGAATGAACTCGATCAGCCATATTGCTCTGTAGACTAGGGCAGTAGGACACACTAGTGCATAGATAGATAGATAGATAGGTAGATAAATAGATAGATAGACAGATAGACAGATAGACAGACAGATCGATAGATAGACAGACAGATAGTCAGATAGATAGATGGATAGATAGATAGATGGATGGATAGATGGATAGATACATAGATAGATAGATAGATAGATAGATGGATAGATGGATAGATGGATAGATATATGGATAGATAGATAGATAGATAGATGGATAGATGGATAGATAGATAGATAGATAGATGGATAGATATATAGATAGATAGATGGATAGATGGATAGCTAGATAGATAGATGGATAGTTGGATAGATAGATAGATAGATAGATGGATAGAAAGATAGATAGATAGATAGATAGATAGATAGATAGACAGACAGACAGATAGATAGATAGATAGATAGATAGACAGACAGACAGATAGATAGATAGATAGTCAGACAGACAGTTAGTCAGATAGATAGCATTTTGACAGCTTTCTCTTATTTTAAACATTTTGACAGTGACTAACATCGCCTATAGCAATTTTTAAACAAATTAGCTTTATGTAACAAGTCAATCAGCAGTAGTCCATTTCAAGTGTTGTTAGTCATAATGACTAACTTCTAAGCAAATTATTCCATGGGGCTAAAACTGAGTGAAAATGACAGTCAAAATGTCTGAGGTTTTAACCAAAACCATTTTCAGTCTTTCATAAAATTCCTTGATGCAAATACTGCTGGTTTTAATTGATCATTACAAATTAATTTATATCTTAATAAGTATTTTCAATGATTTAATGAATTATAGTGACTTTGCTATAAAATGCTAATCTAATATAATACAAGTTTGGTATGATATATATATATATATATATATATATATATATATATATATATATATATATATATATATATATATATATATATATATATCACTTCTGTTGACTCACTATAGGCCCTAACCTTCAGTAACTTCCTAATTGCCGTTTTATGGAACTTTCAAATGCAACTCTCTCCATTATCTTAGCATGTCAATGTGTGGGAGAGCATGACCTATATTCCTCAAATTCTCATGGCTTGGGTGCATGCAAGAGCTAACACGAAATACCGACACGACATTTTTTGTGATTTCATTAATCGTGAAGTTGCACAAAAGGTGTTGCCATAGCACGACCTAAGCGTCTAAGACAAACTCACTATTTAGACCTTCTCAACATTAAGACCACCTCACTGTTAAGACCACCTCACTATTAAGACCACCTCACTATTAAGACCACCTCACTGTTTTAAAAAGAGCTCACTATTAAGACCACCTCAATATTAGGACTATCTCACTATCAAGACCACCTCACTATCAATTCCACTGTGTTATAAAGACCATCTCACTATTAAAACTACCTAATTGTAAAGAATACTGGTTTTATGATCCACACAGTGTTTGTGTCTTTGTATTTAGGTAATAGTTAGGTATATTGATACAATCTTTAGATCTTTAGAATTATGAAGGTTCATTGACTCAAATTTGCACACATTTACCCCACTATTAAGACCAATAGTTTAATATATCTCTATTAAAAACAAACACATTTACCACCTCACCATTAAGACCAAATAAATAAGCACCGAGTGATGTTTTGATAACATGCATGGTCTTAACGGAGGGTTGGTCTTAATAGTGAGGTAAAATACAGCGGTAACAACTGATGAAAAAAACAGTGGATCTTCGCTTGGTGATATTAATAGTATTTAATGAGTGTACAGGCCATTTATTTGAAGAAGAAAAAAAAATCTATTAATTTAAAAGACACTAACCTGCCGTGTATTGGATGATAAATAGGACGATCAAACAGGAAGTACAGCGCATGCTAGCGACCGGAAGTTGCAAACCACGTGGCTGCATCTTAGCTATCATCTTTCGTACATCCCAGGCAGTCGGTTTTAACATCTCTGGAAAAGTCGGTAGTGGCTTGCAGGGGGTAGTCTAGCCTGTCATGCATGACCTTGTGTGCGGTGACCCGTGTCCGCCCGTTCCGCACCGATCAACACTGTTCCGCGCGAAATTTGGCTTTGCATTATCGTCAGCATTTTGCTACAGAGAGATCTCAGTGTAATGGAGACCTCAGTATTTAAAGAATATAGTAAACAGTCATGGCGTTTAAAATGGTTTCATCTGTAATATCAAAGTGATATTAAAATTATCAATTAAAATTATAATATCAAAGTGGTATTTTATTAAAATTATTATATCAAAGTGATAAAAATTATCAATTAAAATTATAATATCAAAGTGGTATTTAAAATTATCAAATTATTGTGTGTGATTTATTTGCCTGTTTTATAAAATGTTTTAACTTGATGTTGTAATTTAAAAAGTTCTATTCAAAATAGTTTCATGTGTAAAAGTCAATGTCTCGTTGCTACTGGGTCTGTGAATCTTTAAGTCAGCTACGGCCAGCTATGACAGTCAGATGTAATGATGAGATGATAAGGCTGCTTGGAGTATTTTGAATTGAATTTCATTTTATGTTATTTCAATGTTATTCTCAATTCAATTAAATAGGCTTTACCAGGTAGTGTGTACAAGTTATGAAACTGGAAGTTAAAGGGATTTACTAGAACTCAATGCGAAATGGCTACCACCCGCAATGGTTAGGTAGACTTATAGTCTTAAATCGGGGTTATGTTCTTCAATATAGATTCCTAGTACTGAGTACATATAGAGCTTTGTGTCCGAAACAGGTCACAAATCTGACATTATTTCTGTGACCTTATCATTATATTTGTATAGAATAGAATAGAATAGAATGTTCGGTAGATCTCACCAGATTTCCATTGATCACGAACAAGTTCTAGCTTAACCACTTAAAATTATATTATTAATAATATTCACATTTTAATTGTATTTTATTATACCCCATCCAGAATAGTACTTTTGAAATTTCACTATTTATAAAAGGACATTTTGTATATAGATAGACAACAATCTTAGTATTAAGGTGGGCTTAAATTTTTTATAGTTTTCTTAAAGCGATATTCAACTGTATCAGCAAGATGTATATATGCACAAATGATCACAGACTGACAATAATATAGGTCACCCTGACCTTTGACCCCAGACAAGGGCAGTATAATAGTGCCCCTTACCCCTCCCTTCCCAGCCCCTCTTTTGTGTCATGGGTGGGTTACTCAACTTAGTCTATTTAAAAAAATTAAATGAAATGTTTACAAGTAGGTATTGTATTATACTATGTGGGTTTTAATAGAGTCTAAATAAAGTTGCTAAATTGCCAAAAGAGTGTTTAAAATGTTGCAGCGATGAACTTTTTAAAGTTATATAGTGGAACCCAGCATAAAATAGCCTCATTATTAAGACCATTGGTAGTGCAAATGTTGTATTCAATTGTGCCTCTATTATAATTTTTTTTATTAAGACCTCCTTGCCATTAAGACCAGTCAAATCTGCACCAACGGTAGTCTTAATGGCGAAGTTATATATTAACTTTAAGAGGCTAAGCTATATACAACTTTGAGTAGAGAAAACTGGTGAATGTACGAATTCATTATTTATTTATTAGTCTTATTGATTTCTTTTTTCCCTTTAATAAAATATTAGAAACATTTTTACTTAAACATAAAAACATTTTTAGTGCACTTACAAATAGGTCTACTTAAAATTAATTGTGTATGAAACAGTTAACATTTGTCTATGCTACTTACCTAAGTAGCAAATGATATTTAAGGACGCTATATATAATTGTCTTATATTCTCTTACTGGAGTTCCAGTGCATCCTAGGTTCATTTAAGGCTGTTTTAATGTTTAGTATAAGTCTTTTCTCCTGAAGCTCAGCTCATATGACCAGCAACCAAAATAGACGCAATAATGAGCTGAAAATATTGCTTGGAGTCCACACATATTTACCCCAAGGTTGGGGTAATTTATTCATCCAGCATAGGCACTGAGTGCAAGGCACCGTCTCATAAAGACGCAGAGCTCTTATGAATAGCTCACGAGAACTGAAAAGTGCCCAGGCCACAATTCGAACCCAGGACATTCAGAGGAGCTGGCAAATGTCTGAACCGCTGGGCCACCTCAGCTTAAAGTATTATGTACAGTTTAGACATATATATATATATACCGTAAAGGATGGTATTATCGACAGGGCAGGTATTATCGACCTCACATTAGAATGTTAACAATTTTGTTAACAAACTAATTTAAGCGTCGATAATACCCGCCCTGTCGATAATACCATCCTTGACGGTAAATCTATATTTTGTAAGGTATGTATCATATCAATATATTTTCTTTTCTATTCTCTATCACTGATTACTTTTAATTGGGGTAGTTTTGGTACGGGTGCTTCACCATCAAAGGGCTAAAACATTTAAACAAGTAAAATCAATATGAAAAACTCATAACTTAGGTTGATTTGTCCTAAATTAGGCTATTACTCTGCCATCGATGGCATTAAGCCAACCTATTGATAAATAATGTAAATTTATGTACACAAATTATTTATGCATATATATTATACGAGTTAAGATAAATAATGGTGTATTTTTATTATTTTTTTCATGTGAACACACAGCATTGTCAGCACATGAATTATTAAATCTGACGCTACGTAAAATATTTGCCAAAAATCGTCAGGAATTGATATTCAATATTTTCTACTCACTGGCCAGCCAGTACGTCTGTCTGTCTCAAAATGTCACTTTATATGATCATATACTTTTCTAGGAACTGTTTGAAGATGTCAATACACAAATCATTCATATGATTGTCAGGAAAGTGTTTCAAGATATATTTTCAGAAAAATGTTTCAAGATGTCCATACAAAAATTAGTCATATCATTTTCAGGAAAGTGTTTCAAGATGTCCATACAAAAATTAGATCATATCATTTTCAGGAAAAAATTTCAAGATGTAAATAGCTTAATCCCAGCAAAAGCTAACTGTTTCGTATGACTAATCAAACTGGCTGCAAAGAAAGTTGATTTATTTTAATGATTCATTTGATGATCAAATATTTGGTTTATATATACAGTATTGCATTTCATGTACAGTGTATCAGCATATTAATAGAACTAAAAATTGTTTTTGGTACATCCGTTATAATTACTTACATTCAACAGTACCCAGATGGCATTCCAAATTGGGCCATTGTCGTTTCTACATTGGCCGCTGTCGTTAAAACATCATATCAACATGGCCGACGTAGCGCTGATTTGGAATGCTATCTGGGTACAACAATCCATGATATTTTATATACCAAGTCTGTTCTTTCCATTTAACAAAAGTTCTTTGTTCTATACATACGGAATCAGATTGTAAATTCCTGTAATTGAATTGTATTTCATCATTTTAACTTCAAAAATATTGTCTATTTTGTCAGCTTGATTTCACAAATAACAGGACTTTTACCAAGTCTATTCTTTCCCGTTACTCGAATTCTAATTTTGTCTTTAGTCGCTTCGCTCCTTGTACAGTTGAAGGAACATTTAGTTGGTCCGGTTGCAGAAGAAGAACACTCCAGAAGTGATCCACTGCAGGAGTACACAAAAACTGCGACATTCATTTCGCATACAAGGTCACTTCCTTTAATCTCGATTTCAGTGGCATTTTTGTCATCCGTGACGTTTGCGATGATGTCGTAAAAGATTTGTTCGGGTGTTTGCGGCGTCAGGGGGAAACATGTCGTCTCGTTTTTGTCTGTCATCATAGTGAAAGCATTCGCGTCCATGTCTTGCGAAGGATTACAGCCCTGGCACCATCCCGCTACTTCCGGCAAGAGAACTGAAATAAGAGAGAAAACACGGGTACTGACTGCTGTTTAAATTGTTATATGATTATCCATAATGCATGATTGTATTAACGAATAATAATAATAATATCATAAACTGTAAAAATCTTTATTTCATAGACCATAACATATTAGTTTAATGTTGGGCTAGCATTGCCCACTTTAAGCCAACAGACATGCTGGGAGTAGGCGGATGATTCACTGAGCTAATGACTTCACGAACGGAGAAATGAAATGTGGATAATTATAACTGTCAACTTGACGAAATTACAGAGAGGACAGAGCTATTTCAAAATTGTGTTATTCACCAGGAGAGTTGAAGTTTGCGCCTACTACTCCCAGAATTTCAGGCCAGCTGGGAATTCTGGGAGGAGTAGGCGCAGCGCTTACAATGTGAAGCATAGGGAGTGTCGCTTCTTGGTATTCTTCTTTGCTTATCTTCCATAGTGGCAGTGACATCTTGTGGTACTTTTTCTCCCCATTGCTTTTCAAAACCACAAGCCTTCATGCGCGGTGGCAAGACTATGGGCGAAGACCTCGAACCCCAGTGGCAACTTAGGGCTCTGTGCAAAGCGCATTGCACCATATATATATACATCTTTGTTGGCCAACTGAGCACAGCCATGGATGCTCATTAACAAGTTATTTAATATAATATATAATTTTGCCAACCGCTCATAAAATTATGACACTTACAGTATTTCAAAAAATAAATGCACAACAGTGAATGCGGGTATGAAATGGCACTTACCATAATCAATTATTAATACATCGAACGTAGTTTCACATGTTACTCCACTCATCTTGACTTCTGTGCAATTCCTCGATGGATCATAATGTCCAGGTTGGTGGCAACCGTCCCCACACGGCAATCGACCAACGTACAGAGGACGACTGTCATTATTGTAGCCTGCCTATATAACAATAACATATCAACGGTTTGAATGACATTAAATAATATCAATTTAAGTATTTTTATATGGTTATGCAATGATTACAGTCGGACACACTTATAATGGGAATGCTTATAATGAAAGCCTGAGATCATTGTCCAAAACAAATTTATCTTCTTTTTTCTTTTTTTAATAATATATTCATTCAGACATATGCATAATAAGTTACAGGTCATGGTGTATCCAAGATAGCATTCAAAACCGTATCAATTTGGCGCAAGTTCGGCGATTTTGAAACAGATAATATAAAAATAAGATATTGGTAATTAAAAAAAGTTTGTAAAGTAACAAGACTGTAAAATAACAGAATAAAACAAAAGTGAGTATATGCTATGCTTACGCTGTACACAGAAAGTACAATATGACCTTTTAGGTCATCCTTCGTAAACCCGTCTACTGAGGCATCATCTTTGTGTTCTAGTTCAACAATTCATTAATCTGTCCAACTGCTGGCTCTGCATCAGCAAGTATTTTATAACAATCGCTCAATACTACATCAAGATCAGGTCTACATTATTTCTACATTGGCTGCTATCAGCCAACGTCATGCCAATGTCTATCGGATGGTATCATTTTATTTGGGTATTCTTTAAGACACATCGGGTCAACATTGACTTGAAAATTCAAAGTTTAAAGCCCCACTGCCTGAGAAAATTACTAATCATCAAATGATTGAAAATCACCTTATTTGGTCGAGGCACACTAAATATGTGTAAGCTAATGAATCTATCAGGCAATAATTACAAAATATAAATGTTACATCAAAAGAAATCAACACCAAAACATTGGAAATGCAAAGGAAATATCATCATCACTCATTTTTTAGTATTGTAACGTCATCACTTGGTTTTTTTACATATTGGACTTTTGATGGCATGAAAAAGTAAATAAAAGGTGAAGTTTATTTATATTTTAGAAAGTTAACCAAGCAAGACAATGAAGTGAATGCAATAGATTTTGGTCACTGTCATATTGTGTGACAATCCAGCTTTAACCATGATAAACTGCGAATAAATTAAACACTTTAAATGAATTCAATTACCTAATCCAGTCAAGACTCGTTATAACGACCACCTGGGTGCCCAAGGCTTTTGTTCGTGACAATGAATCATTTGGATAACTGAAGCAGTTTAACGTAGCAACATAGGCTTACTCAGATAGCATTCCAAATCGGCCCAGCAATGTTTCTGTGTTGGCCACTATCGTTACAATATTTATTAACATCGCCGACATTGCACCAATGTTGCTTCGATTTGGAATGCTATCTGAGCTTGTGTCCCAAACAGCTGTTCGAATAGTGAGACACTATAGCGAAACACAACTGTAAAATATATGTAGTATCGCATGCCTGAAAATATTATTATTTTTTTTTTTTTACCAAAATAGCTGTTCTTGGCACTGTGGAGCCTGACCATGGAATCCAGATCATGTTTGCAGTAGGGGTATTCAGTGTCAAGAGAATGTCATAAGTGTCGTTGCCATCATATGTGCGAATCAATGTGACGCCATCCATGAGACAATACAGGGTTCTGAAATTGAAATAGGCATGACTCAAGGATCGATTGTAGATTAACAATTATTTTTATTTAAAGCAAATAGTAAGTAATTATAGAAGAACTCAGAAAAATTTATTCAAAATATCACAGATTAAAATATGTTCATTCCGGAGTTGCTCTCTAAGGCAGAAATTCGGCCGCTATCAAGGGCCACACCCTAGTTAATAAACAAATGAACAAACTTTCAAAAATTCAAACCATGAGTCCATCATGAATGTTCACTTTCTTTTAGGCATATTTTGCCATAAATGACACGGAGCAGCGCAAAATGACCGAATATGTAAGCAACAAGTCAGAGCCCAACTTTCTAGCTGATAAAAACAGTTCTGAGGAACCAAATAACCTGAATTTCGCTATATTCTCCATTGTAATTTCTGCCGCTTCTCCGTGACAATAATGATGTTGCCATAACGATAGCAAAAAAGGTATCTTCGAAAAGATGGGGAACCTTTTCATGATAAATATGACTGGGAAAAAAAGTGGACATTTATTATAAATGGATCCTACTTTAGTCCTGATGTCAGTTTTAGTACTGTGGAGCCTGACCATGGAAATTACCATGAAATAGAGTCTTTTCACTGAAGAGCCCTGAGTTCAGCAAGACGTAAGTCCTTCCACTCCTCTTATAACTTTCTCAGAAAAATAACAAAAATCAACTGAATGATAAAGTGTCAAATATACGTTAAAATGCACTAAAAATACTGCTGCTGGGATGCACTTTGCTACAGCCAATCACAGCCAAGGGCTGGAACTTTTTCAGCCAATAGAATTACTTTATTCTGTGATAGCCACCTGGTGGAAATATAGAGAACCTTCCGTGAAAATCCACCATTGCCAACATCCGGACTAAGGATTTTCACTCTATGGTTGTTCTAAAAAAGCCTCATTGTACCTTTTAAGAACACCCATGGGTACTGTGAACTACCCCACAGGTTCTTTGTGCATGTTCAGGTTTTTTGTACCCTGAAGATCTGCCTCAGAGGTATTCAGTTTTGAAAGGTTCTTCAGAGGTGCTAAGCTGAGCTTCAGTCTAGAAAAATTGTGGAGGAGAAAGAATCCAACTCTGGTTACCCAGGCAGAAAGCAGCCATGCCAACCATTACACCAAGTATGCCACTGCTCAAGGTGGTGATTCAAGGATCAAAATAAAGGAGCAGTTCTATTCATAGTTTCTGTTAGCTGGCCTGTCATCAATATAATGTAATCATTCCATTGAAAGCAATCAGTTCTCAGTGGCTGACTGGGTGACACACTGGCAAAAATAATGAAGCCCAAGTGTGATGCATCCCAAGCGTTAAATTTTGCCATTTTTTGTCCGTTAATTAATAATAAAAACTTTCAACATCCTTATAATTAGTAAAAGAAATTTGATAGTAGCATCAATTTACGTATAATTATTTCATTATTTGTTTGTTACTTGATGATGCTCACGAATCTGTTGTTTCCTTGTAGAATTCAACACAATTCAACGAATCTTGTATTGTCCCCCTTTAGAAGCTCACATTCAATACATTATTGTTCCATTAAGGCCCTGAACATTTGTATATTTATGGTTCAGTCATTTAATTTTATCATTTTGTGAAAAGATTGTTTAGTTTATAGGCTGGGGCAGAAAATGTTTAGAAAATTGTTGACAATTGGGCATAATGCTCGGGACATACATTTTCTATTTTGCTCTGGCTATTATTACTCTGGAACCATATGGAACTTCGAAAATTATATTGAGAACATATAATATCATGATTTTATGCTATTATCATTTTTCTAATACATCAATAAATCAGTAAAAATATGAGTAATAAATCTCACACAAAAAATGGTAAATTTTCTGAGAATGCTGACAACATCTGCCAAATATAAGATAGATAACAAGTGGTTTATCTGTATTTAATGCGAAACTAAATATTATATCAAAGGCTTTGTTATTTTTGCACTAAGTCATATAATTAACTAACTTAGTCATAACTAGAACTTCCTGATACTCTCAAGTCAACCATTATACTAACTGTTCTAGTAAAATGCCATGTTGGACTAACGTTGGAATGAATGTCAAAATTGTGGCAATATTGTGCCAATCTAGATGGTATTTTTCATTACAAGAAATAGATCATGTCTTACATATAAAGTAAAACATAAATTTGCTGAAAATAGCGTCAGTCATCAACTGCCAATTATTCTTAACAAATTCTCCAAATAACATACTTGAAAAAAAAAAAATTATACACATAGTAAGACTAGCTATGCATTGTTTACAAAAATGGCTTTGGGACAAATACACAACTGAACGTACAATAGAAAATTGCTATGCATGTCAGCTAAATAACACTGTGTAACACGGTATATTTCACACCATGCTTTTGGACATACAAGGGGCACCCATGCTAGGGTCCTAATTGAGACAAAATGGGTATCCATTGACCCTCTAAGTTTCTTTATTTAGATAATCCAAAACACCATCCCTGTAATTAATTTTTGGGTCAAACAAATTCATTTCATTGTTATTGTCATTGGATATTTCAATAGTGATCCGAACCTGGCCATGCTTAGCAGGAGACATCTATTAATTAGCTCAAGTGAATGCCAGCACAAGTACTGTTTTACACTATTACTTAATCACAAGTATATTCTGTCTGACACTATGTGCCCAAAAATCTCTCCCTCAAAATGCTTCAGAATTGAAATATTGTATGATAGTATGATTCTAAAATATGTACCATGTAGTTTTGCTCACCTGGGAACATGGTTCGTGGCTGTTGATCCCCAGTTGGTTTTACCAACACACAAAACTCCACTGTTGTACATCCGGCCCACAGAAAATCTTTGGTATGTAGAACCGTAGACAGTAAAGTTTTCTGGATTAGGGAAAGGAGCCCATTTCACTTCATCTGAAAAAGTAAAGTAGCTTTCTAACAACAAACTGATTTAGCATGAATATTATGCCGCATTGCGCACCGAATAATCTTGGCAAAGATCCGCAAATGCTTGTACAAAAGAAACGGTTGGTCATCAGCATAGGACATTGGTGCTCCCCAAAAATGGTTGCCAATTTACCAACAACCAATGCCTCTCTATTCAACAGTACATCAATGAATATAACATAGATGTAAATTACACAAACATAGGCAAGATTATATGGTATCAATGATGGCAGATGCAATTCCATAACCCATTTTATGATTCCTTTTTTTTGCAGAGAATTGGAATAGGAGTCCATGCTACAAAAGACCATAAGTATGGTCCTTGATGTCACTATTCATCTGAAAAGAACTGTAAAATAGTTTCGCTACATTGGGTCACATCTTTCTGGAGATTTCTGTGTTTAGCTAGCAACATACAATGTATGTGGGCAGAATTTACTACACGCTCATACAAAACAAGAATACCCAGATAGGGCTTTACGTCCTGTATTTCTGCACCTGATAAGGACATGCAGGGACCATGGCAATAAGATGATGGATGAAATAGCCATCCAACTTAGGCTTGACTGGGAATTGAACCCAGGACTCAGTGGTTGGAAGCCAAGTGTGCTACCACTGAACTAGGCCCCATGAGAGGAGAGGAGTTGTTAATAAGAGATGTCAGTAGTAATTTCAGAAGTAGTAGTAGTATAGAAGTAGTGAATGGTGGGTGGATTAGGGCTTTACGTCCTGTATTTATGGTTCATTTTACTCTCAATAGAGGTAGAAGTTTACTCCTTCGAGTAATTTTTGACATAGGGCTATTTGCCACTTGTTAGATAGATAGATAGATGGATAGATGGATGGGTGGATGGATGGATGGGATGATAGATAGATAGAATAATAGAAAGATAGGTATGGGGAGTGTAGCCCTCTTGCCACTATCAAGGGTTGATTGTTGAGGGAGAGATAAGAGTCCACCCATGTTACACAATAACCACATGTGTGGGATCTTTTACTTGCCTCAGCATAGACACTGTCTCATCCGAACGACATCCAGCTGGGATGATGCTCATAAAAGGTGCCTGGGACTGGGATTGAACCCGGGTCCTTCAGAGGAGCAGGCGAGTTTACCAATAAACCACCCAGCTGCCCTGTTATTAATAAACATCCAACAAATGTGCCTCCACATACATGCTGGGATAAACTACAGGTTTTGTGGGTTCAAACCCAGCCACAGCATGCAGAAACTGGGTAGATGCTTCTGAAACCACTGCTCCAATCCACCCAATGCAAATGGTGAAGTTGGCAATAGGAGGCGATGGCACTGTATTGTTCAGTGTGGCGCAGTGTGATTGCTTTAGCTGTATGCTCCTTAGGGAGTTTAAAAGGTACCAGACAACAGCTTGTTGACCAAATTTATTTTGTGAAGTTGTATACATGCCGATCACAGACTAGTCAGATGGCATTCCAAATTGGGCCAGCGTCGTTTCTAAATCGGCCGTCGTCGGTACAATCGTTTTGACATCGCCGACATCGTGCTGACATTGATATGATTCGGAATGCTGTCTGGGTTTCAACCCCACCATAACCTAACAGTAACTAATGCAGATAATATATACTTGTGGAATACACTACTTCCTTCAGGTAACATTAATTGTAGCTACAAGTCCCCTGTCCATAGGGCAGGGTTACAACGTCCTCGATGAAAAAATATGGATTTTCGGCTTGTGTGGGAACTGGCCTTTTAATAAACGTTTGCCACACGAAATACACCTGCTCTAGGGTTAGACATCCCTTTTTTCTATTGTATCGCGCTCAGATATGGTTGATTTCTTCCAATTATCATCGATTTCTGCACTATTTTTGAACTCATGTTTACTTGATTACATGACAGCAATGGCCGCCTAGTTCTGCCAAAACTCACAAGAGGGCTCTGGCGACGTTTCAACGCCCCTAGTGGATGATAAGATTCACACAGAATAGCGCTGGCACGTCCTCATTTCTGTCAATTTGACATTTACAATACATTAAAATAACATCCACATGATTTCAATTCAATAAAAAGCAAATGGAGCAATTTATTCACCGATTTTTAACGTCAACAAAGTCTGAACAGGCAAAGTTGCACCACCGTCATGTGACTGCTGGGGGTGTTGCAATGGTGAAAGAATGAACTAGCGAATGTGAATTTATAAAAAAAATGCTCTTTAAAACGATGTTTCCAGTGGCTTTTTCAGTAATATCTGAGTGCAAGCTGATAGTAAACAGAGCAGGTATGCTAATGTAGTTATTGAGAAAAATGTGTCGTAAATGTCAACTTCCAAGATTTCCTAAAAAAGTCTTTCCGACCCTACATCGCATCGAATGCAATGTAGGTCAGTTTTGGCTACTTTAATTGTAGCTCTCACCATTGGGTTCATGATTTTTTAATATATGGATTTTAAGTACTTATCCATGTTGAAAATTGGAACTGAGGGACATTGATTATTTTGACTAATTGTAGCAGTAAATGTTTGTATTGTTGGTAATCGATAAACAGAAGTTATTTCAACGTTGGAAATTAGCATAATGAACAAATTTAGCAAATTTAACAAAGATCATAAAAGGTTTTTGTTATAGACTAATCACCAGTAATCAGGCACATTAATATATGATGACTTCATTACAGTTGCAAAGTAAAGTGTGTTGTGATATTCACGATGAATTTGATGGCTGGTGAAAATGTTCTTGATATACTAATATTAACAAAAAGGGCAATTATGTGTGAATTCCTCGATTTATAGATAGAAATTAATGTTTTTTACTTGTCATTAAAAGTACATACCAAGAAAACATGCCTCTTGCTCTACTTCAGCTCCAAACAATAGTTTTCCTGTTGTTCTCAGAGGGATATCCAATGAAAATGTTAGCTATCTCACTGGTGAATGCAAACAGTACTTTTCTTGCACCAAAAAAATTAGTAAATAATATTATGTTTAATAGAGTATAATTTAGTTATATACCTCCTACTCAGGAAAGAACTATTTCTTATACTCCCTCCTGAGTGCAGACTGAATTTGCTTTTCGTAATAAAGGCATTAAAACAAACCAAACAATCTAATGGAGTATAAGTTAGTTATATCCCTCATAGTCAGGAGTAACTAACATTTTTGTTGGTTATATCGCTCATAGCCGGGAGTTAACTAACACTTTTGTTGGCTATATCCCTCATAGTTGGGAGTTAACTAACATTTTTGTTGGTTATATCCCTCATAGTTGGGAGTTAACTAACATTTTTGTTGGTTATATCCCTCATAGTCAGGAGTTAACTGACATCTTTGTTGGTTATGATGCTCATATTCTGGAGTTAACTAACATAACTAACATCCTGAGTCCAAACTGAACTTGTTTGCGTAATAAAGGCAGTAAAAACAGACAATTAAACATTAGTAAAAAATGCCTAAAAGAGTATAAGTTAGTTATATCCTTCGGCGGAGGGATATAGGCAACAAAAATGTTAGTTAACTCCCTACTATTAGGGATATAACTAATACTTAATCTCAAACTACTATTACTACTACAGTGCACGCAGTATTTTCTTTGATGCCTCTCTGATACGTATCGCAATTTGTGAGAAAGATTATTAATTTAATAAAACTTTGTGTTTTCTTTGAGTTTGAAACCAGACCTCAGTACAGAAATACTTTTAAAGCAAGTTTTCTGTCATACAGTGGTAATTACTGCCAACAAATATCTATTGTTTTCAGTGCACAAAGGATAAAAAAAAAACCTTAAATTTTCTGTCATTTTTGGCAATCAATACACGAACAATAGTGAATCTATGAATATGGAGTGCATTGTGGCACCTGAAAACATCTGTGGTTTATTGGCATAAGTATATGATAAATAAAAACCCTATGACAGCCTTTGTTCTCATAAGTATAATCGATCATATAGAAGGTGAACACTAAACATCAAGCTGTCAATACTAGGAGCATTTACAGAAGTGTAAAATAATGGCACTCACTTTGAGTATTAATAATTCAGGAGCAGTTTCTTTATACTTACCTTTTGCTCCTAAATAACAAAAACTATTTTATGACAAACTGTTCGCTCATTTTTGTTCAATTGAAAACAAATAACACTTTGATTAAAAGTTTGTTTGTCTTTTTTTATCTTTTCAATTCTCAGTCACCTCTTGCAGGCCTCTGTTTCATGATTCTTAAGTGCAGTGTGAAATGTAGTTTTCTGTCAGCCTCATGTTTTCAGTTCTCTTCTTAAACATCGTAATAGTAAATATACCTCTTGGCTGTGATAATTATTATGAGTATCACTCAGTATCAGTATCAATGCAGTTGTGTTGGTAAATACAGTTCGTTTCATTAGAAACGGCCCTTTAAATTGAACCTAGGCAAAGCCATCGTAGCTGGCTACTTAAAATTGGATCTAAAAATACATATTTATAATATATTAGATTAATTTCTTACATTTTCCAGTGTCTACACTTTTCTGGTGATAAATGTAAGCTGACTATTAGCTATAGAAGTGGACAGAAGCAGCTGGTTTAGCATGTTTAGACCACAGTCAGGTATAGGTTGCTACAGCCGTCTAGAGTCGACCGTTTTTTATGAAACTAGTATGTAAAATTGATAGTCACAAACAGGTTTGCTTGTAAAAAGAAACACAACCAATGTACATGAACAATCAATTTGTTTGCACAGTCATCCAAACACAGACTTCAGTGTCCCCGAAGAACATGGCAATACAAGTATTGGCTTATTTTGCACTCATCGGTAGGGCCAACATGAATGCACAACAGTAATTTATGGTAATGTGGCGTTGCAAGATTTTACAGTGGTGATCATCACAACTGAACAGATGCATTTGCTGTAGATTTTACGGCAAACATCCGTTTGTTCTACCTTATGGTAGACCAACTTGTGACCGTAAAAATTTGCCAGCAAGATGCTGTAAAACCTACAGGACATTTTTTACAGTGTTGGATACCTTGGTGATGACACAACATTGTAGTCAGTCGAGTTATTTATATTATTTTATGATATCACTATGATTGATTAATGCTGCACAATCATGCCATGCAGTTGTCAATTAAACTTTTGGAAGGTTCACATTGTAAGCATATCACACAAGAAGGAATGGAAAAACTCGATATTTGGGCTTTTGCATGTTACACAATCATGCGTGTCAATTCACAATATGTGGAAAGCAGGAAGATAGCATTAACTCAATATTTTTGCTTTAAATCAACCTCAAACCTGGACACATTGAACCGATTTCCTTACTGTCTGCTCGATCAACCAATAATAACGAATGTAAGATACTGAATCAGTTAGGTGCATTCTAATCATCAGAGATGTGCTCTTTTTCATGTGATTATCCTTGTATTTAAACCTGTTGTGCTAAGTGCAATACAGATGGCCATGTTCAGGGGCGTCAATTTCTCTTGATGGGTGGGGAGGGGGGATGCAGACCTACTATTAACGCGCTGACACTTGTCAAGAGGTAAAAAAATAGTGGATCATTGATGCCAAACTTATTTTTATATGATAAAATTGTACTGATGTGTGATATGAAGTTTAAAACTGTTTAAGAAACACAGATGTTCCAAAACAAAGTGTGTAGAAAAAATGGTATTTTCATTGGTGAATTTCAGGAGGGGGGGGGGGGATGATTTTATTTATCATCCCCCCTTCCCAAAAAGTGGGGAATATATATCCCTCCCATTCCCCCTGTAAAGACGCCCATGGCCATGTTTATAAAAAAAAGACATGCCTTTTGTTGCGATCATTCCGATGACAGTGCCTGGAGCATATGCAATACATCTTTTCCCTGTATAGTTCTATATTTGTCGCTGCTAAAAATAACATTTAACTGCAGTCATTTTTTTTTTAGTTCATTGCTACATAGCACTGAATACGACTTACAGTTGGCACGGAAATTTTAGTTGTGAACAAAACATCAGTTTAGGTTAATGGTCAAGTGGTTCGGTCTTCGGTGGCATCTGGGTTACAGGTTGTATTCCTGTGCTACGCGCTGCATGCATTAGATTTATCGTTCGAAATGACAGTGAAGAATCTCCTACCCCATATAATTCTATTCTTGGGGATCTGAATTTCTGCTGCTGCTTGAAGTCATTGTTAATCATTTTAAGACTCCACATGGATAGTTTCCTGAGAGGATAATACCCACGAAAATGTTAGTTAACTTGTGAGTGCAAACTTTACTTTTCTTGCACAACAAGAGCACTTAAACAAATTAAACAATCAAGCAAATTAGCAAATATGTCATGTGGAGTACAAGTTATTTAAATCTGTCAGGAGTAACTAACATTTTTGTTACTTATATCCCTCCTTCTTTTATGTTAGGCATCTGGATAACCAACAGAAATTTTGGTTAACTCCTTCCTATTAAGGATATAACTATTACTTGTCACATGCAACTTTATAATTGGCATGGCCTTGGACACATAGTTTAGATGGATTTAAGAAATATGTGAAAAATAGCACTGTAGCATCTTATTCCGCAGACTGCAGTATTGTTGCTATATATGTATAAATGTTCATCCTATTGCTTCTTCATAATACTTTTCAACAATATATTCTTTAACTTGAGATGAGTAACATTGATGAGACTACTACTGATGTGAGTAATTTCCATATTGTGTTTGATTTAATGTTCACTATGTAATATTAATAGATCTCTCCAGGTGGCCTCACGCTAGCGATAAAATATATTTATCTTTGTGAGGTCTCCTTGCGAAACAAATGTTTATAAATGAAAATATGAAAATAACTTGTAAATATTTTTTTGTTTGGCAAAATAAAAAGAATCTGAATCTGAATCTGAATCTGACTTCCCTGATGGCATACCTGATGCAGCCGATACCGTTCTAATGTTAAAACAATGTGCCAATAGGGCAAAAACATGCAATAACATACGAAATCTGGCCAACATTAATTCAGTCAGTCACTGTTAGTTCCACGAGCACCTGAATTATTTTGCCCAAACCAGGGTACCTTAATATATATATATATATATATATATATATATATATATATATATATATATATAATATATTTTATTATGTATAGTGAGCCTGTACTAATATAAATTAAAGCGCTCGTGGTTAGTCCTTTATAACATGCCAAATGAGGCACACAGCATGCCCAATCTGACCAACATTGAATCAGTTAGTGACAGCCCCTTATAACCTGCCAAATGAGGCACACAACATGCCAAATCGGACCAACATTGAATCAGTTAGTGACAGCCATTATAACATGCCAAATCAGGCATACAGCATGCCAAATCAGGCCAACATTGAATCAGTTAGTTCTGATGCTCAGTCGATGCTGGCCGAGCAATGCCGACAGAGAGCTAACAATGAACCAAAGTGGTATGTTACTAGGAACCACAGAGACAATGGTCTGACTGGTACGATACTATTGATGGCGAGTAATAGTTTTAAGTACTGGTGTACCCATTTTCTGTACCATATTATTATAATCTTTCCTCTACCATATAAATCTTTAGCTTGACAAGCCTTGTCAATTCACTAACCGCTTTTTCCGCTGAGCTTTTTTTGACACCTGAATCGGTTCGATTTTTCTAAAAAAAAAAAAAGCATTCTATCATTGTTTTAAAAGCAATTTGTTCGGAATTCTCTGAGCTCCTGCCAAATGTATTGTACACGAATTTATCTTGCAACAAGCACCCTATTCATCTTGTTTTGTAAATGTACAAAGATAAGGGAGCTGTAATTTTGGTATTTTTTCATCAACCAAAAAATAAAAAGAAACCACGTGGTTGGTGTTGTACCAAACGAACTTACAAACTAGCAATGCCTCTATGAACAAATTTAACTCTGATTGCGGAACAGATTCATTTAATTTTATGAAGAATAAAGATGCCTGAAGACATGTCCACCTAGGACAATAACCCATTCCATATTGGCCAGCTCTGCCGAAGGATCGAACCCGGCCCAGGCACAAGCTGAATGTCGATCGCATGAGACATTAAATTAGAGGTGCCTTGCACTCAGTGTCTATGCTCAGGAAGTAAAAGTTCCCACCCATGGGGTAAATGTGTAACATGGTGTAGACTCCAAGCATACTTATCATCTCATCATTACGTCTGCCTGCAGCTGGTCAAATAAGCTGACTAAGCTTCAGAACCAGTCCCATTGAGACACAGACGTAGACATAGGCATGCTAGATTGGCTTGAAGTCACAACAATGTTGGCCAATATCATATTGCCCAGATGTCAAGCCGATATGGCATGTTATCTGCCAACCCTGAGCCGACATTGAATTGACAGCACTGACATCAGAACTATGTCAGACCGATGTGACATGCGGCTACAGTTATGCACAGATAGCATTCCAAATAAGGCCAACATCGTTTCTATGTCAGTCGCCATCAGAACAACATCGTTTTAACATTATCGATGTCGCGCCAATGTTGTGCCGATTTTGGAATGCTATCTGGGTAGTAGGACCACCTCACAATTTGAAAAAATCTCCCATTTCTATGTCGGCCACCATCGGAACAACATCGTTTCAACATTGTCGATGTAGCTCCAATTTGGAATGCTATCTGGGTAGTAGGACCACCTCACAATTTGCAAAAATCTCCCATTTCTGTAATCAAGTTTATGTTCCACCATTATATTTCAAGCAATTATTATGACCCCTTGCCTTTATGACCAATAATATTGCACCAAGTATGGCGAGGTTCCACTGAAATATATTTATTTATTTATCTATTTATTTATTTAAATATTTATCTAGGATCCAATATCGGAATATTAAATCTGATTTACAAATTGGCCTGGTGGTATAACTTGAGAAAATAGATTGAAGTATTAAATCTTTTTTTTAACTTTTTTAGTGATTTAAATATAAATAACATAAACAAAATGCAATGATAAATAAGATATCTTGCAGAAAAACTTTATATTGAAATATTGAAACTTCTTTTTAATTTTTGTGATTTTTTTCTCCACAATATCTACGACATTAACAATGTCTACTACTGGTATGATTGCAAACAAAAATAATAATTGTAAAAATTAGTCTTTTTTATTTTGGTTTTAAATTATTTATTAAATTGTGAGAGAATTCTGTCATTAGCTATAAAACGTGCAATTGAAAGAGTTTATAATTTACTTACCAGTGATCCCCTGTATGTGCCCTAACTTAATAGACAAAATATAAAATAAGCCTATGATGGTGGTTTTGAAATCCATCTTAGTGCTACTGCTTCTGAAACTTTTCTGCTTGCATGAACCAGTCTGCAAATGAAGTATCTTCTTTTGATGCATTATTCATTCATCATTTACATGTGCACAGCCTCCCTTTCAGATCAATCAATGGCACCAAGGCCTCCATTCTGTGAGCTTGGTACTGTTGCTAAATAAAAGTAAAATGAAAAGAAATAGAAACAGCAAAAATAAAAACAGCAAAATAGAAAAGTCAATTTGTATTATCTATGAGATTGATTGATTATCTTAGAGATTGATGACATACGATTGTATCACGAAAGAATGATTAATGGTAAACAATACTTGGTGTCGCCATCCCCGAAACCATTTTAATAAATAATAAATTTAGCCAAGAATGAGAGCAAAAATGGTAGACAAAGAATCAGATTTTATACGTACAATTAGGACAAAATATTGTCTTATTTATGAAATTTTGTAATGGGGATAAAAAGTAACAGAGCCTACAGGGAGGTGCGACGATCCTACAGATCACGCACTCTCGTAAGTAGGATGCGCTAGGCTTGCTGGGAAAAGGAGGCGCATTGTTAACCGAGCTGATTACGTCAGGAACAGGGAACAATCGGTACAATTGAGAGACATCATACTGGTCGATTATGACTTCATTGGACATTGATCCGTGCTGACACTGAAATCATTTGGAAATGACATTTCAACCACTTAAACAGTCAAATTGAAGAAACTACGAACTGGACAGAGCTATATCAAAATTTAATTTTGTATCCCCTAGGGGCGTTGAAGTGTGCCTCTACTACTCCCAGAAAGCCCGGCCTGCGGGGAATTCTGGGGGAAGGAGGCGCAGTGTTTAGAATGTGATGTATGGGGAGTGGCGCTTCTTGGTACATATTCTTTGGCATATGAAATGACATCACTACTTAATTGTTAGACTCTACATTGATGACATCACAATATATATAACGTCATCTATCTGCTACGGTGACCTCTTGTGGTACGTTTGTTCCCCATTGCTTTATTTAGGTCTACTTGTAAAGTTGTTATGCATAATAAATGAGAACAGTCAGCCGGCTGAAAATATCATAACGAAGAACTTATACCATAATTGATTATTATAATGAGTGGGGCTTTCTCTATAAAAGTAGGAGCCATAATAAAATGTTCTATTGTTTTTTGCATTCTTTCATACATGTCATCGAATAGCAAAATATTGGTGTTAAAACAGCTTTCTGGCTGTACCAATTATTTTCAAGTTTCCGATCTTTTCTGCCAATGATTATTTTATTCTATCTTGTCATAATTATGGCCGTTTGTTGTGATCACAGAGAAAAAGCAGAAATTACAATGGAAAATATAGCAAACTTTAAGTTAAGTTGTTTCACAGACGTGTTTTTATCACATAGAAAGTTGATATTTGACCTGTTGCTAACATTTCTGTCTGTTTTGTGATACGCAATGCCATTTTGAATTCATCACGCGAGTATACGTAAAACGGCAAGTGAATCAAGTATGACAAAGGATGAGCAAGAGCAAAAATATTTTTTCGTCTGTGGCCATATATATGTTAAGTAAGTCTTATCCGTCCCAGGGTGAACGCCCCTTAAGTCTTTGTACTATAATTCAGGAATTGCGTTCTTCAATTGAAATTCATGCCCATGAAGTGCAAAGCCCAGTGATAGTCATTGAGGTAAAGTTCAAGAAACTATATCTTAATAATTTCACTGTATATGTAGTTCTACTCATTTGGAATTCCATTGGTTTGCTTGTAGAAGGATTTTTTCCAGGTTTAATCCACTTTTTCCTGGGTTATGCCCTGGGCTGGGAAAAATTGATTTAACCGGGTTAAAGTCAAAACCCTGAAGATTTTAATTAATTACCTTCCAAGAGCACGTATATATATATATACTTCGCAAAGCAATTTTTTAAAAGGATATTTTAAACACAAGTTTTTTTGGTGCATCATGCAAACTTGACATCTCTGATATTTTTTAAGGTAGACCAACCTTTCATGCATTTTTAAATATAATACACCAGGTGGCAGTTATATTGATATGTGACAGTGCCACCTGGTATATATATATATTTTTTTTTTTTTTGTTTACCTAATTGCCAAAAAGTTTCCTGAAGCTACTTTCATAATTTAAGAATTATAATAAGGCCTGTAAGTTTATTTAAACTTTTAATGCCCTGTCCACACTATGCATGTTGTGGCCTTGAAAACTATGCTTACAAGTATTAAGTTTGTATTGTTCACAGTTTTAAATTGCCAACTGTTATTTTAGTTAAGCTTTCACTGTTCACAGTTTTGCTAATCTGCTAATTTAGTTTCTGTGATAGGATTAGGTAACTGTACATGCGCATGAATGATTGCACCTGTTGTGAGCACACCTGATTGCAATCAGCATTTTGAAATTTCAGTTGCGCAGGTTAGAATTTTACTTTATTGCAAAAAATTCTTAAATTGATGTGTCTTAATTACTTTCATTATTAGACCTATTTAATTATGATTCACCATCACTATGGTGAATCATATTGTTTTTGTCCAAATTATTATTATTGGGTTATTCCATCTTAACTCACCTAAGGCTTCCCAGTTCATGGCTAGACTGTCACCAACAGCGAACTTCATGGCATGGATTTTCTTGAAAAAATTCATGCTAATACTTCCGCTTCATAAATAAAACCATATCAAATCCTGAAGTTGTGCTCCAAATAGCTTTTGAGAAATAAATATTTGAATATTGACAAAAATGACAAAATTTTAGCTATTTTAGTCCCTGCATTATTAGCTTCACCAAGAGCTGGCATTTAACTAGAATGAGCTGAAGTTTTTACTGAGTGTAAAAATAACCCCCAAGACGTGTTTTGATTTATATTTGGCCCATTTAATGCAACCCTCTATATTCTACAGGGCTTCAATTGGCCAAAATAGATTTGTGCCCCAGCTTTTAATCGTTAATTTTTCAAATTCAATATCTCGATTAGTTATCAGACTTTTTGTGCCACTTTTGTAATTACATAGTTATACCACAGGTCTCCTAGGCTGACATGCAATATTATGGGCTACACAATGGTTTTAAATTTAGCCTAGGAATTGAAAAATGCTGTTTTTTGGTGATTTTGAACCTTTATTGTTAAAGGGGGGGGGGGGGAGTTGGTGGTACATATTTGACTTTTTTTCCTCATTTAATATAGGTCCTCATTCAATATATATATATATATTTTTTTTTTCAAAAGCTTGGATTCTGTGACTGGTATCTAACCGGCTTGTTGTGCCAAGTTATGCATTGCAAATTTAAAGAATGGTAATAGTGAAGACATAACTCAGACTATGATCACAATTAAAACTTATACTTCATGCAACATGTCTTATATGTAAAATGATTTAGTACTATTGTCATATAGTTCATGAATACCTATTGGGGTAACAACATCATCATTGTGATCATGTCTCAACAGGACTCAATATAAGTCCTACGTATGACAACGGATGGAATTTTTTTTCACTCTTTTGCTCATCCTTGGCCATACCTGATTCACTCGCGGAGTGCTTTGTGTATACTCGTGCATATTCTTAGATCGCTCCTGGTTAAGTGGAGAGGGAAATTTTTTTAAACATGTTGAAAACTTTGGCGCATGTTATACGAGTAAATTGTTTATTAGTTACATAACTTGCTCAGGGGTCCGTTGGGGAGCGTTCTATGTAAGTCCTTGGCCATACGTTGCCATAAGTAGCCACTGTCCATCCGTATATACTCGCCATCCACTCGTAGAACGATCGTAAAACTTCCGTCGCCCACCCGTCATCTTCCATGTGTGCGATCTATGAGTGGTCTATGAGGGCCTCATGTAAGCCTCATGTATGCTTGGTGAGGGAGGTCCAGCGAGCATTTTACGGATTTCTGGCAATTTTTACGGACGACCGGCGAGCGTTTCACAGACATCCGGCAAGCGATCTAAGATTGCCCCACGTACGCCCGTAGAAAGAAGTTATACATGATTAACGGAGCCACGAGTGAGCACGTATGGCCTTAAGTCTTGCTGCACCACTGGCTATGAACAGTGAGCACAACTATATATATTGACTGCAGAGCCAAGATATCATCAGTCACTACATATTTTTGTATTCATTCATATGCTTGTATAAAATAATAATAGTGCAAGTGGCAAGTTCCATGTCTTCTGAGATGCCTCATGCTTGATATGAAAAACAATGAGCACATAAACATGTCATTTGTAATCCAACTATAATTTTATCTTTTTAAAGATCAATGCTGTCCTCAGGAAGCACCTTCTATAGTCAACCACATCAAATTTTGCATCTTTTACAGGACAAGCTATGTCAGGTAAGGCATTAATTGACATTCTTTATGGCAAAGTTACAGCTTTCTACAATACAACATGTATAGGTTTAACAAATTAATTAAGATAAAATAAATTAGAGTGAAGGGGTCACACTTATTTTGTGTAACTGAAAAGTATGGTTTGGAATAAAATATCAAGACTCAGGTCTACAGGAACGCCAAAAATTTACCTCTAAAATCTCTTATATTTACTGATCTATTTAATTTTGGAATCCAGAGATCAGTATTTTGTCAGTCCTAATGTCCCATATAGGACGCACATGTATGCCAACATTCTTCTGTGGAGACACTGATGAGATAAATTCTTGGCACATTTGGAACAGTGACCCATCAGCTTGATAAACAAAAACAATGAACATTCTGTTTGAATCACTCTAAATTTCTATCTTTAATTTCATAATCAACACATCCTCTACTCCTCCACTGGAAGACAAAGAGTTTTGACATAAAATTAAATTTTCCATTTTGTATGTGGCAACAAGGGTCATCCACTTTAGTGCTGCAATGGATGGCAATGGCTGTACAGAACGTACCCCAGCATAACTCATCCTGCAGTGGAACGTCAGACAGCAGACCTCTACAAAAGCTAACTAGCACAAAAAATATCACAGGCAAAGTACTTGAATTTTTTTGTATTGTCTCAATGTATGCAATACTTGTGCTCACTATCGAAGACCTGTGGTCGTTGCAAGTGGCAAGTTTCATGTCTAAATCTGAATTGGTTAGATCAATAGAAAACCATAAGAAATAGGATAAAACTTGCGTGTCTGAAATGATAATTGTATGTAGTAGGCAATTTTAGTTTTCGGAATTGCAATGTAATGCTGTAGCTTTTTATATATAGAGTAGTAATTGCAATTGCAGCTTTAGGAGTTCATCTAAGTGTAACAAAGCAGCCATTCACTCCATCAACGGATTCATTCATTCTTTCAATCATACATTATGTTTAAGTTTTAGCCACATTTACTTATTATGATTAAGCATCAATCATTCATTGTAATTTTAGCCTCCATTCATTATAATTAGGCATAGACACATGCATTATTCACTGCAATTAAGTTTTAGCCACATTCATTCATTCATACATACATTCATTCATTATGATTAACCTTCATTAATTCATTGTAATTAAGTCTTAGCCTCATTTCATTCATTATGATGAAGCTTAGACACATTTCAGACAAGTGTATTCAATGACTACAAAATTGAACACAGTCTTGTGAATGGTATTGGGACAAGCCAGTACTACCTCAGCTCTGTCATTCATCTAGTCATCAGACCTCTGTACGAACAACACGAGCCTGACTTCACCTTCATGGATGAAATTTCCCCACTCGTTAAGTTGACATCGTCTCTACACATCTGCAGGAGGCTGCAATACCTCAGATGGAGTGACCCCATGTTGGGCGCACATTGAGCACATTGAGCTTTTGATGACAAAAACAGTTCAACAGTGGCTGGATTTGGCATGCGGTATGAAGAGTAACTTTGAGTCTTTGCAAATTACGACTTGGGCCTTAAGTCATGCAAAACATGAAATTTGGCTTGAGTGACCCAACAGGAACAATGGCATATAGTCATGTGCTGTGTTGAACAATTTGTGTGGCATAGGATGTTGGTTGATTTTAGATTGATTATTGAAAAGCGATTTTAGCAAATTGGGCTTATAATTTTACATTTTCAACAAATTGCATTTTAAGGCTGCATTATCTTTCAAATGCCAGAACTTAGGTCTGGTGTAATATTTACTGCTGTCACGTTTTGTTATTTTAAAGCAAAGAAAGCTAATGTTTGAATGCTGTATAATTTTGCAATTTAGGCCAACATCAGCAATTTCCTATATGTAAACAAATGCATTCTGACTTAGTTTGTCAATTTATATGGCTGACGCAACACTGTTTTAATAATCTACCAGTTGGTATGCACCAAGGAAGAATGTTATACAGTTAACTGTAACATTTGGTTATTTAGAACTATGGTATGACATTTCCATGCAACTTTGCAGTTCATATTTTGACAAACATATAAGTAGATATAATTTCTTAAATTTTTGAAATTAGTTTGGTTGTATGCATTGCTAAAGCAGTACAAAGTAAGGTTTGGCAAATTTTGTAATGTGAAATGTTGTAATCACAGGGATATTTGCCCTACTAAATTATAGACAATTATCTGGTGTAACATTCTCTGATTCTGCTTCTTGGAGGAGCTTTGAATGCAAGTAAAGCTTATATAACTTATACGTACACTTTTTATTTGAACAATTTAAACATATAAATACTATTTGCATAGTCCATGTTTGGACATAGCTAACTTTCACACCATTTGATTCTAGAATTACACAGTGACACCAGCCTGTGCACAAGCTGTGTATATCTTTATCATTATATTCATGAAAATGTTATGCCACAATAGCATGTGAATTTCATCAAAGATATCCATGATACCTACTGGCATAATTATGTGTAAATGTGTATATCTTTAAAAATTATATTCATGAAAATGTTATGCCACAATAGCGTGTGAATCTCATCAAAAGACATCCATGATACCTACTGGCATAATTATGTGTAAATGTGTATATCTTTATAATTATGTTCATGATAATGTTATGCCACAATAGCATGTGAATCTCATCAAAGACAGCTATAATACCTACTGGCATAATTATGTGTAAACATGTATATCTTTATTATTATATTCATGAAAATGTTATGCCACAATAGCATGTGAATCATCAAAAGACCTCCACAATACTTGACGGTATCTTTATAATTATGTTCAGGAAAGAATGTTATGCCACAATAGCATGTGAATCTCATCAAAAGACATCCATGATACCTACTGGCATAATTATGTGTAAATGTGTATATCTTTATAATTATGTTCATGAAAATGTTATGCCACAATGGCATGTGAACCTCATCAAAGACAGCAATGATACCTACTGGCATAATTATGTGTAAACATGTATATCTTTATAATTATATTCATTAAAATGTTATGCCACAATAGCATGTGAATCTCATCAAAACACATCAACAATACCTTACTGGCATAATTATGTGTAAATGTGTATATCTATATAATTATGTTCAAGAAAAATGTTATGCAACAATAGCGTGTGAATTTCATGAAAGACATCTATGATACCTACCGGCATAATTATGTGTAAATGTGTATATTTTTATAATTATGTTCATGAAAATGTTATGCCACAATAGCATGTGAATCTCATGAAAAGACATCAACAATACCTTACTGGCATAATTATGTTTAAATGTGTATATCTTTACAATGATGTTCATGAAAATGTTATGCCACAATAGCATGTGAATCATCAAAAGACATCCACATTACTTGCCAGTATCTTTATAATTATTTTCGTGAAAATGTTATGCAACAATAGCATGTGAATCTCATTGAAAGACATCAACAATACCTTACTAGCATAATTATGTGTAAATGTGTATATCTTTATAATTATGTTCATGAAAATGTTATGCCACAATGGCATGTGTATCATCAAAAGACCTCCACAAGACTTGCCGGTATCTTTATAATTATGTTCATGAAAGAATGTTATGCCACAATAGCATGTGAATCTCATCAAAGACATCCATGATACCTACTGGCATAATTATGTGTAAATGTCTAAATCTTTATAATTATGTTCATGAAAATGTTATGCCACAATAGCATGTGAATCTCATCAAAAGACATCCATGATACCTACTGGCATAATTATGTGTAAATGTGTATATCTTTATAATTATGTTCATGAAAATGTTATGCCACAATAGCATGTAAATCTCATCAAAACACATCAACAATACCTTACTGGCATAATTATGTGTAAATGTGTATAACTTTATAATTATGTTCAAGAAAAATGTTTTGCCACAATAGCGTGTGAATTTCATCAAAGAAGTCTATGATACCTACTGGCATAATTATGTGTAAATGTGTATATCTTTATAATTATGTTCATGAAAATGTTAAGCCACAATAGCATGTGAATCATCAAAAGACCTCCACAATACTTGCCAGTATCTTTATAATTATGTTCATGAAAATGGTTTGCCACAATAGCATGTGAATCTCATTGAAAGACATCAACAGTACCTTACTGGCATAATTATGTGTAAATGTGTATATCTTTATAATTATGCCCTCGAAGGTCCTAGGCCTCCACGCGGCGAGGGTGGAAACACTTGGGGTGAAGTCCTCTATCCCCAGTGGCTAAAACAGGACAGTGCGCATTGCACAAGCTGCTCCAGCTATCCAACGCAGACACTTATTGATTTTTTGCATGCTTCTGGTTTCTACTACCAACTATGGATGATCATTTTTACACTAGAGAGCCTCTACATAGCCCACTCTGGTGCTGATGAGGCATTAAACAATAACACTACTACTACTACTACTATCTTTATAATTATGTTCAAGAAAAATGTTATGCCACAATAGCATGAGAATTTCATCAAAGACATCTATGATACCTACTGGCCTAATTATGTGTAAATGTGTATATCCTTAAAATTATGTTCATGAAAATGTTATGCCACAATAGCATGTGAACCATCAAAAGACTTCCACAATACTTGCCAGTATCTTTATAATTATGTTCATGAAAAAATGTTATGCCACAATAGCATGGGGCGGGGGCCTAGCTCAGAGGTAGCGCTCTGGGCTTCCAACCGCTGGGTCCCGGGTTCGATTCCGGTCGAGCCTAAGTTGGATGGCTGTTTCCTCCTTCGTCTCATTGCCATGGTCTCTGCCTGTCCTAATTAGCCCAACTGGTGCAGAAAAAGAGGTTGTAAAGCCCTAAATCCACCCACCCACCCACGCCACAATAGCATGTGAATCTCATCAATGACAGCAATGTTACCTACTGGCATAATTATGTGTAAACCTATATATCTTTATAATTATATTGTTGAAAATATTTATGCCACATTAGCATGTGAATCTCATCAAAGACAGCTATGATATCTACTGGCATAATTATGTGTAAATGTGTATATCTTTAAAAATTATATTCATGAAAAAATGTTATGCCACAATAGCATGTGAATCTCATCAAAACACATCAACAATACCTTACTGGTATAATTATGTGTAAATGTGTATATCTTTATAATTATGTTCAAGAAAAATGTTATGCCACAATAGCATGTGAATTTCATCAAAGACATCTATGATACCTACTGGCATAATTATGTGTAAACATGTATATCTTTATAATTATATTCATGAAAATGTTATGCCACAATAGCATGTGAATCATCAAAGAACCTCCACAATACTTGCCAGTATATTTATAATTATGTTCATGAAAATGTTATGCCACATCAGCATGTGAATTTCATCAAAGACAACTATGATACCTACTGGCATAATTATGTGTAAATGTGTATATCTTTAAAATTATGTTTATGAAAATGTTATGCCACAATAGCATGTGAATCTCATCAATGACAGCTATGTTACCTACTGGCATAATTATGTGTAAATGTGTATATCTTTATAATTATGTCCTCGAAGGTCCTAGGCCTCCACGCGGCGAGGGTGGAAACACTTGGGGTGAAGTCCTCTATCCCCAGTGGCTAAAACAGGACAGTGCGCATTGCACAAGCTGCTCCAGCTATCCAACGCAGACACTTATTGATTTTTTGCATGCTTCTGGTTTCTACTACCAACTATGGATGATCATTTTTACACTAGAGAGCCTCTACATAGCCCACTCTGGTGCTGATGAGGCATTAAACAATAACACTACTACTACTACTACTATCTTTATAATTATGTTCAAGAAAAATGTTATGCCACAATAGCATGAGAATTTCATCAAAGACATCTATGATACCTACTGGCCTAATTATGTGTAAATGTGTATATCCTTAAAATTATGTTCATGAAAATGTTATGCCACAATAGCATGTGAACCATCAAAAGACTTCCACAATACTTGCCAGTATCTTTATAATTATGTTCATGAAAAAATGTTATGCCACAATAGCATGGGGCGGGGGCCTAGCTCAGAGGTAGCGCTCTGGGCTTCCAACCGCTGGGTCCCGGGTTCGATTCCGGTCGAGCCTAAGTTGGATGGCTGTTTCCTCCTTCGTCTCATTGCCATGGTCTCTGCCTGTCCTAATTAGCCCAACTGGTGCAGAAAAAGAGGTTGTAAAGCCCTAAATCCACCCACCCACCCACGCCACAATAGCATGTGAATCTCATCAATGACAGCAATGTTACCTACTGGCATAATTATGTGTAAACCTATATATCTTTATAATTATATTATTGAAAATGTTATGCCACATAAGCATGTGAATCTCATCAAAGACAGCTATGATACCTACTGGCATAATTATGTGTAAATGTGTATATCTTTAAAAATTATATTCATGAAAAAATGTTATGCCACAATAGCATGTGAATCTCATCAAAACACATCAACAATACCTTACTGGCATAATTATGTGTAAATGTGTATATCTTTATAATTATGTTCAAGAAAAATGTTATGCCACAATAGCATGTGAATTTCATCAAAGACATCTATGATACCTACTGGCATAATTATGTGTAAACATGTATATCTTTATAATTATATTCATGAAAATGTTATGCCACAATAGCATGTGAATCATCAAAGAACCTCCACAATACTTGCCAGTATATTTATAATTATGTTCATGAAAATGTTATGCCACATCAGCATGTGAATTTCATCAAAGACAACTATGATACCTACTGGCATAATTATGTGTAAATGTGTATATCTTTAAAATTATGTTTATGAAAATGTTATGCCACAATAGCATAGGACTTCACCCTAAGTGTTTCCACCCTCGCCGCGTGGAGGCCCAGGACCTTCGAGGGCGGACATAATTATAAAGATATACACATTTACACATAATTATGCCAGTAGGTAACATAGCTGTCATTGATGAGATTCACATGCTATTGTGGCATAACATTTTCATAAACATAATTTTAAAGATATACACATTTACACATAATTATGCCAGTAGGTATCATAGTTGTCTTTGATGAAATTCACATGCTGAATTGGCATAACATTTTCATGCCAGTATCTTTATAATTATGTTCATGAAAATGTTATGCCACAATATTTTCGTCTCATTGCCATGGTCTCTGCCTGTCCTAATTAGCCCAACTGGTGCAGAAATACAGGACGTAAAGCCCGAATCACCCACCCACCCACCCACCCATGCCACAATAGCATGTGAATCTCATCAAAAGACATCCATGATACCTACTGGCATAATTATGTGTAAATGTGTATATCTTTATAATTATGTTCATGAAAATGTTATGCCACAATAGCATGTGAATCATCAAAAGACCTCCACAATACTTGCCGGCATCTTTATGATTATGTTCATGAAAAAATGTTATGCCACAATAGCATGTGAATCTCATCAAAACACATCAACAATACCTTACTGGCATAATTATGTGTAAATGTGTATATCTTTATAATTATGTTCAAGAAAAATTTTTTGCCACAATAGCGTGTGAATTTCATCAAAGACATCTATGATATCTACTGGCATAATTATGTGTAAATGTGAATATCTTTATAATTATGTTCATGAAAATGTTATGCCACAATAGCATGTGAATCATCAAAAGACCTCCACAATACTTGCCAGTATCTTTATAATTATGTTCGTGAAAATGGTTTGCCACAATAGCATGTGAATCTCATTGAAAGACATCAACAGTACCTTACTGGCATAATTATGTGTAAATGTGTATATCTTTATAATTATGCCCTCGAAGGTCCTAGGCCTCCACGCGGCGAGGGTGGAAACACTTGGGGTGAAGTCCTCTATCCCCAGTGGCTAAAACAGGACAGTGTGCATTGCACAAGCTGCTCCAGCTATCCAACGCAGACACTTATTGATTTTTTGCATGCTTCTGGTTTCTACTACCAACTATGGATGATCATTTTTACACTAGAGAGCCTCTACATAGCCCACTCTGGTGCTGATGAGGCATTAAACAATAACACTACTACTACTACTACTATCTTTATAATTATGTTCAAGAAAAATGTTATGCCACAATAGCATGAGAATTTCATCAAAGACATCTATGATACCTACTGGCCTAATTATGTGTAAATGTGTATATCCTTAAAATTATGTTCATGAAAATGTTATGCCACAATAGCATGTGAACCATCAAAAGACTTCCACAATACTTGCCAGTATCTTTATAATTATGTTCATGAAAAAATGTTATGCCACAATAGCATGGGGCGGGGGCCTAGCTCAGAGGTAGCGCTCTGGGCTTCCAACCGCTGGGATTGGATGGCTGTTTCATCCTTCGTCTCATTGCCATGGTCCCTGCCTGTCCTAATTAGCCCAACTGGTGCAGAAACACAGGACGTAAAGCCCTAATCCCACCCACCCATCCAACCGCTGGGTCCCGGGTTCGATTCCCGGTCGAGCCTAAGTTGGATGGCTGTTTCATCCTTCGTCTCATCGCCATGGTCTCTGCCTGTCCTAATTTGCCCAACTGGTGCAGAAATACAGGATGTAAAGCCCTAAATCCACCCACCCACCCAAGCTACAATAGCATGTGAATCTCATCAATGACAGCAATGTTACCTACTGGCATAATTATGTGTAAATGTGTATATCTTTATAATTATATTCATGAAAATGTTATGCCACAATAGCATGTGAATCATCAAAAGACCTCCACAATACTTGCCAGTATCTTTATAATTATGTTCATGAAAATGTTATGCCACAATAGCATATGAATTTAATCAAAGACATCCATGATACCTACTGGCATAATTATGTGTAAATGCGTATATCTTTATAATTATATTCATGAAAATGTTATGCCACAATAGCATGTGAATCATCAAAAGACCTCCACAATACTTGCCAGTATCTTTATAATTATGTTCATGAAAATGTTATGCCACAATAGCATGTGAATCTCATCAAAAGACATCAATACCTTACTGGCATAATTATGTGTAAATGTGTTTATCTTTATAATTATGTTCATGAAAAGGTTATGCCACAATAGCAGGGCGGAGTCCTAGCTCAGAGGTAGCGCTCTGGGCTTCCAACCGCTGGGTCCCGGGTTCGATTCCCGTTCGAGCCTAAGTTGGATGGCTGTTTCATCCTTCGTCTCATTCCCATGGTCTCTGCCTGTCCAAATTAGCCCAATTGGTGCAGAAATACAGGACGTAAAGCCCTAATCACCCACCCTCCCCATGCCACAATAGCATGTGAATTTTCATCAAAGACATCTATGATACCTACTGGCATAATTATGTGTAGATGTGTATATCTTTATAATTATGTTCAAGAAAAATGTTATGCCACCATAGCATGTGAATCTCATCAAAGACATCCATGATACCTACTGGCATAATTATGTGTAAATGTGTATATCTTTATAATTATGTTCATGAAAATGTTCTGCCACAATAGCACGCGAAGTCACTTGTGTCCTTCGGACATATTCATTGACTCGGGCTTTAATAATAGCTTCAAGCCAATTTTTGCCAATAACTTAACTTTGCAAAATTGAAAGTTTGGTCTCATGAATTGCTGAAAAGTGCAGTACAATTGAAAATGACCTGCACAAGGGAAAAATATCACCCATTTTAAAAGCAAACCATAGCAAGCATTTGGGCCCATTATTATTGCAGGAAGGTCAATGCACGCACAAATGCAATTAGTTGCCTTACGTAAACAAATGTGTGGTGGTTTATGCAATTGGAGACACTTAAATTTAGGAGACTTTATCTTTCTTTTGGTCAGTATCTCCATGTCTTCATTTATGTCAAAATTGCAATTATTTGGGCCTGGCACTTTTGTATTGACAACGTTTCAGCACAAATAGTCTTAGTTAATGGAACACCAATTTTATTTTCTGAAGTTATACCACTGTTCAGTACAGAGGTAGCGCTCTGGGCTTCCAACTGCTGGGTGCCGGGTTCGATTCCTGGTTGAGCCTAAGTTGAATGGCTGTTTCATCCTTCGTCTCATTGCCATGGTCTCTGCCTGTCCTAATTAGCCCAACTGGTGCAGAAATACAGGATGTAAAGCCCTAATCACCCACCCACCACCCACCCTGCCTGTCCTAATTAGCCCAACTGGTGCAGAAATACAGGACGTAAAGTCCTAATCACCCACCCACCATCGTTCAGTAGTATATCGTTCACAGGGTCCTATAATCACATGGCTGACCACGAAATTTCTTTCTTGTGGAAACCATGCTTCAAAACCAAATCTTGTGTGCAACTTTCCTGCACTCGAACAGTAAGCTAAAGAGCAGCTGCCCACCAGCCAAATGCTAGTAGGCGCGGCAGTTGTGTACCCCTGGATCGTAATACTAGTGTAGAATTGAAGACAAGGCAGGAAGGTAGTGTTGATGAAGCTTTACTATATAAGAAGAGCAGATGCAACTGCTGTGGTCTTCTGAATAGTTAATCTGAATTAACAGACAAAGCAATTTCTTTTGTCTGTCTTTAAAACATAGAGGGAAATATAGATATTGACTATACTCAGGTATAGTATATTAAGTTGAGATATTACTGACATGATAATAACATACTAGACAACCAATGCATATCACGCTCATAACACACACTTATTTCAATTTAAATTACCTGTGTAAATTGGCCATTTTGATCTTTAATTTTACTGAAAGGTCTTTGCGCATAAGTGCAATTTTGCATATAAGTTATTGAAAATAGGCTGCGCTGCAGCTAAACCCTCAGCCAATCCCACATAGAACACAGGCATCATTAAAATTGTTATGCAATTGTCCGACAGGCAGGAGGGCGGGCGTTAGTTTGTCCGACAGGCAGGAGGGCGGACGTTACACTTTCATTTCCAGAGCAGAGCTGAACTCTAACACTAATGCACTTACTCTAATGAAATTTTATATACTGCCATATATTATTTCTTATAGTGTGTGCATGAAGTGAAACAATTGCCACTTGGCCTACATAGCCTGTTAGGACATCTTGGACTCTAATTAGCATTGCATATTTGTTGAACTCTTGAATTTCTTCATTTGCTCATTATATTCTCTCAAGTGTAAAATAATAGTGTTCCCATGGGTTAGAAAAAAGTCTGAAAATGTCTTACTTTATTTTCGTAAAAATTAAGGCCCGTATTAAATCTTACTTTTGACCACTAATTCTTACATTGTCCTTTTTTGATGCAAATATACTTGGATATTTACATCTACATTGCAATATTTAGATGATTTGTTAAAAATATAAATGAATAGAAATTATGAACTTTCTTTAAATACACAAGAACTGCTTATTGCTTAATGGCCAATACCCTGATTGTTTTTTTGACGATGAAATTAAATATATTGGGGTATATTACTATATTAGTCGTCTCATGTTTCATGTGCGCATGATGCCCTCGAAGGTCCTGGGCCTCCACGCGGCGAGGGTGGAAACACTTGGGGTGAAGTCCTCTATCCCCAGTGGCTAAAACAGGACAGTGCGCATTGCACAAGCTGCTCCAGCTTTACAGGAGGGTGTGTCCCCTACCATACAGGGGAAACAAAAATGAATATGTCCGAATCGACAATTTTAGACCGGCTCGCACGTCCCCCGGGTGAACAAGGTGCGCGTCCCTCAGCGGTAAACCAGGCTGAGGTCGAAAAATTGGCTACTGGTTCCAGACTTGGTAAACGTTTGCGTCCATCATTAGATGACGCAAATCAAAGCTCTCAATCTGCCTCTCTATTTCAGACATGGCCCAAGTTTCTTGTAATTACTGGCAGTGATGATGGGTTTTCCCGTCTCTCAGCCATTACAATTTGCAGGACCTTGAAAGAAAACGTAGGTTATATTGAAAATACAAGGAGATTAAAGAATTCTTCCTTGCTGGTGCAGGTTGCACACAAGGACCAATCTTTGAAGTTGCTGGAGTGGAAGGCCTTTGCGGGTGCCCCTATTAAGGTGGAGCCCCATCGGTTTTTCAACTCCTGCAAGGGCGTTATAACATCGCACGAGAGCAGTCTCTGCTCTGATGAGGAACTGAGGGACTGGCTGGATGACTACAATGTCATCCACATTCATCGCCAGCCCCCAAGATATTCACGACAGCTTCTCACACTGACCTTTGATGGCACAGTTTTGCCTGACAAGGTCAGCATTGGGTTCGAGTGGTGTAGGGTACGTCCCTACATCCCGAACCCAAAACGATGTTATAATTGCCAGCGATTTGGCCATTTTAGCGGCTCCTGCCGCGCCAAAGCAACCTGCGCCAATTGTGGGTCACGGGAACACGTTCATTCCCGTGACTCACCATGTCAGAAACAGTCATATTGTGTTAATTGTGGAGGTGATGGGCCAGCCTATCACCGTGGCTGTCCCAAATGGCAGCTAGAGAAAGAGATCCTGAAGTTAAAGACCACCAAGGATATCTCCTTTCCCCAAGCACGCCGTATAGCTGAACAGGCTGCTGGGGCAAGCTATGCCTCAGTCCTGTCTCAGATGGCTGGACCTAGATCTCCTTCACCCAGATCATCGCCCAGGCGAAGGATTGACCTAGATCCTAATTATAAATATTCAAAGGCAGGCCAAAGCACGCAGAAAGAGAAACCAGAATCTAAGACTTCACAGGCAGACGATCACCTCGCAAGAATAAAGCAGCATGCTATAGATGTCGGAAAAGGACATCTTGTAGCTCCATCGGTTAGTGCGTCACAACTTAGTGTACCCTCACAGGGTGCACCTTCCGGCGTTGAGTCGGAAGAGATACACCAGCCGATGGAAGAGGAGGCAGGGACTACCACCATCCCTAGGCCTCAACGGGAGGGGGCAATTGATAAAAGATCAATTGTTCCCAAAAGACCCCCCCTCATCAGAAAAACACTAGAAAAATCTAGTGCACTGAGCTTCATAACACCACCATCTAAGCATGGTGGGGCCCTCAAAAAGATCTTAACACCAAAAGAGGCAGCGACTTTGAAGAAAAAGTGAATATTCATACAAATTCATACCATGCACTACAGATTTTACTATGATAATATTAAACTCTTTTAACTAATTCATGGACAGTATCATTCAGTGGAACTGTCGAGGTTTCAGAGCCAACTTCGATGAAATAGGTTGCATGGTCCAAGACTTAAACCCTAGTGTTTTCTGTCTACAGGAAACATTTCTGAAACCTCCAAATAGTTTTAAACTGAGAAACTATCATATGTATAATACATATGGCAATATTGCCCACGATAGAGCCACTGGTGGCTCATCAATTTTAGTTAAAAATGGCATCATTCATACCCATATTGCTCTTAACACTAACCTTCAGGCTACAGCAGTTCGTCTGAACCTGAATAAAACATTCACCATATGTTCCTTATATATTCCTCCACCCTTTCACCTTACAGCCAGTGATTTGCATAACCTTTACAATCAACTGCCTGAACCGCGTCTTATCCTAGGAGATTTTAACAGCCATAACCAATTGTGGGGAAGCACTTCCCACAACAACAAAGGAAAAACCATTGAAGATTTTCTCAATGACCACACCCTTTGCTTGTTCAATGATGGTTCACCTACATATCTTCACCCAGGTCATGGAACATTTTCAGCGATAGACCTTAGTATATGTGATCCAGCGTTATTTCTGGAATTTGAATGGAGAGTATTAGAGGACACTCACGGCAGTGATCACTTTCCTATTGTCCTACAAAACGTAGAAGGTACAAGAGAAGTGGGTCAACTCCGATGGAAGTTGCATAAAGCGGATTGGACCTCCTTCGAAAAGCACTGCTTAGAAACAATTACTATGTCTCATTATAGGAATTGTAATAATCTCGTTGAAGATTTTACTGATGATATTACTGATATAGCCAATAAAACAATACCGATGACAAAAAATAATTCTAAACGTAGTGCAAGACCTTGGTTTGATGACGAAGTAAGAGAAGCTATTAAAAACCGTAAGAAAGCCCTCAGAATTTTTAAATCACAGCCGACCATCAACAATCTGAATAATTTTAAGTGCCTGAAAGCCAAAGCGCGTAGAATTGTCAGGCAAAAAAAACGTAGTTGCTGGAGAGACTATGTCTCCAGACTCACTGAAAGAACTCCTAGCAATAAAGTCTGGAAAATGATTAAGAAGATTGAAGGAAAGAACCTAGCTTCGCATGTAAGCATTCTAGAAGTGAATGGAGAACATCTCTCCTCACCAGAACAAATATCAAACGGGTTAGGAGAACAGTTTGCATACAACTCCTCATCGGAGAACTATACGAGAGAATTTCAATGTTATAAGGCTCAAGCTGAGAGATTAACCCTAAATATACAGTCTGATAACAGCGAAGATTATAACTCCTACATCACCTTAGAAGAACTTCAGAAGGTCATCTTAAAAGCGACTGACTCTGCAACAGGCCCTGATAATATACATTATCAAATCTTAAAACACCTACCTCAATCCTCTTTAAAAACATTACTGTATATCTTTAATCAAATTTGGGAGAAGGGATGTCTTCCATCCCTGTGGAAACAAGCCACGGTCATCCCAATTCCCAAGCCGGGGAAGGATCATAGTGATCCTATGAATTATCGACCAATAGCCTTAACCAGTTGTCTATGTAAGACAATGGAGCGAATTGTTACTGATAGACTGGTTTGGTTCCTGGAGTCGAACCAGCTTATTACAGAGTTCCAATCTGGATTTCGCCGTCACAGGAGCACATTAGATCATTTAGTCAGACTGGAAACTTATGTTAGAGATGCTTTCATTAACAGAGAACACGTAGTAGCCATATTCTTTGACCTAGAAAAAGCTTATGACACTACATGGAAATATGGAATAATGAAAGATCTCCACGACTTAGGGCTTCGAGGTCGCCTTCCAGTTTTCATCGGATCCTTCCTACAGGATCGCTTCTTTAAGGTCCGAGTGGGATCAACGATGTCAAGCCCCTACTCTCAGGAGAATGGAGTCCCTCAGGGTAGTATTCTCTCGCCCACCCTCTTTAACGTCAAAATCAACAGTATAGTAAATTCCATCTCAGAAAATCTCATGTCGTCCCTATATGTTGACGATTTCCTCATTGCATATCGTTCCAGATATATGCCAACCATAGAACGACAACTGCAATTAAATTTGAATAGGATTCACAAATGGTCACTCGAAAATGGCTTCAAGTTCTCTAAACAGAAGACAGTTTGTCTGCCTTTCTATTACTTACGATCAAACCATCCAGATCCATCACTAATAATTGACAACTGTCAAATAAAAGTGGTGAATGAAACAAAATTTTTGGGTGTACTCTTTGACTCCAAATTGTCTTTCATTCCGCATATCAAAGCACTGAAAGCAAAGTGCCTGAAATCAATGAACCTCCTTAAAGTAGTGAGCAAATATAATTGGGGTGGGGACACAACGGTCCTCCTTCGTCTCTATCGAGCAATTACTCGTTCTCGACTTGATTATGGTTCTGTGGTATATGGCTCCGCCAGACCATCTTATCTAAAATGCCTGAATTCTGTACATCATCAAGGGTTGCGACTAAGCTTAAGAGCTTTTCGTACATCTCCTGTAGAGAGCTTATATGTACTGGCAGGGGAACCTCCACTTTCCCTTCGTCGTATCAAGTTATCCATGCAATACATACTAAAGGTAGCTTCAACTCCAACAAATCCAACATATGATGTAATATTTCATCCAAAATACATGCATCATTATGAATCTCGTTCAAACGCCATTCTACCACTGGGATTACGCATGAAATTCTATCTTGAGGCTGCAAAAATTGATACTACAATCATTGCCGAGACGGAAGTACCACCCATTCCGCCATGGATTCTCCCAGTCCCGAAAGTTATACTGGATTTGGCAGAGCTTAAGAAAAGCGAAACCAATCCGGTAGACTATCAAAACCTATTTTATAGTATAAGGTTTAAATACGAATCGTACAAATTTCTATACACAGATGGCTCAAAAATGGAAAGACGAGTAGGCTGTGCTGTCACTTCTTATAAAACCGTTATAGCTGAATGTCGTCTTCCAGACCACTGCTCAATATACACTGCAGAATTAACAGCTATTTACCTTGCCTTAAAGAACATCGAGGACTCAGAATCAGATCGTTATGTTATCTGTTCTGATTCCAAATCTGCTCTTCAAGCAATCCAAAATAAACAACTTGATAACCCTGGGATCTTAGATGTTCTGATTAAGTATTTCTATCTTCACGAATACAAAGACATAGTATTCTGCTGGATTCCTGGACACGCTGGCATTGAAGGGAATGAAAAAGCAGACCTGGCAGCAAAAAGGGCTCTTACAAAAGAGATAACTGATTTTACCATTCCATACACTGATTTTAAAATGACTATAAAATCTTTTATCATGTCTTGCTGGCAAAGACAATGGAATGAATGTAATAACAACAAGTTGCATTCAATCTTACCTTGCATTCAAAATAAAATACCGAGTAGGTTCAATACTCGCAAAGATCAAGGAATATATCACAGATGCCTCATAGGACATTCAAGACTTACACATTTACACCTTTTAGTCAATGAACCGGCACCGGTATGCCAGAGTTGTCGGTGCCCCCTAACAATCAAACATATTTTATTAGATTGCAGCCACTTACAACGCTTTAGAAGACCTTTGTTTCAAGCTAATACCTTACAACATCTCTTTACCAGATATCCAACCCAGACAATTATTGATTTTTTATATGCTTCTGGTTTCTACTACCAAATATAGTTAATCAATCTTAACCTAGAGAGCCTCTACATAGCCCACTCAGGTGCTGATGAGGCGTTAAACAATAACTCACACACACACACACCAGATATCCAACCCAGACAATTATAGATTTTTTATATGCTTCTGGTTTTTACTACCAAATATAGTTAATCAATCTTAACCTAGAGAGCCTCTACATAGCCCACTCAGGTGCTGATGAGGCGTTAAACAATAACTCACACACACACATGTGCGCATGATATTATAATGTCTTATAAATTATATCTTACGTTTTATTAAGGTAAACCTGCAGGAATCCTGTATTAACAGCAATCCATTATGTTCAGAGTAAAGCCAAGAGAGCATAAAAAGTATTCTCTATTCTTTTCTTGCCATTTAATTGTTCTGTTTTAAAGATTTTATGCACAATAAGGAGTATTCAGTTCACTAAAAATATCAACACAATAGCAGGTTCCTTTAATTAATCTAGAACTATCATTTACAAATTATCAGTTATATGTCCAAAATATTCATACATGGGCTATGGCAATGATCCTAAGGAATATATAGCAATAATGTTAGGCCACATAAAGATGTTGGGTATTATTTCATACAAAATTAACCTTCAAGGTTTTTTTTTTACTAGTATTTAAATAAATAAAGTCTAAATACAAATTAATACAAAATCTTAAAGGTTTTTTAGTATGGAATAATACTCAACACCCCCATCCTAATGCCTTTATAAGTCAAAATATTTTGTGCTCGCTGTTTAAATTTAGCTGGCAACTGAAGGAACTATGGATTATCAATTGCCATATTCCCTTCAGTTACTGAATTGTTGGCGGGCGGGGGCCTAGCTCAGTGGTAGCGCTCTGGGCTTCCAACCGCTGGGTCCCGGGTTCGATTCCTGGTTGAGCCTAAGTTGGATGGCTGTTTCATCCTTCGTCTCATTGCCATGGTCTCTGCCTGTCCTAATTAGCCCAACTGGTGCAGAAATACAGGACGTAAAGCCCTAATCACACACACACATACTAAATTGTTGGGTTGCTGATTTGAATTAAATCTATGGCATTTAAATTAGTATTTATAACTGAACACTTTACAGGTGTATATGAAGAAAGCAATAATAAGTATTGGAGTCCAGTGAAAGTATTATAGATCATCATGCAACTAATTATTATAAAATTGGTAATTATAAGCAAAAACTATTGAATGGGTTGAGCATGGCAATACTATGATCAAATACTTAATAATTGCACATGAATCATACAACATTTACGGCTGTCATTGTTAAGTATGGGATGCTAAGGAATATAAAGGAAGCAACACAATTTTGTGCATTTTTTTCCAGATTTTCCAATATTATGAACAAAAATAGAATGATGAAACAAATATCAAAAAGAAGCCTAAAAGTGAAAGTACTATAATCTAGATATTTCATTGGCAAATGTTACTGATGTAAGGATCATAGAGTCTCCAAACCGCTGGGTCCCGGGTTCGATTACCGGTCGAGCCTAGGTTGGATGGCTGTTTCATCCTGCATCTCATTGCCATGGTCCCTGCCTGTCCTAATTAGCCCAACTGGTGCAGAAATACAGGATGTAAAGCCCTAATCCACCCACCCACCCACCAGGATCATAGAGTCATTGATATGAGGGTTTGAAAGAGCATCTGTCCAAATTTTCATTTTCCCTATTAAATAAAATTAGCTGTCATAAATGGTCATGAAACCCCAAAAGTGTATCTCTACACTATTTTTTAGACATATTCTTACTAAGTTAGGTTTGCATTTAGTGTGTGAGTCCTGCTCTGGAAACAGAAAAATTGATGTTTCTTTTGTTCATTTTTCTCTTAATATTTCAAAACACAGCTCAGATATGTCAATGTGACTATCAAAATGCACAGCTAAGTTATATAGAGTAATAACATATACAATTTGGTCAGGGTAAGGTCCTTTAATAGTAGAGTTCTGCTCCGAAAACACAATTTAACACAATTTTTAGCATTTTTTTTTTCTGATTTTCCATTATTTTGTAATAAGCATGAAATGAATATCAAAATGAAGTTTAAAAAGTGAAAATACTATAATTTAGATATGTAATTGATACAATTTTATTCATGTAAGGCAAATAATGTCTTTAATATGGAAGTTGGAAAAAGTAGGAATTTTCTCTGTTTTGCCCTAATTTTGAAAATTCTATAGTATTTACGGCTAAGAGACCCCCAAAAGGCACCACTAAACTATTTGAGACATATTATAACAAAGTTTTAAGCATGTAGGTGCAGTAGTGTCAGAGTTCTGCTCCGGAAACAAAAAACTATATTTTATTTATTTTTTTCCAAATTTTGTAAACCATAGCCAATATTTGTCAATGTGACTATCAAAAGGCACCTATGCAATATAGAGCATTACTGTACAAAATTTCGTTAGGGTAAGTGCATTAGAGTTCTGCTCCGGAAACAAAAGTGTTACGACATTGATAACAAAAACCCTTTTCGAACTTCGTTCGCTGAGGGTTAAAAATACAATGATGTATTCTTCCAAGTAATCACCAGCCATTTGTGTGCCATCAGACTATGTTCTTCACAGCAAAGTGAAAAATGCCTAACTATTTTGTTGGACTAAAGTTTGCATGAAGTTGTGGAACAGAGGATTTTCACAGAAGGTTTGCTATATTTCCACCAGGTGGCTATGACAGAATACTACAATTTTATTGGCTGAACAAGTTACCACCCTTGATTGTGGGGGCCTAGCTCAGAGGTAGCGCTCTGGGCTTCCAACCGTTGGGTCCCGGGTTCAATTCCTGGTTGAGCCTAAGTTGGATGGCTGTTTCCTCCTTCGTCTCATTGCCATGGTCTCTGCCTGTTCTAATTAGCCCATCAGGTGCAGAAGTACAGGACGTAAAGCCCTAATCACACACACACACACCCACACCCACACCCACACCCACACCCACACCCACACCCTCACCCACACCCACACCCACACCCACCGCCCTTGATTGTATTTGGCTGAAGCAAAGTGCATCCTAGCAGCAGTATTTGTAGTGCATTTTAATGTATATTTGACATCTTATTATTCAATTGATTTCCACTTTTCTCTGAGAAAAATAAATTAATGGAATCAGATAGTTATGATATACTATGTCTGAAAAGCAAAGCGAGTAATAAGAAGATATGAAAGACTTATGTCCAGCTTAATCAAGGGCTGCTCAGTGAAAAGACTCGAATAGTGCATGTCAGCCCTTCAATGGCTAATTAAGCCTAACATTGGCTGGTTATGCTATGCGGTTATCATTTGACATCTCTGCAAAATGGTGTGTTGGTGATATTATGTTTAATAGCGGTTACTGCTTTTGACAAAAGGAGTCTCAGGACTTCAAGAGCATCACTGCGATATTGTTGTTTCAGCACTGTACTGCAAAATTGTTACAGTGAGTTCTACACATGTGTAAGACGTGGCTGACTCAATGTTATGATGCCCATCTGGCATAATATCTAATACTGAATATAAGTATTATTCCAGAAAGAATGCCCCACACAACTATGCGAGATGTCAGGCACTTAATCATTAGCTTTACACTAAACAAATGGTATGTGTAAATTTACATAGGACTATCGTTTTGCGGAAAGGCCTACACACAATGGACCAACTTTGGCAATATTGAGCCTATATGTTGCAATTTGCCATACTAATTGGTTGATAACTTAACGATTTTTTAACGTCTGTTCAAATTTAAATTTCAGCGTGTAAACAAATGCGTGTTATTACCCCAGACTTTCAGTATGGGTTACCAATTAGTAATTGTTGCCCTTTCCCCTGGTCATTTTTATGGCACACTATTTTTACTGTTTCGTCTTTAAATAAACTATGAACCTTTTTGTTGGTAGGCATTTCTTTGGTAGCCCTTGAAATCCCTGCGGCAAGGGCGGAAACAGTGTGGGTGAAGACCTCTAACCCCACTGGCCAACATGGGGCTGTGCACATTGTACACCTGATTTTAGCTCTCCCTATACTTACTGCTACATTTTGCATGTCTAGTTCTCTTTAAAGATGAAGCGCCCACCGTTTTTAATCTTTTTTGTCCAAACTACGTTTAAAAACAAAAAGTTTTTTGTAGTTTTTCTCAAAATGAAATGATTTTACATTGCAGTCATGTTTACACAGGCTCACACAAAAGTTTAATTTCTAATAGTGCATAACTCGGCTTGCCTGACATACTGGAAACATTTTATGCAGCATGTGAAATGCAGCATGTGAAATGCTGCATATGAAATGCTGCATATGAAATGCTGCATGTGAAATGCGGCATAAAATGTTTCCAGTATGTCAGGCAAGCCGAGTTATGCACCATGACAAATAAAACTTTTTCATGATTTTATATGGCCTATGGCATTGCATTTTAACATTAATGCAAATACATTGTAATTCCTTTTGTAGCCATTTAGATGACAGACCGGTTTCCCTTAGCACCACACTGGCAAAGCTCATTCATGTGCAGACCTTTCGGCAAAAATAAATGAAATTGAAATGAAATCTGATACATTATAAGGCTGAAAGTTAATGAATTGTTTGGTTCCTTAAAATTTTTGGTAGTTACTTAGAAACAAATAAGGCTACCCTGATAGAATGTAAAATTGGCATGTAGTACATGGTACAATGTGCTACTTTTTCATGCGTTTGGATAAATGCATAGAAAACGCATGGTTTTTGCCTCAATGTAATTAGCTGAAAACCATGCATTTTCAATGCGTTTATCCTTCTCATGGAAAACGCACGTGGCACAGTTGGCCATTTAGGTCTGCTGTTGTTGCCTTTGGGCCAACATTGTGCCCGTGTTTGCCTGACTTCAATAACTCTGATCCTACATCACGATTTGCCATATTTTTCAGGGTTATAATAGCTGTTAAAATAAGTTTGGCCCTCTTGTATTTTGCACCAAGGTCTTCATAGAACATTTGGAAATTTACAGTTTTGACTCAATATTATTATATAAGCCTTCTGAACAAATAAATGTCAATGTTCTGCATGTCTTGTGTTGCAAAAAAGTCTGCACATAAATTCGGTTTGTCAGAGCATGGAGACAAGAGTAGAAGGAGTGGAAACCCGGCACGTTTAAAGGTTCAGTCAGTGTCTCAGATGAGTTTTGAAAGATCTGTGAAATTTCACGTTATCTTGTTTATCACCGCTTTAATTACCACAAATCACCCCCTAAATGACCGTCACATACCTCACTGTGGCACTGAGACGGTCATTATACACCCTTGTTGCAGTGACCTTGTTGTGAAAAACCCCTTTTCTTTCATGTAATCATAGAGTTTGCTGTGTTACGTATCAAAAGATTTAATTCATATACCCTTATTTTTCAATGATATTTACTGTAAACCTGTTAAAGTTTTTGTTATATGACTAAAAACTTCACAAATTTAAATGGTCAAGATCTAATAATAATTGTGCATTATTATACATCAACTCCAATGAAATACCTTATGAATTATGCATCTATTTATTAATGCTGTTTAGTCCTAAAAGTTAATATTAATTTTGGTATTATAAAAATTAACATAACATGCTTTACTATTCATATATATATACTTTGACAATATATCAAAATGAGGCCTTTCTCTTTCCTATAATATTACATGCATTGAGTCAGTAGTTTCATTAAAAGTTGTTTTTTATTTTCTGTGATTGGCATATATACATAATTTTTACACCATTTGCTAAGATGGAAGTTAAACAATAACTCACACACACACACACCATTTGCTAAAATTGATAGTTAAATTATGTCATTTTCACTTCTAAATGCCTTGAAAACATGAAAAAGTCGTATGCATTCTTGTGCCATTACCATTGATAGAGGGGCGTCAGTTTTCATTAAAAACAACAAATTTCGCACCATTTCGTACTTATGAGTTATATGTTGTTTGGATTGTTGTTGTTTTATCTTTTTAACTGAAATGCGACTTTTTAGCTAAATAATTGTGTAACTTGGCATAGAATTGTCATTTTTTCATGGGAAAAATGCTAAAATAATCCTCAAATGGAGAGGAATTTTACTAAAAGATTCAACATTAGGAAGAAATAGTTGTTTATATTTTGATGCATGACATGGAGAGGGGGTGTTCTAGCAGAAATCAAAGAGAGGCCAGGGAACCCCTTTCCGTCTCCGAGACACTGATTGGATGAAAGACATGCCGCCAACTATAAAACTGCCAATTAAAGTGGGGGTAAAACCACCAAAATTGAAGAAACATAGGAAATCCAATGCTATTCTAGGGGAGGTAATAAGCAGAAAGCCATAAAATTAGCAATGGGGTGTGACGAAAAAGAGTTTCCACTCCTTCTACTCTTGTCTCCATGGTCAGAGTGCATAATCAAATATTTGCTGACACATTAGAAACAGCTTGGGTACAAAGCTATTCAAAATGTTCGACTGATATCACTGACTTGCGCAAGTGCCCTCATAATGTAGGGTCAGTATTACGGCGAAAAATAAAAGAACATTTAAAAGAGAACTTGAAAAGTCTAAAAAAAGGTTTACATATGGTTGGGATTTTGCTTACAAATTGATAGATGGTGCCCGATTTACACATGTGTGAGATGGCATGATTTGTTTTTATGTAAAGGAATGTGACAGAAAAGTTGGGGAGTGTGACAAAGAAATATAGTACTTATCCTCAATATAATTTAAATAATTCTGAATCATGTACATGAACGATATGCCCTCGAAGGTCCTGAGCCTCCACGCGGCGAGGGTGGAAACACTTGGGGTGAAGTCCTCTATCCCCAGTGGCTAAAACAGGACCGTGCGCATTGCACAAGCTGCTCCAGCTTTACAGGAGGGTGTGTCCCCTACCATACAGGGGAAACAAAAATGAATATGTCCGAATCGACAATTTCAGACCGGCTCGCACGTCCCCCGGGTGAACAAGGTGCGCGTCCCTCAGCGGTAAACCAGGCTGAGGTCGAAAAATTGGCTACTGGTTCCAGATTTGGTAAACGTTTGCGTCCATCATTAGATGACGCAAATCAAAGTTCAAATAATTCAGATACATCTAAGCCTCGGCCAAAGTTTCTTGTTGTTACTGGCAGTGATGCTGGGTTTTCCCGACTTTCAGCCATAACAATATGCAGAACAATTAAGGAAAGCATTGGTTTTGTTGAAAATACAAGACGTTTAAGCAATACGTCCTTGCTGGTGCAGGTTGCCCACAGGGACCAGTCCCTGAGATTGCTGGGGTTGGAGGCCTTTGCGGGTGCCCCTGTTAAGGTGGAGCCCCATCGGTTTTTCAACTCCTGCAAGGGAGTTGTAACATCGCATGAGAGCAGTCTCTGCTCCGATGACGAACTGAGGGACTGGCTGGATGACTACAATGTCATCCACATTCATCGCCAGCCCCCAAGATATTCACGACAGCTTCTCACACTGACCTTTGATGGCACAGTTTTGCCTGACAAGGTCAGCATTGGGTTCGAGTGGTGTAGGGTACGTCCCTACATCCCGAACCCAAAACGATGTTATAATTGCCAGCGATTTGGCCATTTTAGCGGCTCCTGCCGCGCCAAACCAACCTGCGCCAATTGTGGGTCACGGGAACACACCCATTCCCGTGACTCACCATGTACGAATACATCGTATTGTGTTAATTGTGGAGGTGATGGGCCAGCCTATCACCGTGGCTGTCCCAAATGGCAGCTAGAGAAAGAGATCTTGAAGTTAAAGACCACAAGGATATCTCCTTTCCCCAAGCACGCCGTATAGCTGAACAGGCTGCTGGGGCAAGCTATGCCTCAGTCCTGTCTCAGATGGCTGGACCTAGATCTCCTTCACCCAGATCATCGCCCATGCGAAGGATTGACCTAGATCCTAATTATAATTATTCCAAGGCAGGGCAAAGCTTGCAGAAACATAAACCAGAATCTAAGACTTCACAGGCAGACGATCACCTCGCAAGAATAAAGCAGCATGCTATAGATGTCGGAAAAGGACATCTTGTAGCTCCATCAGTTAGTGTGTCACAACTTAGTGTACCCTCACAGGGTGCACCTTCCGGCGTTGAGTCAGAAGAGATACACCAGCCGATGGAAGAGGAGGCAGGGACTACCACCCTCCCTAGGCCTCAACGGGAGGGGGCAATTGATAAAAGATCAATTGTTCCCAAAAGACCCCCCCTCATCAGAAAAACACTAGAAAAATCTAGTGCACTGAGCTTCATAAGACCACCATCTAGGCATGGTGGGGTCCCCAAAAAGATCTTAACACCAAAAGAGGCAGCGACTTTGAAGAAAAAGTGAATATTCATACAAATTCATACCATGCACTACAGATTTTACTATGATAATATTAAACTCTTTTAACTAATTCATGGACAGTATCATTCAGTGGAACTGTCGAGGTTTCAGAGCCAACTTCGATGAAATAGGTTGCATGGTCCAAGACTTAAACCCTAGTGTTTTCTGTCTACAGGAAACATTTCTGAAACCTCCAAATAGTTTTAAACTGAGAAACTATCATATGTATAATACATATGGCAATATTGCCCACGATAGAGCCACTGGTGGCTCATCAATTTTAGTTAAAAATGGCATCATTCATACCCATATTGCTCTTAACACTAACCTTCAGGCTACAGCAGTTCGTCTGAACCTGAATAAAACATTCACCATATGTTCCTTATATATTCCTCCACCCTTTCACCTTACAGCCAGTGATTTGCATAACCTTTACAATCAACTTCCTGAACCGCGTCTTATCCTAGGAGATTTTAACAGCTATAACCAATTGTGGGGAAGCACTTCCCACAACAACAAAGGAAAAACCATTGAAGATTTTCTCAATGACCACACCCTTTGCTTGTTCAATGATGGTTCACCTACATATCTTCACCCAGGTCATGGAACATTTTCAGCGATAGACCTTAGTATATGTGATCCAGCGTTATTTCTGGAATTTGAATGGAGAGTATTAGAGGACACTCACGGCAGTGATCATTTTCCTATTGTCCTACAAAACGTAGAAGGTACAAGAGAAGTGGGTCAACTCCGATGGAAGTTGCATAAAGCGGATTGGACCTCCTTCGAAAAGCACTGCTTAGAAGCAATTACTATGTCTCATTATAGGAATTATAATAATCTCGTTGAAGATTTTACTGATGATATTACTGATATAGCCAATAAAACAATACCGATGACAAAAAATAATTCTAAACGAAGTGCAAGACCCTGGTTTGACGACGAAGTAAGAGAAGCTATTAAAAACCGTAAGAAAGCCCTCAGAATTTTTAAATCACAGCCGACCATCAACAATCTGAATAATTTTAAGTGCCTGAAAGCCAAAGCGCGTAGAATTGTCAGGCAAAAAAAACGTAGTTGCTGGAGAGACTATGTCTCCAGACTCACTGAAAGAACTCCTAGCAATAAAGTCTGGAAAATGATTAAGAAGATTGAAGGAAAGAACCTAGCTTCGCATGTAAGCATTCTAGAAGTGAATGGAGAACATCTCTCCTCACCAGAACAAATATCAAACGGGTTAGGAGAACAGTTTGCATACAACTCCTCATCGGAGAACTATACGAGAGAATTTCAATGTTATAAGGTTCAAGCTGAGAGATTAACCCTAAATATACAGTCTGATAACAGCGAAGATTATAACTCCTACATCACCTTAGAAGAACTTCAGAAGGCCATCTTAAAAGCGACTGACTCTGCAACAGGCCTTGATAATATACATTATCAAATCTTAAAACACCTACCTCAATCCTCTTTAAAAACATTACTGTATATCTTTAATCAAATTTGGGAGAAGGGATGTCTTCCATCCCTGTGGAAACAAGCCACGGTCATCCCAATTCCCAAGCCGGGGAAGGATCATAGTGATCCTATGAATTATCGACCAATAGCCTTAACCAGTTGTCTATGTAAGACAATGGAGCGAATTGTTACTGATAGACTGGTTTGGTTCCTGGAGTCGAACCAGCTTATTACAGAGTTCCAATCTGGATTTCGCCGTCACAGGAGCACATTAGATCATTTAGTCAGACCGGAAACTTATGTTAGAGATGCTTTCATTAACAGAGAACACGTAGTAGCCATATTCTTTGACCTAGAAAAAGCTTATGACACTACATGGAAATATGGAATAATGAAAGATCTCCACGACTCAGGGCTTCGAGGTCGCCTTCCAGTTTTCATCGGATCCTTCCTACAGGATCGCTCCTTTAAGGTCCGAGTGGGATCAACGATGTCAAGCCCCTACTCTCAGGAGAATGGAGTCCCTCAGAGTAGTATTCTCTCGCCTACCCTCTTTAACGTCAAAATCAACAGTATAGTAAATTCCATCTCAGAAAATCTCATGTCGTCCCTATATGTTGACGATTTCCTCATTGCATACCGTTCCAGATATATGCCAACCATAGAACGACAACTGCAATTAAATTTGAATAGGATTCACAAATGGTCACTTGAAAATGGCTTCAAGTTCTCTAAACAGAAGACAGTTTGTCTGCCTTTCTATTACTTACGATCAAACCATCCAGATCCATCACTAATAATTGACAACTGTCAAATAAAAGTGGTGAATGAAACAAAATTTTTGGGTGTACTCCTTGACTCCAAATTGTCTTTCATTCCGCATATCAAAGCACTGAAAGCGAAGTGCCTGAAATCAATGAACCTCCTTAAAGTAGTGAGCAAATATAATTGGGGTGGGGACACAACGGTCCTCCTTCGTCTCTATCGAGCAATTACTCGTTCTCGACTTGATTATGGTTCTGTGGTATATGGCTCCGCCAGACCATCTTATCTAAAATGCCTGAATTCTGTACATCATCAAGGGTTGCGACTAAGCTTAAGAGCTTTTCGTACATCTCCTGTAGAGAGCTTATATGTACTGGCAGGGGAACCTCCACTTTCCCTTCGTCGTATCAAGTTATCCATGCAATACATACTAAAGGTAGCTTCAACTCCAACAAATCCAACATATGATGTAATATTTCATCCAAAATACATGCATCATTATGAATCTCGTTCAAACGCCATTCGACCACTGGGATTACGCATGAAATTCTATCTTGAGGCTGCAAAAATTGATACTACAATCATTGCCGAGACGGAAGCACCACCCATTCCGCCATGGATTCTCCCAGTCCCGAAAGTTATACTAGATTTGGCAGAGCTTAAGAAAAGCGAAACCAATCCGGTAGACTATCAAAACCTATTTTATAGTATAAGGTTAAAATATGATTCGTACAAATTTCTATACACAGATGGCTCAAAAATGGAAAGACGAGTAGGCTGTGCAGTCACTTCTTATAAAACCGTTATAGCTGAATGTCGTCTTCCAGACCACTGCTCAATATACACTGCAGAATTAACAGCTATTTACCTTGCCTTAAAGAACATCGAGGACTCAGAATCAGATCGTTATGTTATCTGTTCTGATTCAAAATCTGCTCTTCAAGCAATCCAAAATAAACAACTTGATAACCCTGGGATCTTAGATGTTCTGATTAAGTATTTCTATCTTCACGAATACAAAGACATAGTATTCTGCTGGATTCCTGGACACGCTGGCATTGAAGGGAATGAAAAAGCAGACCTGGCAGCAAAAAGGGCTCTTACAAAAGAGATAACTGATTTTACCATTCCATACACTGATTTTAAAATGACTATAAAATCTTTTATCATGTCTTGCTGGCAAAGACAATGGAATGAATGTAATAACAACAAGTTGCATTCAATCTTACCTTGCATTCAAAATAAAATACCTAGTAGGTTCAATACTCGCAAAGATCAAGGAATATATCACAGATGCCTCATAGGACATTCAAGACTTACACATTTACACCTTTTAGTCAATGAACTGGCACCGGTATGCCAGAGTTGTCGGTGCCCCCTAACAATCAAACATATTTTATTAGATTGCAGCCACTTACAACGCTTTAGAAGACCTTTGTTTCAAACTAATACCTTACAACATCTCTTTACCAGATATCCAACCCAGACAATTATTGATTTTTTATATGCTTCTGGTTTCTACTACCAAATATAGTTAATCAATCTTAACCTAGAGAGCCTCTACATAGCCCACTCAGGTGCTGATGAGGCGTTAAACAATAACTCACACACACACACACATTTCCATGGTCAGAAATACAGGACGTAAAGCCCTAATCCACCCACCACCACCACCACCTTTCCATTGCTTAGCCAAATTAAGGAAAAGTAATTTATTTACATTACATAGTGTATAACTTTTCCAAAATCTTTAATTTAATTACCCTCTTCCTGGTTGTCGTTTTCTGAAATGCGTTTTTTTAACAGATGTGTGATGCATCTGAAAACTGCTCTTAATTGTGAATTTGGTGTTTTCATCAGTATCATGTAGGTTGACCTGAGTCTTATATTTTTGAGGAAAACCAATGACTATGCCATAATCAACCAATTTCAAGGTAGCATTCCATATCGTTTCAAAATCAGTGCGATGTGGGCGATGTTAATACGATGTTATTATGACAGTGGCCTATATGGAAACGACATTGGGCCAATTTGGAATGCTATCTGAGTTGGACCCAACTACATAGGTATTTTATAAGTCAGTGACGTGAGTTCTCAAATTGGGACACAAAAACACTCTCACTTAAGTGTTCCATACACAGTTTAATTTTTGTACTATTTTCTTATTTGAATTCCTAAATTGGGACACAAAAACACTCTCACTTAAGTGTTCCATACACAGTTTAATTTTTGTACTATTTTCTTATTTGAATTCCTAAATTGGGACACAAAAACACTCTCACTTAAGTGTTCCATACACAGTTTAATTTTTGTACTATTTTCTTATTTGAATTCCTAAATTGGGACACAAAAACACTCTCACTTAAGTGTTCCATACACAGTTTAATTTTTGTACTATTTTCTTATTTGAATTCCTAAATTGGGACACAAATACACTTTCACTTAAGTGTTCTATACACAGTTTATTTGTTGTACTATTTTCTTATTTATTTCCTTATCTTTATTATTTTGTGATATAATCACATATTATGTTCCAGAGAGAATGGCGACACATCCATTGACGCTCAAGGTTCTTTAAAATCACTTCTACGTAATTGGGACATATACGCATTGCTCCAAAAGGTCAAGACTATGAGCAAACATATGGTATTTATGACTCTCGGTTTTTTATTTATCCAATTCTAAGATAAGGTATGGATTTAATATTCATGAATACATGGTATAAGTCCAATGTATTTATCAAATCATACACTTCTATGATCAAATCTGAATCTGAATGGGCAAGCCGCAGAATTTGAGTCAAAGTTTATTGCGGCGTAGAGCTAGCTCTACAAGAAAAAGAATGAGGGGCGGGGGGCCTAGCTCAGAGGTAGCGCTCTGGGCTTCCAACCGCTGGGTCCCAGGTTCGATTCCCGATCGAGCCTAAGTTGGATGGCTGTTTCATCCTTTGTCTCATTGCCATGGTCCCTGCCTGTCCTAATTAGCCCAACTGATGCAGAAATACATGACGTAAAGCCCTAATCACCCACCCACCCACTAGAAAAAGAATAAAATCTCAAGGATAAAAATAAAAGTACAAGAGGTACAGCGATAACAGCAAGTAACCATACTACTTGGGGTGTTGTTGAGAGGGCATTTTTATTTATTTTTTAATACTTCTGTGTTCTACATCTGTGTCTTGTACGCTTCCCAGATAGCATTCCAAATCGGGCCAGCATCGGTTCTTTGTCGGCCGCCATCAGTTATATAAAACATCGTTTTGACATGGCTGACATCGCGCCGACGTCGATACGATTTGGAATGCTATCTGAGTTGTCACCTCAGAAGGCCGCCCATTCTGCATCGCGGTAGTAGCAGAAATATAGGGAAAACGATTTTGAGGATTTTTAGCTTTGATGTGAGGTCTTAAAAATTTTATGTTAGCTCCCCTGGTTCAAACGGTTGGTGTGTTTGCGGGACATGATAAAGTAGGGATGGCTGTTTTGAACAAATCTATCTGGGAAGTATTGCCTGGTTGCCCCAAAAAAATAAATCTGTTTCAATTGCCCCTTTTTTTATTCATTGTCACTAATCTTATAGCATTACAAATATTTAAATCTGAAATTTAGCATCAAAAATTATCAATCCCATTGGTATTTTTTGTCATGATTTTTCATGAAGATGCGAATGTGCATCAAAGTTACATCACATGAAATTTAAGAGATTAATTTGATTCTAATTTTGAAGATCCTTTCCTTGCATCTTATTTTGTATTTAGACCCATAAGCAGCAGCATTGAGTTGCAAAAGTTAGTGATATTTTGCTCAAGTCAAGCCACCACATTTATTATGATAAGCAGCAAAAGTCATGTCAGATTTAAAAATTCAACTTAGCTGCAAAAATTGCTGAAAAAAAACAAAGTTTTTTCTGGATCAGCCACTACACTGAATGTGATGAAAAGGACAGTAGTTTAATCGACAATGACAGATTACCCTACCCTTGTCATAATTTCACATTTCCACATATTGATGAACAGAGGTTTACTATGTGGGAAATCAGATCAGGTACATTTTCATTCCCATAGGTTATCATTTTTAAAACTAGTTCATTTGTCTTTCATGGAACTGTAAAACATTTAGTCAGCTTCTGTTTCTGAGGCAGCATAATCGGCAACAAGCAGCAGTTAGTCATAAATTTATGACTTAGTGAAGTTAGCGGCAAAATTTTGCCAGAGTCTGTCAGAATTTGAAATTCAACTGACTTACAGGTCTATTTATATGTTATTCTTATTCAGGAGCAACATACACTCCTCATCGGAGAACTATACGAGAGAATTTCAATGTTATAAGGCTCAAGCTGAGAGATTAACCCTAAATATACAGTCTGATAACAGCGAAGATTATAACTCCTACATCACCTTAGAAGAACTTCAGAAGGCCATCTTAAAACCGACTGACTCTGCAACAGGCCCTGATAATATACATTATCAAATCTTAAAACACCTACCTCAATCCTCTTTAAAAACATTACTGTATATCTTTAATCAAATTTGGGAGAAGGGATGTCTTCCATCCCTGTGGAAACAAGCCACGGTCATCCCAATTCCCAAGCCGGGGAAGGATCATAGTGATCCTATGAATTATCGACCAATAGCCTTAACCAGTTGTCTATGTAAGACAATGGAGCGAATTGTTACTGATAGACTGGTTTGGTTCCTGGAGTCGAACCAGCTTATTACAGAGTTCCAATCTGGATTTCGCCGTCACAGGAGCGCATTAGATCATTTAGTCAGACTGGAAACTTATGTTAGAGATGCTTTCATTAACAGAGAACACGTAGTAGCCATATTCTTTGACCTAGAAAAAGCTTATGACACTACATGGAAATATGGAATAATGAAAGATCTCCACGACTTAGGGCTTCGAGGTCGCCTTCCAGTTTTCATCGGATCCTTCCTACAGGATCGCTTCTTTAAGGTACGTGTGGGATCAACGATGTCAAGCCCCTACTCTCAGGAGAATGGAGTCCCTCAGGGTAGTATTCTCTCGCCCACCCTCTTTAACGTCAAAATCAACAGTTTAGTAAATTCCATCTCAGAAAATCTCATGTCGTCCCTATATGTTGACGATTTCCTCATTGCATATCGTTCCAGATATATGCCAACCATAGAACGACAACTGCAATTAAATTTGAATAGGATTCACCAATGGTCACTCAAAAATGGCTTCAAGTTCTCTAAACAGAAGACAGTTTGTCTGCCTTTCTATTACTTACGATCAAACCATCCAGATCCATCACTAATAATTGACAACTGTCAAATAAAAGTGGTGAATGAAACAAAATTTTTGGGTGTACTCTTTGACTCCAAATTGTCTTTCATTCCGCATATCAAAGCACTGAAAGCAAAGTGCCTGAAATCAATGAACCTCCTTAAAGTAGTGAGCAAATATAATTGGGGTGGGGACACAACGGTCCTCCTTCGTCTCTATCGAGCAATTACTCATTCTCGACTTGATTATGGTTCTGTGGTATATGGCTCCGCCAGACCATCTTATCTAAAATGCCTGAATTCTGTACATCATCAAGGGTTGCGACTAAGCTTAAGAGCTTTTCGTACATCTCCTGTAGAGAGCTTATATGTACTGGCAGGGGAACCTCCACTTTCCCTTCGTCGTATCAAGTTATCCATGCAATACATACTAAAAGTAGCTTCAACTCCAACAAATCCAACATATGATGTTATATTTCATCCAAAATACATGCATCATTATGAATCTCGTTCAAACGCCATTCGACCACTGGGATTACGCATGAAATTCTACCTTGAGGCTGCAAAAATTGATACTACAATCATTGCCGAGACGGAAGTACCACCCATTCCGCCATGGATTCTCCCAGTCCCGAAAGTTATACTGGATTTGGCAGAGCTTAAGAAAAGCGAAACCAATCCGGTAGACTATCAAAACCTATTTTATAGTATAAGGTTTAAATACGAATCGTACAAATTTCTATACACAGATGGCTCAAAAATGGAAAGACGAGTAGGCTGTGCAGTCACTTCTTATAAAACCGTTATAGCTGAATGTCGTCTTCCAGACCACTGCTCAATATACACTGCAGAATTAACAGCTATTTACCTTGCCTTAAAGAACATCGAGGACTCAGAATCAGATCGTTATGTTATCTGTTCTGATTCAAAATCTGCTCTTCAAGCAATCCAAAATAAACAACTTGATAACCCTGGGATCTTAGATGTTCTGATTAAGTATTTCTATCTTCACGAATACAAAGACATAGTATTCTGCTGGATTCCTGGACACGCTGGCATTGAAGGGAATGAAAAAGCAGACCTGGCAGCAAAAAGGGCTCTTACAAAAGAGATAACTGATTTTACCATTCCATACACTGATTTTAAAATGACTATAAAATCTTTTATCATGTCTTGCTGGCAAAGACAATGGAATGAATGTAATAACAACAAGCTGCATTCAATCTTACCTTGCATTCAAAATAAAATACCGAGTAGGTTCAATACTCGCAAAGATCAAGGAATATATCACAGATGCCTCATAGGACATTCAAGACTTACACATTTACACCTTTTAGTCAATGAACCGGCACCGGTATGCCAGAGTTGTCGGTGCCCCCTAACAATCAAACATATTTTATTAGATTGCAGCCACTTACAACGCTTTAGAAGACCTTTGTTTCAAGCTAATACCTTACAACATCTCTTTACCAGATATCCAACCCAGACAATTATTAATTTTTTATATGCTTCTGGTTTCTACTACCAAATATAGTTAATCAATCTTAACCTAGAGAGCCTCTACATAGCCCACTCAGGTGCTGATGAGGCGTTAAACAATAACTCACACACACACACTCAGGAGCAACATACAGGAGGAGGTCAGGCTGACATCCATAATCAGAATGGCTGCCCAACTGTAAAACGTCTCAACTCCATCATGGTAAGTGGAGCCTGTGTACAAGTCGACTGCTCATGCTGTCAGGGCGGGGGCCTAGCTCAGAGATAGCGCTCTGGGCTTCCAACCGCTGGGTCCCGGGTTCGATTCCCGGTCAAGCCTAAGTTGGATGGCTGTTTCCTCCTTCGTCTCATTGCCATAGTCTCTGCCTGTCCTAATCAGCCCAACTGGTGCAGAAATATAGGACGTAAAGCCCTAATCACACACACACACACACACACCGCTCGCGCCGTCTAAAGGGATTTTAATTAGCGGGCGCACAGCGAGCATGTACAGATTCTCATTTAGAGCACCATATGTCTCACAACTATCCCAGGCAGTTTTGACCTACGGTCATCAATTCAAAGTTGCTCAATATTGTTGAAGGAATACAAAACCGCCGAAATTAGGATATTATACGCTGCTTATGAAGCAATCTAGAGTGGTGAAGATTGAATTAATTTGGTCGGTCAGCAAGATGTACACACGTAGCGATACCGTAAGAGTAGGTCATTTGATTTTCCAGGGACCCTGAAGATTCAAGGGTCCCGAGCAGGGACAGCTGGGGAGCTATCCTCTTTCTTAATGCACGCAGAAAACAAACTTAACTGCTACCAACGAATGTGCTATTGGGTCCTTAGGTGTGAATGCTCGTTGCTTTTGTTGGCTGTTGTGTGGCTTATTCCGTGGTGCAGTTGTATTCGATATTAACCACGTAATTGTTTCACCACGAATTACTGACAAACTGTTTATTAAGTATTCGGAATGGCTTCTTCAATGCAAATTACTTTTAAATTATTATATTTTCGAAATACTGGCAATTTACTAGAAATTACTATAACTTTCTTACAGTTGTTTTTTGCTAGAAATTATACTTGTTCATTGTGAGTGATTATATTTTCTTCAAATACTTGCAAAATAGAAATTTCTATGACTTATTTACCTTTACTTATAAACTACTTGCTAAATAATAGGTATTTCTTCATATTGCAAGTTATTATAATATTCAGAAATGACTGGACTTACTTAAAGTACTTCAGTAGCTCAGTGGAGGGCTAGGTGCTGATGAGGCGTTAAACAATAATAATAACTCAGTGGAGGGCAGGGGCCTAGCTCAGAGGTAGCGCTCTGGGCTTCCAACCGCTGGGTCCCGGGTTCGATTCCCGGTCGAGCCTAAGTTGGATGGCTGTTTCATCCTTCGTCTCATTGCCATGGTCCCTGCCTGTCCTAATTAGCCCATCAGGTGCAGAAATACAGGATGTAAAGCCCTAATCCACCACCACCACCACCTAATTAGCCCAACTGGTGCAGAAACACAGGACGTAAAGCCCTAATCAGCCACCCACCCAGTAGCTCAGTGGTAGCACACTGGGCTTCCAACCACTGCGTCCTGGGTTCAATTCCTGGTCGAGCCTATGTTGGATGGCTGTTTCATCCTTCGTCTCATTGCCATGGTCCCTACCTGTCCTAATTAGCCTATCAGGTGCAGAAATACATGACGTAAAGCCCTAATACACCTACACACTTAAAGTTAGTGACAGTGTAATGTCATTTAATGTAATGTGCTCAGGTAAAAACCTCTTCATTCAGTCACAATAATAGTTCTAATATTGTATCAATTTAAGGTGGCCCCTAACACAACCCATTGAGGTTCTTTGGGGTCTCCTGGCAAGTATAAATACTAATATAATATATGCCATAATTTTAAATGTATCATGCCAGAAATAACAAAAAATCATGCTGTAGTCTTGTTTTAAGTAAATTGCCAAATAAAATTATTCAATAGTTATTGTGAACAGAGGTAAATTGTGTAATACTAAAGTCTTCTAATTTCAGAACGAGATGGATTTTTTGAATGAAGTGGAACAGCTCTACCATTTCTTGCAAGCTTTGGAGAAAGGTACACTTCGAAATGTCGGTGCCACACTTCTTGATGGTGAGAAATATGCAAAACACAGAGAGGACATGCTGATGAGGTGGATTGGCCACCACAAAACTTCATCTCACACCAATTATGAGGCAAATTGTAAACGCAGAAGTCGGCTTACTCGTATACTTGAGTATAGTCTTCTGCAACATATGCTGAAGCTCGTGAATCTTCCGAAAGAACGAAACTGGCCATCAGGGAGAAACTTTATCAATCGGACAGAGACAAAATCAAGTTAAAGGCATCAAATTTGACTAAAACGTAAACGTTTGAAATGCGTTCAACAAACGTCAAATCTGAAGAATTTCATCTGAAACACTAAATCTGGCTTTGTAAGGCACTGAATTAATACGTCTTAGGGTCAAGACATTAAATCCGATTTGATGATATTGAATCAGACTTAAACACTAAATCTGACTTTGGCATGGCAGGATCAGACTTAAATTATAAAACTTTGACTCTGCAAAACATTGAATCTAAAATTATAGAATATGAAATGTAATTAAGTTGAGCGTTGAATTGCAAAGTTTAACATCCCTTAGTAATGATGGGACAGGTTTATGAGATCGGCAGCAAATTGTTCGTCTTGATTAGAATATTTTCAATTGTTCAAGATTATAAGGTGATCCTTAAATATGGCATTATAGTATACTGCATGTTTTATTTGGGTTTTTTTAAATATCAAACTTAGATAATTATTTCTGTAATTTGTTAAGCTATTTGACTGAAAGATATGACAATTGACAATGGCTGGTTTTTGTATGGTATTTTTAACCAATTAGAACAATACAATGTAACACAAACAATTGCAATTGTCTTCATTTGTAACTCCATTGTCTTTGAATATACTTCCTATATATTACACAGGATTGGGATGTTAAAAATCCACACAATGGTGTGTCACATAACCGCACATGACATACTGATATTGTTATTTTTTTTTTGTTAGTTTTGAAATATACTTCCTTCTATCATAATTACATGAACATCAAAAATTTACTTCCTTTAGGACTTTCCAATTCATAATTTAATAATGCTAAACCTAACCTTGCCAGTCAGACTACTTTTGGTGCAAAAATTAATGGCCTTAAGTTCACTTAAAATCTGACGTGGTGGGTGGGTGATGGCATTATGTCCCGTAATTCTGCACCTGATGGTCTAATTAGGACAGGCAGGGACCATGGCAATAAGACCAGGCACGGATCCAGAGGGGGGGGGGGGGGGCGCCGTTTGTCGCTAATGTCCTGTCTGAAAATTTCTGGGTCCACTGCTGAAGATGAAGGATGATTTGGCATTCCAACTTCGGCTCGACTGGGAATTTTATTTTAAATATGTTCATTCACACACATGCATAGTGAGATACAATTTATGGTGTATAGTGTAAAAATATTGGTAATTAAAATACATTGTAATCGTTATAAAACTTCAAAACCATAAAAATAAAAGTGAATAAAAACATAAGTGAATAAACAAAAAATGCTGCGCTTTATGCGGTACGTAGAAAGTGCAATATGACCTTTAGGTCACCTCTGGAATTGGACCCATAACCCAGAGTTTGGAAGCACAGCGCGCTACCACTAAGCCTGAACCCATAACCCAGAGTTTGGCCAGGCACACATCTCACCCTCAAAATCAGGAGCATAACCAGATATTGAACAAGGGGTTGGCAAACTATTCGAAAAATACCTAAAAAATAATGTTATTCACGAATTTATTACCTATATAATCACACAAAAAAACATTAGCATCACACACATATTGTATGTAGGGAATGAGAAGGTTACAGGGCCCAAGGGAAGCGGGTTCTACAATTTTGCACAAAGCTAGATCTATTTATGAATTGTTATGTGAAAGAATTGGACATTTCCAACAGAGGACGCCACGATCCAGTGGTTATTTTAGCTGCAAAATGAGCCTGACAATACCTCTTGATGAATGAATGGAACCACTGAAGACAAGAAATAATCACTAAGCTTAAGATAACATACTGACCAGAAATAGTTTTAAAGATATTTGCTTAAATATGAGATAGGGAGAGATTAGATGAGATGAGGTGAGATGAAGATAACAATAAAATACTATTATATCAGGTGGATATTGCTGGAACAAGCCAATAACAAGAATGTTACCCAAGTTTTTATTTCTTGATTTAAGCTCTTTTTCATGGTATTTTTGACGGTATTGGGACAGTGAAAGTATCTTAAAATTAGGTGGTCTTAATAATGGATGGTCTAAATGCTTGTATTACAGAGTGTACTACTGCACTTATAGATACATTGTCTGTGTTGTATGTATTGAATGTACATGAAAATATCCTGATAAAGTGTACCACAAGGATCTATGCTAGAACCGTATTCATTATACAATGTATTTATAAACCAATAGCCTTCTTGCTGAGAACAAGCTGATCTGTAGCATAATATGATAGTGTAGTATTAACAGTAATAATGATCAGTACTGAGTGGGTCAAGGCTATAATATAGGAATGTATCAGTCCTCACTGTTAGACTACTCTTAATTTGGAATGTATTCTTATTCTAGAGAGGAGCAGGTAGTCTAGTGGTGGAATGCTTGACTCCCAATCCCAAGGGACCGGGTTTCGAGCCTCACCACTGACTCCTGTTTGTGGCCTTTAGCAAGCCATTTAGTCCTCATTGCTGCTGTCCACCCAGCATAAAGTGGGTACCTGGCTTTTCAGATGTAGGGAAAGCTTCAGGATGAAGTCCCAAGCCATGGCGCCGATAAGGCGTGTGTATGGCTGTATACTCCCAAGGGAGCTGAGTTTGAGGCCAGGGGAGCTGCTGTATACCACTTAATGGGTACAGCGGCTCTTAAAAATAGTTAACTATACATTGTTAAAATCCAACCTTCAAGTTGCCAATAAAGGCCATGTGCCCCAGTATACATTATTATTACAGCAATGTTATTCAATTCTGAATAAAGGCCATCCCAGACAGCATTCCAAATTGTATCAACATGGGCACGATGTCGGCGATGTAGATATGATGTTGTAACGACAGTGTCCAACATAGAAATGATCCTGGGCCGATTTGGAATGCTACCTGGATTGTCATCACTAAAACCAATGGATTGTGTTGCTATGATGTGAAGGTAGAGGGCGGGGGCCTAGCTCAGTGGTAGCGCTCTAGGCTTCTAACCGCTGGGTCCCGGGTACGATTCCCGGTTTAGCTTAAGTTGGATGGCTGTTTCATCCTTCGTCTCACTGCCATGGTCTCTGCCGGTCCTAATTAGCGCAACTGGTGCTGAAATACAGGACGTAAAGCCCTAATCACACACACACACATGATGTGAAGGTAAGATAAGATAAGATAAGATAAGGTACGATAAAAGGTTAACCTGGTATGAGACTGTTTAAGACTGGTCATTTGGAACTGAATTATGATGATTTTGAGATGACCACAATTATGTTAAAATGAATTACTTTTTATCTTGGTATTTTATTAATATGTTTTTAATTGAACCGTTTCATTTTGTATTGGGTGTGGTAATTCCTGTATATTGACAAGACAAGACAATCATTAGCAAAAACTAATGAGTCGATTTAAGAAGATGACAGAGACTACCAATAGTTAACTTGTTCCAAAAAAATCTTTTCTTTAAACAAAATGTGATTGCCAAAAACTGATGTAGCTAAAGAAAACTTTATTTATTGCCATATACTTCTTTGTAATTCAGCCAAGTATTGATTTTGCAATGCAAGAAAATATTGCGATCATGTTTAAAGACCTTTAAGTGATATGTTAGTAATTTGTATATTTATTGGCAGGTGGTATTGTGGTTGAAGCATGGGCCAGTTTATTTGATGGTCCCAGGTTTGACTGTTGCTGGGTTACTGATATAAAAAAAGGCCTACTTAATAGGATGCTAAGGCGATCACTAAGACCTACACTGTAACGAGTTTCCGTAGTTGTCTTGCAATTCAACTGTAGTTTTTACAGTAAAATACTGTTAATTTGGTATGCATCTTACTTCCGTAAATTTCGTCTCATTGCCATGGTCTCTGCCTGTCCTAATTAGCCCAACTGGTGCAGAAATACAGGACATAAAGCCCTATTCACATACATACATACATACATACTTCCGTAAATTTGTTACAGCAAGATGCCGTGAATCTATCCTACAGCTTAATACTGTAAAATTGACAGCTGAGGCAAAGAAAATGGCAGTCTACCATAATTTATCCAGTATATCGATACACCAAATCCATCATACAGCATGTCACCGCATCTTTTACAGTAATATACCATTAAACTTCTCTTGACCATGCTACTGCAGCATTTTATGGTAAGTTACAGTACTATAGTATGACACCATAAAATTTACAGTAGATGGCCTAACATTGGCTTAATTCAGGCTCATATCGGTAGGGCCAACATGAAAGTACAACGCCCTCGAAGGTCCTGGGCCTCCACGCGGCGAGGGTGGAAACACTTGGGGGGAAGTCCTCTATCCCCAGTGGCTAAAACAGGACCGTGCGCATTGCACAAGCTGCTCCAGCTTTACAGGAGGGTGTGTCCCCTACCATACAGGGGAAACAAAAATGAATATGTCCGAATCGACAATTTCAGACCGGCTCGCACGTCCCCCGGGTGAACAAGGTGCGCGTCCCTCAGCGGTAAACCAGGCTGAGGTCGAAAAATTGGCTACTGGTTCCAGACAAAGTAAACGTTTCCGCTCATCTACAGATGATGCCAATCCAAGTACAACTTATGATGTTATATCTACGCCATGGCCTAAGTTTCTTGTTGTTACTGGCAGTGACGATGGGTTTTCCCGTCTCTCAGCCATAACAATTTGTCGAACGTTGAAAGAAAGTATTGGTTTCGTTGAAAATACGAGAAGGCTCAGGAGTTCATCCTTGCTGGTGCAGGTTGCCCACAAGGACCAATCGTTAAAATTGCTGGAGCTGAGGGCCTTTGCGGGTACCCCTGTAAAGGTGGAGCCCCATCGGTTCTTCAACTCTTGCAAGGGGGTTGTGACATCTCATGAGAGCAGTCTCTGCTCCGATGACGAACTGAGGGACTGGCTGAATGACTACAATGTCATCCACATTCACCGCCAGCCCCCCAGATATTCACGACAGCTACTGACTCTGACCTTTGATGGCACAGTGTTGCCTGATAGGGTCAGCATAGGGTTCGAGTGGTGTAGGGTACGTCCCTACATCCCGAACCCAAAACGATGTTATAATTGCCAGCGATTTGGCCATTTTAGCGGCTCCTGCCGCGCCAAAGCAACCTGCGCCAATTGTGGGTCACGGGAACACGTTCATTCCCGTGACTCACCATGTCAGAAACAGTCATATTGTGTTAATTGTGGAGGTGATGGGCCAGCCTATCACCGTGGCTGTCCCAAATGGCAGCTAGAGAAAGAGATCCTGAAGTTAAAGACCACCAAGGATATCTCCTTTCCCCAAGCACGCCGTATAGCTGAACAGGCTGCTGGGGCCAGCTATGCCTCAGTCCTGTCTCAGATGGCTGGACCTAGATCTCCTTCACCCAGATCATCGCCCAGGCGAAGGATTGACCTAGATCCTAATTATAATTATTCCAAGGCAGGGCAAAGCTTGCAGAAACATAAACCTGAATCTAAGACTTCACAGGCAGACGATCACCTCGCAAGAATAAAGCAGCATGCTATAGATGTCGGAAAAGGACATCTTGTAGCTCCATCGGTTGGTGCGTCACAACTTAGTGTACCCTCACAGGGTGCACCTTCCGGCGTTGAGTCGGAAGAGATACACCAGCCGATGGAAGAGGAGGCAGGGACTACGACCATCCCTAGGCCTCAACGGGAGGGGGCAATTGATAAAAGATCAATTGTTCCCAAAAGACCCCCCCTCATCAGAAAAACACTAGAAAAATCTAGTGCACTGAGCTTCATAGCACCACCATCTAAGCATGGTGGGGCCCTCAAAAAGATCTTAACACCAAAAGAGGCAGCGACTTTGAAGAAAAAGTGAATATTCATACAAATTCATACCATGCACTACAGATTTTACTATGATAATATTAAACTCTTTTAACTAATTCATGGACAGTATCATTCAGTGGAACTGTCGAGGTTTCAGAGCCAACTTCGATGAAATAGGTTGCATGGTCCAAGACTTAAACCCTAGTGTTTTCTGTCTACAGGAAACATTTCTGAAACCTCCAAATAGTTTTAAACTGAGAAACTATCATATGTATAATACATATGGCAATATTGCCCACGATAGAGCCACTGGTGGCTCATCAATTTTAGTTAAAAATGGCATCATTCATACCCATATTGCTCTTAACACTAACCTTCAGGCTACAGCAGTTCGTCTGAACCTGAATAAAACATTCACCATATGTTCCATATATATTCCTCCACCCTTTCACCTTACAGCCAGTGATTTGCATAACCTATACAATCAACTGCCTGAACCGCGTCTTATCCTAGGAGATTTTAACAGCCATAACCAATTGTGGGGAAGCACTTCCCACAACAACAAAGGAAAAACCATTGAAGATTTTCTCAATGACCACACCCTTTGCTTGTTCAATGATGGTTCACCTACATATCTTCACCCAGGTCATGGAACATTTTCAGCGATAGACCTTAGTATATGTGATCCAGCGTTATTTCTGGAATTTGAATGGAGAGTATTAGAGGACACTCACGGCAGTGATCACTTTCCTATTGTCCTACAAAACGTAGAAGGTACAAGAGAAGTGGGTCAACTCCGATGGAAGTTGCATAAAGCGGATTGGACCTCCTTCGAAAAGCACTGCTTAGAAACAATTACTATGTCTCATTATAGGAATTGTAATAATCTCGTTGAAGATTTTACTGATGATATTACTGATATAGCCAATAAAACAATACCGATGACAAAAAATAATTCTAAACGAAGTGCAAGACCCTGGTTTGACGACGAAGTAAGAGAAGCTATTAAAAACCGTAAGAAAGCCCTCAGAATTTTTAAATCACAGCCGACCATCAACAATCTGAATAATTTTAAGTGCCTGAAAGCCAAAGCGCGTAGAATTGTCAGGCAAAAAAAACGTAGTTGCTGGAGAGACTATGTCTCCAGACTCACTGAAAGAACTCCTAGCAATAAAGTCTGGAAAATGATTAAGAAGATTGAAGGAAAGAACCTAGCTTCGCATGTAAGCATTCTAGAAGTGAATGGAGAACATCTCTCCTCACCAGAACAAATATCAAACGGGTTAGGAGAACAGTTTGCATACAACTCCTCATCGGAGAACTATACGAGAGAATTTCAATGTTATAAGGCTCAAGCTGAGAGATTAACCCTAAATATACAGTCTGATAACAGCGAAGATTATAACTCCTACATCACCTTAGAAGAACTTCAGAAGGCCATCTTAAAACCGACTGACTCTGCAACAGGCCCTGATAATATACATTATCAAATCTTAAAACACCTACCTCAATCCTCTTTAAAAACATTACTGTATATCTTTAATCAAATTTGGGAGAAGGGATGTCTTCCATCCCTGTGGAAACAAGCCACGGTCATCCCAATTCCCAAGCCGGGGAAGGATCATAGTGATCCTATGAATTATCGACCAATAGCCTTAACCAGTTGTCTATGTAAGACAATGGAGCGAATTGTTACTGATAGACTGGTTTGGTTCCTGGAGTCGAACCAGCTTATTACAGAGTTCCAATCTGGATTTCGCCGTCACAGGAGCACATTAGATCATTTAGTCAGACTGGAAACTTATGTTAGAGATGCTTTCATTAACAGAGAACACGTAGTAGCCATATTCTTTGACCTAGAAAAAGCTTATGACACTACATGGAAATATGGAATAATGAAAGATCTCCACGACTTAGGGCTTCGAGGTCGCCTTCCAGTTTTCATCGGATCCTTCCTACAGGATCGCTTCTTTAAGGTACGTGTGGGATCAACGATGTCAAGCCCCTACTCTCAGGAGAATGGAGTCCCTCAGGGTAGTATTCTCTCGCCCACCCTCTTTAACGTCAAAATCAACAGTTTAGTAAATTCCATCTCAGAAAATCTCATGTCGTCCCTATATGTTGACGATTTCCTCATTGCATATCGTTCCAGATATATGCCAACCATAGAACGACAACTGCAATTAAATTTGAATAGGATTCACAAATGGTCACTAGAAAATGGCTTCAAGTTCTCTAAACAGAAGACAGTTTGTCTGCCTTTCTATTACTTACGATCAAACCATCCAGATCCATCACTAATAATTGACAACTGTCAAATAAAAGTGGTGAATGAAACAAAATTTTTGGGTGTACTCTTTGACTCCAAATTGTCTTTCATTCCGCATATCAAAGCACTGAAAGCAAAGTGCCTGAAATCAATGAACCTCCTTAAAGTAGTGAGCAAATATAATTGGGGTGGGGACACAACGGTCCTCCTTCGTCTCTATCGAGCAATTACTCGTTCTCGACTTGATTATGGTTCTGTGGTATATGGCTCCGCCAGACCATCTTATCTAAAATGCCTGAATTCTGTACATCATCAAGGGTTGCGACTAAGCTTAAGAGCTTTTCGTACATCTCCTGTAGAGAGCTTATATGTACTGGCAGGGGAACCTCCACTTTCCCTTCGTCGTATCAAGTTATCCATGCAATACATACTAAAGGTAGCTTCAACTCCAACAAATCCAACATATGATGTAATATTTCATCCAAAATACATGCATCATTATGAATCTCGTTCAAACGCCATTCGACCACTGGGATTACGCATGAAATTCTATCTTGAGGCTGCAAAAATTGATACTACAATCATTGCCGAGACGGAAGTACCACCCATTCCGCCATGGATTCTCCCAGTCCCGAAAGTTATACTGGATTTGGCAGAGCTTAAGAAAAGCGAAACCAATCCGGTAGACTATCAAAACCTATTTTATAGTATAAGGTTTAAATACGAATCGTACAAATTTCTATACACAGATGGCTCAAAAATGGAAAGACGAGTAGGCTGTGCTGTCACTTCTTATAAAACCGTTATAGCTGAATGTCGTCTTCCAGACCACTGCTCAATATACACTGCAGAATTAACAGCTATTTACCTTGCCTTAAAGAACATCGAGGACTCAGAATCAGATCTTTATGTTATCTGTTCTGATTCCAAATCTGCTCTTCAAGCAATCCAAAATAAACAACTTGATAACCCTGGGATCTTAGATGTTCTGATTAAGTATTTCTATCTTCACGAATACAAAGACATAGTATTCTGCTGGATTCCTGGACACGCTGGCATTGAAGGGAATGAAAAAGCAGACCTGGCAGCAAAAAGGGCTCTTACAAAAGAGATAACTGATTTTACCATTCCATACACTGATTTTAAAATGACTATAAAATCTTTTATCATGTCTTGCTGGCAAAGACAATGGAATGAATGTAATAACAACAAGTTGCATTCAATCTTACCTTGCATTCAAAATAAAATACCGAGTAGGTTCAATACTCGCAAAGATCAAGGAATATATCACAGATGCCTCATAGGACATTCAAGACTTACACATTTACACCTTTTAGTCAATGAACCGGCACCGGTATGCCAGAGTTGTCGGTGCCCCCTAACAATCAAACATATTTTATTAGATTGCAGCCACTTACAACGCTTTAGAAGACCTTTGTTTCAAGCTAATACCTTACAACATCTCTTTACCAGATATCCAACCCAGACAATTATTGATTTTTTATATGCTTCTGGTTTCTACTACCAAATATAGTTAATCAATCTTAACCTAGAGAGCCTCTACATAGCCCACTCAGGTGCTGATGAGGCGTTAAACAATAACTCACACACACACACACACGCATATCAAAGCACTGAAAGCAAAGTGCCTGAAATCAATGAACCTCCTTAAAGTAGTGAGCAAATATAATTGGGGTGGGGACACAACAGTCCTCCTTCGTCTCTATCGAGCAATTACTCGTTCTCGACTTGATTATGGTTCTGTGGTATATGGCTCCGCCAGACCATCTTATCTAAAATGCCTGAATTCTGTACATCATCAAGGGTTGCGACTAATCTTAAGAGCTTTTCGTACATCTCCTGTAGAGAGCTTATATGTACTGGCAGGGGAACCTCCACTTTCCCTTCGTCGTATCAAGTTATCCATGCAATACATACTAAAAGTAGCTTCAACTCCAACAAATCCAACATATGATGTTATATTTCATCCAAAATACATGCATCATTATGAATCTCGTTCAAACGCCATTCGACCACTGGGATTACGCATGAAATTCTACCTTGAGGCTGCAAAAATTGATACTACAATCATTGCCGAGACGGAAGTACCACCCATTCCGCCATGGATTCTCCCAGTCCCGAAAGTTATACTGGATTTGGCAGAGCTTAAGAAAAGCGAAACCAATCCGGTAGACTATCAAAACCTATTTTATAGTATAAGGTTTAAATACGAATCGTACAAATTTCTATACACAGATGGCTCAAAAATGGAAAGACGAGTAGGCTGTGCAGTCACTTCTTATAAAACCGTTATAGCTGAATGTCGTCTTCCAGACCACTGCTCAATATACACTGCAGAATTAACAGCTATTTACCTTGCCTTAAAGAACATCGAGGACTCAGAATCAGATCGTTATGTTATCTGTTCTGATTCAAAATCTGCTCTTCAAGCAATCCAAAATAAACAACTTGATAACCCTGGGATCTTAGATGTTCTGATTAAGTATTTCTATCTTCACGAATACAAAGACATAGTATTCTGCTGGATTCCTGGACACGCTGGCATTGAAGGGAATGAAAAAGCAGACCTGGCAGCAAAAAGGGCTCTTACAAAAGAGATAACTGATTTTACCATTCCATACACTGATTTTAAAATGACTATAAAATCTTTTATCATGTCTTGCTGGCAAAGACAATGGAATGAATGTAATAACAACAAGCTGCATTCAATCTTACCTTGCATTCAAAATAAAATACCGAGTAGGTTCAATACTCGCAAAGATCAAGGAATATATCACAGATGCCTCATAGGACATTCAAGACTTACACATTTACACCTTTTAGTCAATGAACCGGCACCGGTATGCCAGAGTTGTCGGTGCCCCCTAACAATCAAACATATTTTATTAGATTGCAGCCACTTACAACGCTTTAGAAGACCTTTGTTTCAAGCTAATACCTTACAACATCTCTTTACCAGATATCCAACCCAGACAATTATTGATTTTTTATATGCTTCTGGTTTCTACTACCAAATATAGTTAATCAATCTTAACCTAGAGAGCCTCTACATAGCCCACTCAGGTGCTGATGAGGCGTTAAACAATAACTCACACACACACACACACACACACCCAGGTCATGGAACATTTTCAGCGATAGACCTTAGTATATGTGATCCAGCGTTATTTCTGGAATTTGAATGGAGAGTATTAGAGGACACTCACGGCAGTGATCACTTTCCTATTGTCCTACAAAACGTAGAAGGTACAAGAGAAGTGGATCAACTCCGATGGAAGTTGCATAAAGCGGATTGGACCTCCTTCGAAAAGCACTGCTTAGAAACAATTACTATGTCTCATTATAGGAATTGTAATAATCTCGTTGAAGATTTTACTGATGATATTACTGATATAGCCAATAAAACAATACCGATGACAAAAAATAATTCTAAACGTAGTGCAAGACCTTGGTTTGATGACGAAGTAAGAGAAGCTATTAAAAACCGTAAGAAAGCCCTCAGAATTTTTAAATCACAGCCGACCATCAACAATCTGAATAATTTTAAGTGCCTGAAAGCCAAAGCGCGTAGAATTGTCAGGCAAAAAAAACGTAGTTGCTGGAGAGACTATGTCTCCAGACTCACTGAAAGAACTCCTAGCAATAAAGTCTGGAAAATGATTAAGAAGATTGAAGGAAAGAACCTAGCTTCGCATGTAAGCATTCTAGAAGTGAATGGAGAACATCTCTCCTCACCAGAACAAATATCAAACGGGTTAGGAGAACAGTTTGCATACAACTCCTCATCGGAGAACTATACGAGAGAATTTCAATGTTATAAGGCTCAAGCTGAGAGATTAACCCTAAATATACAGTCTGATAACAGCGAAGATTATAACTCCTACATCACCTTAGAAGAACTTCAGAAGGTCATCTTAAAAGCGACTGACTCTGCAACAGGCCCTGATAATATACATTATCAAATCTTAAAACACCTACCTCAATCCTCTTTAAAAACATTACTGTATATCTTTAATCAAATTTGGGAGAAGGGATGTCTTCCATCCCTGTGGAAACAAGCCACGGTCATCCCAATACCCAAGCCGGGGAAGGATCATAGTGATCCTATGAATTATCGACCAATAGCCTTAACCAGTTGTCTATGTAAGACAATGGAGCGAATTGTTACTGATAGACTGGTTTGGTTCCTGGAGTCGAACCAGCTTATTACAGAGTTCCAATCTGGATTTCGCCGTCACAGGAGCACACTAGATCATTTAGTCAGACTGGAAACTTATGTTAGAGATGCTTTCATTAACAGAGAACACGTAGTAGCCATATTCTTTGACCTAGAAAAAGCTTATGACACTACATGGAAATATGGAATAATGAAAGATCTCCACGACTTAGGGCTTCGAGGTCGCCTTCCAGTTTTCATCGGATCCTTCCTACAGGATCGCTTCTTTAAGGTCCGAGTGGGATCAACGATGTCAAGCCCCTACTCTCAGGAGAATGGAGTCCCTCAGGGTAGTATTCTCTCGCCCACCCTCTTTAACGTCAAAATCAACAGTATAGTAAATTCCATCTCAGAAAATCTCATGTCGTCCCTATATGTTGACGATTTCCTCATTGCATATCGTTCCAGATATATGCCAACCATAGAACGACAACTGCAATTAAATTTGAATAGGATTCACAAATGGTCACTCGAAAATGGCTTCAAGTTCTCTAAACAGAAGACAGTTTGTCTGCCTTTCTATTACTTACGATCAAACCATCCAGATCCATCACTAATAATTGACAACTGTCAAATAAAAGTGGTGAATGAAACAAAATTTTTGGGTGTACTCTTTGACTCCAAATTGTCTTTCATTCCGCATATCAAAGCACTGAAAGCAAAGTGCCTGAAATCAATGAACCTCCTTAAAGTAGTGAGCAAATATAATTGGGGTGGGGACACAACGGTCCTCCTTCGTCTCTATCGAGCAATTACTCGTTCTCGACTTGATTATGGTTCTGTGGTATATGGCTCCGCCAGACCATCTTATCTAAAATGCCTGAATTCTGTACATCATCAAGGGTTGCGACTAAGCTTAAGAGCTTTTCGTACATCTCCTGTAGAGAGCTTATATGTACTGGCAGGGGAACCTCCACTTTCCCTTCGTCGTATCAAGTTATCCATGCAATACATACTAAAAGTAGCTTCAACTCCAACAAATCCAACATATGATGTAATATTTCATCCAAAATACATGCATCATTATGAATCTCGTTCAAACGCCATTCGACCACTGGGATTACGCATGAAATTCTATCTTGAGGCTGCAAAAATTGATACTACAATCATTGCCGAGACGGAAGTACCACCCATTCCGCCATGGATTCTCCCAGTCCCGAAAGTTATACTGGATTTGGCAGAGCTTAAGAAAAGCGAAACCAATCCGGTAGACTATCAAAACCTATTTTATAGTATAAGGTTTAAATACGAATCGTACAAATTTCTATACACAGATGGCTCAAAAATGGAAAGACGAGTAGGCTGTGCTGTCACTTCTTATAAAACCGTTATAGCTGAATGTCGGCCCTCGAAGGTCCTGGGCCTCCACGCGGCGAGGGTGGAAACACTTGGGGTGAAGTCCTCTATCCCCAGTGGCTAAAACAGGACCGTGCGCATTGCACAAGCTGCTCCAGCTTTACAGGAGGGTGTGTCCCCTACCATACAGGGGAAACAAAAATGAATATGTCCGAATCGACAATTTCAGACCGGCTCGCACGTCCCCCGGGTGAACAAGGTGCGCGTCCCTCAGCGGTAAACCAGGCTGAGGTCGAAAAATTGGCTACTGGTTCCAGACTTGGTAAACGTTTGCGTCCATCATTAGATGACGCAAATCAAAACTCTCAATCTGCCTCTCTATCTCAGACATGGCCCAAGTTTCTTGTAATTACTGGCTGTGATGATGGGTTTTCCCGTCTCTCAGCCATTACAATTTGCAGGACCTTGAAAGAAAACGTAGGCTATATTGAAAATACAAGGAGATTAAAGAATTCTTCCTTGCTGGTGCAGGTTGCACACAAGGACCAATCTTTGAAGTTGCTGGAGTGGAAGGCTTTTGCGGGTGCCCCTATTAAGGTGGAGCCCCATCGGTTTTTCAACTCCTGCAAGGGCGTTATAACATCGCACGAGAGCAGTCTCTGCTCTGATGAGGAACTGAGGGACTGGCTGGATGACTACAATGTCATCCACATTCATCGCCAGCCGCCCAGATATTCACGACAGCTTCTCACACTGACCTTTGATGGCACAGTTTTGCCTGACAAGGTCAGCATTGGGTTCGAGTGGTGTAGGGTACGTCCCTACATCCCGAACCCAAAACGATGTTATAATTGCCAGCGATTTGGCCATTTTAGCGGCTCCTGCCGCGCCAAAGCAACCTGCGCCAATTGTGGGTCACGGGAACACGTTCATTCCCGTGACTCACCATGTCAGAAACAGTCATATTGTGTTAATTGTGGAGGTGATGGGCCAGCCTATCACCGTGGCTGTCCAAAATGGCAGCTAGAGAAAGAGATCCTGAAGTTAAAGACCACCAAGGATATCTCCTTTCCCCAAGCACGCCGTATAGCTGAACAGGCTGCTGGGGCAAGCTATGCCTCAGTCCTGTCTCAGATGGCTGGACCTAGATCTCCTTCACCCAGATCATCGCCCAGGCGAAGGATTGACCTAGATCCTAATTATAATTATTCCAAGGCAGGGCAAAGCTTGCAGAAACATAAACCTGAATCTAAGACTTCACAGGCAGACGATCACCTCGCAAGAATAAAGCAGCATGCTATAGATGTCGGAAAAGGACATCTTGTAGCTCCATCGGTTAGTGCGTCACAACTTAGTGTACCCTCACAGGGTGCACCTTCCGGCGTTGAGTCGGAAGAGATACACCAGCCGATGGAAGAGGAGGCGGGGACTACCACCATCCCTAGGCCTCAACGGGAGGGGGCAATTGATAAAAGATCAATTGTTCCCAAAAGACCCCCCCTCATCAGAAAAACACTAGAAAAATCTAGTGCACTGAGCTTCATAACACCACCATCTAAGCATGGTGGGGCCCTCAAAAAGATCTTAACACCAAAAGAGGCAGCGACTTTGAAGAAAAAGTGAATATTCATACAAATTCATACCATGCACTACAGATTTTACTATGATAATATTAAACTCTTTTAACTAATTCATGGACAGTATCATTCAGTGGAACTGTCGAGGTTTCAGAGCCAACTTCGATGAAATAGGTTGCATGGTCCAAGACTTAAACCCTAGTGTTTTCTGTCTACAGGAAACATTTCTGAAACCTCCAAATAGTTTTAAACTGAGAAACTATCATATGTATAATACATATGGCAATATTGCCCACGATAGAGCCACTGGTGGCTCATCAATTTTAGTTAAAAATGGCATCATTCATACCCATATTGCTCTTAACACTAACCTTCAGGCTACAGCAGTTCGTCTGAACCTGAATAAAACATTCACCATATGTTCCATATATATTCCTCCACCCTTTCACCTTACAGCCAGTGATTTGCATAACCTTTACAATCAACTGCCTGAACCGCGTCTTATCCTAGGAGATTTTAACAGCCATAACCAATTGTGGGGAAGCACTTCCCACAACAACAAAGGAAAAACCATTGAAGATTTTCTCAATGACCACACCCTTTGCTTGTTCAATGATGGTTCACCTACATATCTTCACCCAGGTCATGGATCATTTTCAGCGATAGACCTTAGTATATGTGATCCAGCGTTATTTCTGGAATTTGAATGGAGAGTATTAGAGGACACTCACGGCAGTGATCACTTTCCTATTGTCCTACAAAACGTAGAAGGTACAAGAGAAGTGGGTCAACTCCGATGGAAGTTGCATAAAGCGGATTGGACCTCCTTCGAAAAGCACTGCTTAGAAACAATTACTATGTCTCATTATAGGAATAGTAATAATCTCGTTGAAGATTTTACTGATGATATTACTGATATAGCCAATAAAACTATACCGATGACAAAAAATAATTCTAAACGTAGTGCAAGACCTTGGTTTGATGACGAAGTAAGAGAAGCTATTAAAAACCGTAAGAAAGCCCTCAGAATTTTTAAATCACAGCCGACCATCAACAATCTGAATAATTTTAAGTGCCTGAAAGCCAAAGCGCGTAGAATTGTCAGGCAAAAAAAACGTAGTTGCTGGAGAGACTATGTCTCCAGACTCACTGAAAGAACTCCTAGCAATAAAGTCTGGAAAATGATTAAGAAGATTGAAGGAAAGAACCTAGCTTCGCATGTAAGCATTCTAGAAGTGAATGGAGAACATCTCTCCTCACCAGAACAAATATCAAACGGGTTAGGAGAACAGTTTGCATACAACTCCTCATCGGAGAACTATACGAGAGAATTTCAATGTTATAAGGCTCAAGCTGAGAGATTAACCCTAAATATACAGTCTGATAACAGCGAAGATTATAACTCCTACATCACCTTAGAAGAACTTCAGAAGGTCATCTTAAAAGCGACTGACTCTGCAACAGGCCCTGATAATATACATTATCAAATCTTAAAACACCTACCTCAATCCTCTTTAAAAACATTACTGTATATCTTTAATCAAATTTGGGAGAAGGGATGTCTTCCATCCCTGTGGAAACAAGCCACGGTCATCCCAATTCCCAAGCCGGGGAAGGATCATAGTGATCCTATGAATTATCGACCAATAGCCTTAACCAGTTGTCTATGTAAGACAATGGAGCGAATTGTTACTGATAGACTGGTTTGGTTCCTGGAGTCGAACCAGCTTATTACAGAGTTCCAATCTGGATTTCGCCGTCACAGGAGCACATTAGATCATTTAGTCAGACTGGAAACTTATGTTAGAGATGCTTTCATTAACAGAGAACACGTAGTAGCCATATTCTTTGACCTAGAAAAAGCTTATGACACTACATGGAAATATGGAATAATGAAAGATCTCCACGACTTAGGGCTTCGAGGTCGCCTTCCAGTTTTCATCGGATCCTTCCTACAGGATCGCTTCTTTAAGGTCCGAGTGGGATCAACGATGTCAAGCCCCTACTCTCAGGAGAATGGAGTCCCTCAGGGTAGTATTCTCTCGCCCACCCTCTTTAACGTCAAAATCAACAGTATAGTAAATTCCATCTCAGAAAATCTCATGTCGTCCCTATATGTTGACGATTTCCTCATTGCATATCGTTCCAGATATATGCCAACCATAGAACGACAACTGCAATTAAATTTGAATAGGATTCACAAATGGTCACTCGAAAATGGCTTCAAGTTCTCTAAACAGAAGACAGTTTGTCTGCCTTTCTATTACTTACGATCAAACCATCCAGATCCATCACTAATAATTGACAACTGTCAAATAAAAGTGGTGAATGAAACAAAATTTTTGGGTGTACTCTTTGACTCCAAATTGTCTTTCATTCCGCATATCAAAGCACTGAAAGCAAAGTGCCTGAAATCAATGAACCTCCTTAAAGTAGTGAGCAAATATAATTGGGGTGGGGACACAACGGTCCTCCTTCGTCTCTATCGAGCAATTACTCGTTCTCGACTTGATTATGGTTCTGTGGTATATGGCTCCGCCAGACCATCTTATCTAAAATGCCTGAATTCTGTACATCATCAAGGGTTGCGACTAAGCTTAAGAGCTTTTCGTACATCTCCTGTAGAGAGCTTATATGTACTGGCAGGGGAACCTCCACTTTCCCTTCGTCGTATCAAGTTATCCATGCAATACATACTAAAGGTAGCTTCAACTCCAACAAATCCAACATATGATGTGATATTTCATCCAAAATACATGCATCATTATGAATCTCGTTCAAACGCCATTCGACCACTGGGATTACGCATGAAATTCTATCTTGAGGCTGCAAAAATTGATACTACAATCATTGCCGAGACGGAAGTACCACCCATTCCGCCATGGATTCTCCCAGTCCCGAAAGTTATACTGGATTTGGCAGAGCTTAAGAAAAGCGAAACCAATCCGGTAGACTATCAAAATCTATTTTATAGTATAAGGTTTAAATACGAATCGTACAAATTTCTATACACAGATGGCTCAAAAATGGAAAGACGAGTAGGCTGTGCTGTCACTTCTTATAAAACCGTTATAGCTGAATGTCGTCTTCCAGACCACTGCTCAATATACACTGCAGAATTAACAGCTATTTACCTTGCCTTAAAGAACATCGAGGACTCAGAATCAGATCGTTATGTTATCTGTTCTGATTCCAAATCTGCTCTTCAAGCAATCCAAAATAAACAACTTGATAACCCTGGGATCTTAGATGTTCTTATTAAGTATTTCTATCTTCACGAATACAAAGACATAGTATTCTGCTGGATTCCTGGACACGCTGGCATTGAAGGGAATGAAAAAGCAGACCTGGCAGCAAAAAGGGCTCTTACAAAAGAGATAACTGATTTTACCATTCCATACACTGATTTTAAAATGACTATAAAATCTTTTATCATGTCTTGCTGGCAAAGACAATGGAATGAATGTAATAACAACAAGTTGCATTCAATCTTACCTTGCATTCAAAATAAAATACCGAGTAGGTTCAATACTCGCAAAGATCAAGGAATATATCACAGATGCCTCATAGGACATTCAAGACTTACACATTTACACCTTTTAGTCAATGAACCGGCACCAGTATGCCAGAGTTGTCGGCGCTCCCTAACAATCAAACATATTTTATTAGATTGCATCCACTTACAACGCATTAGAAGACCTCTGTTTCAAGCTACTACCTTACAACATCTCTTTACTAGATATCCAACCCAGACAATTATTGATTTTTTATATGCTTCTGGTTTCTACTACCAAATATAGATAATCAATCTTAACCTAGAGAGCCTCTACATAGCCCACTCAGGTGCTGATGAGGCGTTAAACAATAACTCACACACACACACATAGCTGAATGTCGTCTTCCAGACCACTGCTCAATATACACTGCAGAATTAACAGCTATTTACCTTGCCTTAAAGAACATCGAGGACTCAGAATCAGATCGTTATGTTATCTGTTCTGATTCCAAATCTGCTCTTCAAGCAATCCAAAATAAACAACTTGATAACCCTGGGATCTTAGATGTTCTTATTAAGTATTTCTATCTTCACGAATACAAAGACATAGTATTCTGCTGGATTCCTGGACACGCTGGCATTGAAGGGAATGAAAAAGCAGACCTGGCAGCAAAAAGGGCTCTTACAAAAGAGATAACTGATTTTACCATTCCATACACTGATTTTAAAATGACTATAAAATCTTTTATCATGTCTTGCTGGCAAAGACAATGGAATGAATGTAATAACAACAAGTTGCATTCAATCTTACCTTGCATTCAAAATAAAATACCGAGTAGGTTCAATACTCGCAAAGATCAAGGAATATATCACAGATGCCTCATAGGACATTCAAGACTTACACATTTACACCTTTTAGTCAATGAACCGGCACCGGTATGCCAGAGTTGTCGGCGCCCCCTAACAATCAAACATATTTTATTAGATTGCATCCACTTACAACGCATTAGAAGACCTCTGTTTCAAGCTACTACCTTACAACATCTCTTTACTAGATATCCAACCCAGACAATTATTGATTTTTTATATGCTTCTGGTTTCTACTACCAAATATAGATAATCAATCTTAACCTAGAGAGCCTCTACATAGCCCACTCAGGTGCTGATGAGGCGTTAAACAATAACTCACACACACACACACACACTACCAAATATAGATAATCAATCTTAACCTAGAGAGCCTCTACATAGCCCACTCAGGTGCTGATGAGGCGTTAAACAATAACTCACACACACACACACACCACCCATTCCGCCATGGATTCTCCCAGTCCCGAAAGTTATACTGGATTTGGCAGAGCTTAAGAAAAGCGAAACCAATCCGGTAGACTATCAAAACCTATTTTATAGTATAAGGTTTAAATACGAATCGTACAAATTTCTATACACAGATGGCTCAAAAATGGAAAGACGAGTAGGCTGTGCTGTCACTTCTTATAAAACCGTTATAGCTGAATGTCGTCTTCCAGACCACTGCTCAATATACACTGCAGAATTAACAGCTATTTACCTTGCCTTAAAGAATATCGAGGACTCAGAATCAGATCGTTATGTTATCTGTTCTGATTCCAAATCTGCTCTTCAAGCAATCCAAAATAAACAACTTGATAACCCTGGAATCTTAGATGTTCTTATTAAGTATTTCTATCTTCACGAATACAAAGACATAGTATTCTGCTGGATTCCTGGACACGCTGGCATTGAAGGGAATGAAAAAGCAGACCTGGCAGCAAAAAGGGCTCTTACAAAAGAGATAACTGATTTTACCATTCCATACACTGATTTTAAAATGACTATAAAATCTTTTATCATGTCTTGCTGGCAAAGACAATGGAATGAATGTAATAACAACAAGTTGCATTCAATCTTACCTTGCATTCAAAATAAAATACCGAGTAGGTTCAATACTCGCAAAGATCAAGGAATATATCACAGATGCCTCATAGGACATTCAAGACTTACACATTTACACCTTTTAGTCAATGAACCGGCACCGGTATGCCAGAGTTGTCGGCGCCCCCTAACAATCAAACATATTTTATTAGATTGCATCCACTTACTACGTATTAGAAGACCTCTGTTTCAAGCTACTACCTTACAACATCTCTTTACTAGATATCCAACCCAGACAATTATTGATTTTTTATATGCTTCTGGTTTCTACTACCAAATATAGATAATCAATCTTAACCTAGAGAGCCTCTACATAGCCCACTCAGGTGCTGATGAGGCGTTAAACAATAACTCACACACACACACACTAAGCTTAAGAGCTTTTCGTACATCTCCTGTAGAGAGCTTATATGTACTGGCAGGGGAACCTCCACTTTCCCTTCGTCGTATCAAGTTATCCATGCAATACATACTAAAGGTAGCTTCAACTCCAACAAATCCAACATATGATGTAATATTTCATCCAAAATACATGCATCATTATGAATCTCGTTCAAACGCCATTCGACCACTGGGATTACGCATGAAATTCTATCTTGAGGCTGCAAAAATTGATACTACAATCATTGCCGAGACGGAAGTACCACCCATTCCGCCATGGATTCTCCCAGTCCCGAAAGTTATACTGGATTTGGCAGAGCTTAAGAAAAGCGAAACCAATCCGGTAGACTATCAAAACCTATTTTATAGTATAAGGTTTAAATACGAATCGTACAAATTTCTATACACAGATGGCTCAAAAATGGAAAGACGAGTAGGCTGTGCTGTCACTTCTTATAAAACCGTTATAGCTGAATGTCGTCTTCCAGACCACTGCTCAATATACACTGCAGAATTAACAGCTATTTACCTTGCCTTAAAGAACATCGAGGACTCAGAATCAGATCGTTATGTTATCTGTTCTGATTCCAAATCTGCTCTTCAAGCAATCCAAAATAAACAACTTGATAACCCTGGGATCTTAGATGTTCTTATTAAGTATTTCTATCTTCACGAATACAAAGACATAGAATTCTGTTGGATTCCTGGACACGCTGGCATTGAAGGGAATGAAAAAGCAGACCTGGCAGCAAAAAGGGCTCTTACAAAAGAGATAACTGATTTTACCATTCCATACACTGATTTTAAAATGACTATAAAATCTTTTATCATGTCTTGCTGGCAAAGACAATGGAATGAATGTAATAACAACAAGTTGCATTCAATCTTACCTTGCATTCAAAATAAAATACCGAGTAGGTTCAATACTCGCAAAGATCAAGGAATATATCACAGATGCCTCATAGGACATTCAAGACTTACACATTTACACCTTTTAGTCAATGAACCGGCACTGGTATGCCAGAGTTGTCGGCGCTCCCTAACAATCAAACATATTTTATTAGATTGCATCCACTTACAACGCATTAGAAGACCTCTGTTTCAAGCTACTACCTTACAACATCTCTTTACTAGATATCCAACCCAGACAATTATTGATTTTTTATATGCTTCTGGTTTCTACTACCAAATATAGATAATCAATCTTAACCTAGAGAGCCTCTACATAGCCCACTCAGGTGCTGATGAGGCGTTAAACAATAACTCACACACACACACAGGACATTCAAGACTTACACATTTACACCTTTTAGTCAATGAACCGGCACCGGTATGCCAGAGTTGTCGGCACCCTAACAATCAAACATATTTTATTAGATTGCATCCACTTACAACGCATTAGAAGACCTCTGTTTCAAGCTACTACCTTACAACATCTCTTTACTAGATATCCAACCCAGACAATTATTGATTTTTTATATGCTTCTGGTTTCTACTACCAAATATAGATAATCAATCTTAACCTAGAGAGCCTCTACATAGCCCACTCAGGTGCTGATGAGGCGTTAAACAATAACTCACACACACACACACACTATACCTAAACAGGTGACATCAATGGTAATCTGCCTCTGATTAGCTGGCTTAAGATGACGTCATAAGCTTAAATCATGGCCTGCCAGGCAGCCTACATCTCCCCAAATGCGCAGAGCAATAGATACTAGTCTTGGGCGCGGTGTATTTTACGACCTGTAGAGGATGGTGTTGGAAATTTACAAGAATTGATGGAATTAGCGAAAATATAGCAGGTGAGATCATTTTGTTTGTCTGCATTGTATTTCTAACTGCCATTGAAACTATATTTGGTTTGAAAATACATGGGTGAATTTCAAGTAGCAATACAAATTATTACAAAATTTAGCTATTTGAATATTAATATATTAATTTGTCCTGGTTACTATATTATATTCCAGAAGGAACACTCCCTTCGCAATGAGCTTGCAAATTGTTTTGATAGTGAAGCAGTTTAAAAAGGGATTCCTTCTATGCAAATTTTTGATACATGAATTGTTCTTTCTAATTTTAGTAATATTCTGCCTATAAAGTTTCGCAAATTAATAGTTTTATATGGAAATCGAAGTGCGAATAATTATCGAGTATGTTGCATTGTATAGCCTTGTCTTAATTCTACTGGTCAGAGGCCATGGCCAGCTGCATTTACTCCATGGGTGGTTCTCTTACTTGCCTGGACTAATTAAAACAGGCAGGGACCATGGCAATGAGATGATGGCTGAAATAGCCATCCAACTTAGTCCTGACCGGAAATTGAACCAGGGATCCAGTAGTTGGAAGCCCAGCATGCTACCACTGAGCTAGCCCCCCCCCCTAGTGTCATTATGAGACATTTTATTTTAGTCACTATCTTATTTTAGTCACAAGTGTCTGTAGATAGCATTCACATTTTCCACAAATGAACAGCATTAACCGAACTGTAAGGACAGTGTAAGGTGCACGTAGAGTTCAGCCGATGGGTGTGTACATTTAGCGTTTACCTGTAAAGGCCACCTGAGCACCATAATTACTAGCTGATGGCTAATATATAACTTGCATGAGACTGCTTAGGAGACCCCCCAGCAAGTAATCCCACGTTCATATAATGTTTTAAGAACATTGTATTTTATTCATGAAATCGTTATTAGTTTTCTTAGTGTTAATGTTCCAAATTGATGTTATTAAACAGTTTAAGTTTGTTAAGAAGGCTCTTTCTTAAATATCTCTTACAATAGCTAGGTGACATTTTATATGGGCTGGACGTCGGTATGGCATTGCCAACATCAGATGGACATTGGGATAGTACCAAGATAGCAGGCAAGAATGCCTGATTGGGTCAACATCGGTCAACATTGTACCAAAGTTGGCTGTGGGCAGCTGTCGACGTGCTAATTTTTAGGCGATTTAGCTTCTATTATCTTGGCTTCCGCTGGGTAGTAATTTAGCATTCAAATAAACCATCATGGCGTCATCTTGAATTTTTATTGCCATCTTGAAAGTATATCAAAAGCTCTATACTTTCTAGATACATACTAACTGATTTGTACTATCGGTCAACTTGCATTAAAGTTGGATGTGGGCACTGTCTCTGCTCGGGACCTTTGAATCTTCAGGGTCCCTGGAAACTCAATTGACCTACAAGTGACTTACATTTATAGATCGCTAAGCACGTACAACATATTGCTGGCCAAACAACTTAGTTCCATGTTTGCCGCTCTACATTGCTTCGAAAACCGTGTATAATATCCCATAGGTCAAAACTGCCTGGGTTTGTTGCGTGGGACATTTGGTGAGTTGCTCTCAATGAGATTCGTTATACCCCCACTGTGCTCAGCAATATAACATCACTATAGATAGCGCAAGGGGTCGACAGCTGTGTGCGATTTAGCATCTAAATTCATTATCTCGGCATGCTCTGGGTCGTAATTTAACATTCCAATAAACCATCATGGCATCATCTTGAGTTTTGACCGCAATCTTGAAAGAATATCTAAAGCTCTATACTTTCTAGATACATATTAACTATAATCTGAAATTTGTACCAAATTCCGTTTTTTTATCACCATCTTCAACGCTCTGTCCTATTATACCATTATATATATAACAAAATTGGTTTAAGAAAAAATATATATATATACATAATTCCTAACTACAGTAGATATGTACATCAGCTACAACATAGATATTGATCATAACTCTTGGCACTTGTATCATTGTACCTTCCAAGAGTTTATTATGATGCATCGTTGCTTGCATGATTCACAGACAACGGCATCAGGTGCAAGACTTGTGCAACTTATCTGTTGATATTCTTTGTTATGGGAATAATATATGAGTGGCACTTATACTGTTGTTAAAATTGTTTTGATACTTTCCATATAATATGACAAATTGGTGGGTTGTCAGCCGGCGTTGGCCAACTTTGTACTGACTTCGCCGGATCTGGCATGCAATCTAAGCAGTTGCTTTTCCTGAAATATCATAGCAATAGTGGATGGTGAGGAGTTCAACATAGAGTTTTGTGGGATGAAGATAATTATATGGAATCACATGTAAATTACAGGTGCAAAAGGGTTTTCCTGAACATAAAAAACATCTCGATGATAAAGAAGAGCTTGAATAAAGAAGATGCCGAAACTACAGTGAATGCTCTAGTAACACCTCATCTGGACTATGGAAATGCTCCTTTGTATGGTATAAATGGGAAACGCTTAAGAAAATAACAAGTAGCCCCAGAATTCGGCAGCACAAATGATAGAAATCCTGAGGAATCACGATCACATTACTAACATCAGAAAAGAACCTCACTGGCTGCCAATTAGCTCCAGAATTAAATTAAACTTCTCAACTTGACTTGGAAAGCACTCAACAATGAAGCACCACCTTAGATTTCAAATCTATTAGGAAACACCTAAGCAAACAACAAATATCTGAAGCAATGACAATAGCTTGCTCATCAGACCTTAGTCTAATAACACATTTGGGGCTTGTGCTTTCTCAATCATTGCTCCTCACCTCTGGAACAGACTACCTGAAGATATCAAACGAATAATCACCAATGATGGCCTTAAAAGGAAATTAAATTTATTTATTTATTGTTTATTGATTTATATTAGAATATAATTTTCAGAACCCACAAAACTTTTCGATGGACGACACACCATCCACCATTGCTTATATTCTCGACTCATTGCACAACATATCCTCCAGCCATCCAACATACACCCAGGTCATCCAACATGCACCCATGCTGGATGATAATGAAGCATTCAGATTGGCTCACAGCAGCTGGGTATAGAATATATAGTACTGTTGAAATGTTGTTCGTAAATGACGAGCTCAGATAATTGGCTCCACATCAGCCTGGCATCAACCGCTTTGGATTAACTTTGGGCCAACATCAAGCCAACCTGGTATTCAATCCGCTGTTAGTGAAAATGGCATCATTTGTAATGTGGGAGGGTGGGGGCCTAGCTCAGAGGTAGCACTCTGGGCTTCTAACCGCTGGGTCCCGGGTTTGATTCCCGGTCGCGTCTAAGTTGGATGGCTGTTTCCTCCTTCGTCTCATTGCCATGGTCTATGCCTGTCCTAATTAGCCCAACTGGTGCAGAAATACAGGACGTAAAGCCCTAATCCACCCATTTGTAATATATATGCTTCTGGTTTCTACTACCAAATATAGTTAATCAATCTTAACCTAGAGAGCCTCTACATAGCCCACTCAGGTGCTGATGAGGCGTTAAACAATAACTCACACACACACACACACACCCATTTGTAATGGGAGTTAAATTGATGGTACTATATTAATGAAATAATTTGTTTCTGTTTCAGATTTGATGGTGGCATCATTCAAATCTGATGTGTCATTGTTTATGGACACAATGAATGGATTTGCGGGTAAAGCAAACAATGGGAGGCAGGAAAATGGCCACCACAACATATATGGCAGTCAACTAGACTTAAGCGAGATATTTTGTGCTATTCGAGAGAATGGCGACCAGATGCTGATTGCCGTGTTCGAATTTTGGTTTTCTGCAATCGAACGAGATGATGCTGACTTCATATCAGAGATTTTAAATGATTGTGGAGAAGAGGTGAAGCTGGTTCTCCTGAATGGCAGATTTGTGTTTGATTGCCAACCACATTTCATGGGAAGTCTAAACAAGAAAACTGACTATAGCGCATTTCAACGACCTCTTGTCCTAGCAACTATCTTCAGAGCTCGGAAAACTATACAGGTTCTGCTTAAGCATGGCGCTGACCTGTTCGTACAAGATATCGGATCTAACACGGTTCTACATGGGATTATCTGGGCTGCAGCTCTGCAAAATGTTGACAATACAAATTATGTGGATTTGTACGACTTCTTCATGGCATCATTGTCGTCCGACCAAAAGAGGCAGTTGTTGTACATTGAGAATTCAGAAGGACTTCGGCCATTAGAATTAGCAGCTCGGATGTGTACCTTCAGAATATTCAAGAAAATATTAGACACAGAAGGAGTGTATGTGTTTACCAAAGGAAGAATAGGTGGACACGTTTGTTGCTGGTTTGATGTCACCGATTACGAGAGTTTTAAAAGTGAAAGACAGGATCGATCTCCTTTAAAAATCCTTGTTTCGATGGAAAAGGAGCATCTAGCAAATGCCCATGCAGCAAGTGTTGCTTCTCATCCTGCCATAGAAAGATGGATCCAGTCTAAGATTGTGATAAACATTCCCTACTTGATCTTGTGGTTCCTGTTCCGAACTGCATACACTCTTTTGATATTTGTTGTCGCAACTGCAGATCACAGCTATGATTGGTTACTGTTCAATGACGACTTGAAAATGGATCAAAACAGCACAATCCCTTGCCCTAAGCCTCTCTTCTTGGTGACGAAGACGGTGAACACCATATTTGTCCTCCTAGTGATTGGAGTCTCATCAGTTATACTTATATTTGACATTGTGGATATGTTTATCTACCATCTAAGGAACAAACGCCATGAAGAGAAAATTTTGCATGCTTTTGGTTCAAGGCACTTCGTGGTCAAAACAAGGTTTTATCGGATATGTAACTTTCTGTTAGCAGCCGCAGTGTTGATCTTCAACCTCTCAGATATGTATTACACACAAGCGTTGGCACTGAAGGCATACATCGTTGCTAACATCTTGAACATCTGGTCGCTGCTATTCTTCATCCAACTGTTACCAGCCTTAGGGTATTTTGTGACCATTATACAGAGAATGTTGAAAGACATGTTTCATTTCCTTATTCTCTATATCATCCTCTTCTTCTCCTTTTCTCAAACTTTCTACAACCTCTTTTACATCAACAAAACCTGTAGCGAGGAATTTCACACCGTGCCGATGAGCATATACAGCACATTCCGCGTAATGCTGAACATGATTGATCTGACTTTATATAACTTTCAAGACATTACTGATGTTGCCATTTTGCACATCACTTACATTATCGTAGTCCCTATCCTCCTTGTTAATTTCCTTATTGCCTTAATGTCAAATAGCGTGAGCGATGTCGCAAATAATCGTTATTTGATAATGGTCCTACAACGTTTGACGGCGGCTTTGCTGGTTGAACAGCGACTCGGTCGCTTTTGTAGATGCATTTACGAAAGACAAAAGAGAGGCCGATTTGTGATGGCAAATGATAGGGTTTATGTTGAATGCTTTATCATGAAAAATACGTCATAGTTTCATATCTGTTACTAGCGTAATATTCTGCACCTGGTTAATATAAGCCAATTATACTCTGCTATGACACCTTTGTACTTTGGTAGTGTAGTTTTCTTTGGAGTGAGTGATATAACCATGGTAATTACAATCAAATTTTCTTGCATGATATGAGCAGTCAAATATCCAACAATCAATCAAATTAACTAAGGTTTAGTGGGGTATAGATTAGTTAAATCCCTCATAGTTGGGAGATATAACTTAACTTTTTTCGCTACTCGGGATATAACTATTAGATATGGCCGCCGTGCTTCTATTGCAATACAAGTAATCTGCTATAACTTTATTGTTTGTATTCAACATTTGTGATAAACCAACAATTGTGATAGTTTGTTTATGCACTATCATTATGATGTAACCTATGCTTGACAATTAAAGTTATAATCAAATGTGTTATTATCATTTCTAAGTGGTTTTGTCATCAGAGCAATGATCAATATGAACTTCATCAACAGTTTTACCTTAACTCTGCAGTAGCATACTCCCATGACATACTCCCATGCAGCTTTGACTTGTTAGGGTGTGAGCTGGATGGATGTCGATCACATGAGATGTTAAATTGGAGGTGCCTTGTACTTGATGTCTATGCCTAATTAGCCAACTGGTGCAGAAATACAGGACGTAAAGCCCTAATCACACACACACACTCTGGCAGCTGTTCATACAAGCTGACTAAACTTCAGACACAGTAAAGGGACATTCACACAATCACGTATAAGAGCTACGTATAACCACGTATGAAATTATTGTTTCACTTCTGTTCATCCTTGGCCATACGTGATTCACTCACCCAGCATTTTACGTATACTCGCGCTAATTCGTAGATCACTCCTATTTGCGCTTGACCACTCACATACATGCGGGAACAGGGGAAAAAATATTGAACATGTTTAAGACTTCAGCAGATGTTCTACGTGTAAATTGTTTGTATTAGTTACGAAACTTGCTCGGGGGTCAGTCGACGGGTGTTCTACGTATGTTCTACGTAGCCATATGTAGCCTCTACATAGCCCACTCAGGTGCTGATAATGCGTTCAACAATAACTCACACACACACACACACACGTAGCCATATGTAGCCGTAGCCATACAATGGATGCCTCATGGATGCCTAACAACGGGTGTTTGGCTAGAATATACGAACATCCGGCGAGCATTTTATGGGCGTCCAGCGAGTGTTTTACGGACATCATACGTAGGTTGCATTCATAGACATTTATGTAGTCTTGGTGAAGAAAATTTAAAGAATAAGTTCAAATTCATGGAAATAAGAATGACATTTATCATATAGAATGAAGGTAATTTATGTTAACATGTTTTCTGGTTATCCCTTACATTACCTTTAATACCGAATGACTATCAAAGATACATATCAAATCAAAATATTTTATATAAGAAATCACAACAAAGCGTTTCAAATTTTTTTTGTGGACTTTCATACTTCATTTATTTGAATATATTTTTATTGTTTTCTCATACAAACCAACCCAAGAGTAAGAAATAATTCAATTGCCAATCTGAAGAGTAGACTCCTTGTTTAATGCACCTAATTAGGTCTTAAATTAGCTCAGTGGTCGATGCAGTGGAACATAAGCAGACCTTAAGAGTTGCTTTCTGAGGATGGGAATCTCTTTGTTTGTCAAGCAAGTCATCTTTTGAAGGTTTCTGCATTGCATTTTACACAATATGATGAAACATTTAACTCACATATAGTGTGAAGTTTTTTTAATATTGCACAAAATGTGGGTGTGGTTTTAACATATAGTGCTGGAATTGTTTTTTACATTTTGAATGATGATTAATTTCTGATTATGGCAAACGGACAATTATATTAATTATACTGATGGATACTCTCTCTCATCTATCAACCCTCGTGAGTCTGTCTACAAGTAGACTGCTGTTTTGCGAGTGCTACAACTGACCTTAGAGGGCAATCTCTAATCTATTTTTTTTATGGTGGAGTAATATACGTGGTAGTCTTGATATGTGACATCGTTCTGCATAAACTGCCACCAGTACATCAACTGGAATATATTTGCTACATTTACGCTCTCATGGGAAATAACATAGCTCTTTACTGTTTTTGTGTAACAATATCAGATATCAGTTTTGTTTCATATCGTGGAGAAATAAGACTTAATTTCTCGAATCTCATATTAGGACCACCTCACTATTAAGACCACCTCACTATTAAGACCACCACACTATCAAGACCATCTCACTTTTAAGACCACTTTATTCATAAGAACACCTAACTATTAAGACCACCTCACTATTAAGACCACCTCAGTATGAAGGTCACCTCACTATTAAGACCACCTCACTATTAAGACCACCTCGCTATTAAGACCACTTCACCATTAAAACCACCTCACTATTAAGACCACTTCACCATTAAAACCACCTCACTACCTCACTATTAAGACCACCACACTATCAAGACCAACTCACTATTAATACCATTCCATTAATAAGAACACCTAACTATTAAGACCACCTCACTATTAAGACCACCTCAGTATGAAAGTCACCTCACTATTATGGTCACCTCAGTATTAAGACAAATCAAGATTAAGACTACCTCACTATTATGACCACCTCAGTGTAAGACCACCTCACCACTGAGACAACCTCATTATTAAGACCACTTCACTATTAAGATCATTTCACTATTAAGACCACCTTAACATTATGAACACCTCATAGTTAAGACCACCTCACTATGAAGACAACTTCATTATTAAGACCACCTCACTTTTAAGACCACCACACCATCAAGACCACCTCACTATTAAGACCACTTCATTAATAAGAACACCTAACTATTAAGACCACCTCACTATTAAGACCACCTCAGTATAAAGGTCACCTCATTATTAAGGCCACCTCACTATTAAGACAACTCAAGATTTAGACTATCTCACTATTACGACCACCTCAGTGTAAGACCACCTCACCACTGAGACAACCTCATTATTAAGACCACCTCACTATTAAGATCACTTCACTATTAAGACCACCTTACTATTATGAACACCTCATAGTTAAGACCACCTCACTATGAAGACAACTTCATTATTAAGACCACCTCAGTATTAAGACCACCTAGAGAGCCTCTACATAGCCCACTCAGGTGCTGATGAGGCGTTAAACAATAACTCACACACACACACAGTATTAAGACCACCTAACCAATGAGACAACCTCACTTTTAAGACCACTTCACTATTAAATCCACCTTACTATTAAGACCATCTCACTATAAAGACTACCTCACTATTAAGACCATCTTGCCCTCGAAGGTCCTTTGCCTCCACGCGGCGAGGGTGGAAACACTTGGGGTGAAGTCCTCTATCCCCAGTGGCTAAAACAGGACAGTGCGCATTGCACAAGCTGCTCCAGCTTTACAGGAGGGTGTGTCCCCTACCATACAGGGGAAACAAAAATGAATATGTCCGAATCGACAATTTCAGACCGGCTCGCACGTCCCCCGGGTGAACAAGGTGCGCGTCCCTCAGCGGTAAACCAGGCTGAGGTCGAAAAATTGGCTACTGGTTCCAGACTTGGTAAACGTTTGCGTCCATCATTAGATGACGCAAATCAAAGCTCTCAATCTGCCTCTCTATTTCAGACATGGCCCAAGTTTCTTGTAATTACTGGCAGTGATGATGGGTTTTCCCGTCTCTCAGCCATTACAATTTGCAGGACCTTGAAAGAAAACGTAGGTTATATTGAAAATACAAGGAGATTAAAGAATTCTTCCTTGCTGGTGCAGGTTGCACACAAGGACCAATCTTTGAAGTTGCTGGAGTGGAAGGCCTTTGCGGGTGCCCCTATTAAGGTGGAGCCCCATCGGTTTTTCAACTCCTGCAAGGGCGTTATAACATCGCACGAGAGCAGTCTCTGCTCTGATGAGGAACTGAGGGACTGGCTGGATGACTACAATGTCATCCACATTCATCGCCAGCCCCCAAGATATTCACGACAGCTTCTCACACTGACCTTTGATGGCACAGTTTTGCCTGACAAGGTCAGCATTGGGTTCGAGTGGTGTAGGGTACGTCCCTACATCCCGAACCCAAAACGATGTTATAATTGCCAGCGATTTGGCCATTTTAGCGGCTCCTGCCGCGCCAAAGCAACCTGCGCCAATTGTGGGTCACGGGAACACGTTCATTCCCGTGACTCACCATGTCAGAAACAGTCATATTGTGTTAATTGTGGAGGTGATGGGCCAGCCTATCACCGTGGCTGTCCCAAATGGCAGCTAGAGAAAGAGATCCTGAAGTTAAAGACCACCAAGGATATCTCCTTTCCCCAAGCACGCCGTATAGCTGAACAGGCTGCTGGGGCAAGCTATGCCTCAGTCCTGTCTCAGATGGCTGGACCTAGATCTCCTTCACCCAGATCATCGCCCAGGCGAAGGATTGACCTAGATCCTAATTATAAATATTCAAAGGCAGGCCAAAGCACGCAGAAAGAGAAACCAGAATCTAAGACTTCACAGGCAGACGATCACCTGGCAAGAATAAAGCAGCATGCTATAGATGTCGGAAAAGGACATCTTGTAGCTCCATCGGTTAGTGCGTCACAACTTAGTGTACCCTCACAGGGTGCACCTTCCGGCGTTGAGTCGGAAGAGATACACCAGCCGATGGAAGAGGAGGCAGGGACTACCACCATCTCTAGGCCTCAACGGGAGGGGGCAATTGATAAAAGATCAATTGTTCCCAAAAGACCCCCCCTCATCAGAAAAACACTAGAAAAATCTAGTGCACTGAGCTTCATAACACCACCATCTAAGCATGGTGGGGCCCTCAAAAAGATCTTAACACCAAAAGAGGCAGCGACTTTGAAGAAAAAGTGAATATTCATACAAATTCATACCATGCACTACAGATTTTACTATGATAATATTAAACTCTTTTAACTAATTCATGGACAGTATCATTCAGTGGAACTGTCGAGGTTTCAGAGCCAACTTCGATGAAATAGGTTGCATGGTCCAAGACTTAAACCCTAGTGTTTTCTGTCTACAGGAAACATTTCTGAAACCTCCAAATAGTTTTAAACTGAGAAACTATCATATGTATAATACATATGGCAATATTGCCCACGATAGAGCCACTGGTGGCTCATCAATTTTAGTTAAAAATGGCATCATTCATACCCATATTGCTCTTAACACTAACCTTCAGGCTACAGCAGTTCGTCTGAACCTGAATAAAACATTCACCATATGTTCCTTATATATTCCTCCACCCTTTCACCTTACAGCCAGTGATTTGCATAACCTTTACAATCAACTTCCTGAACCGCGTCTTATCCTAGGAGATTTTAACAGCCATAACCAATTGTGGGGAAGCACTTCCCACAACAACAAAGGAAAAACCATTGAAGATTTTCTCAATGACCACACCCTTTGCTTGTTCAATGATGGTTCACCTACATATCTTCACCCAGGTCATGGAACATTTTCAGCGATAGACCTTAGTATATGTGATCCAGCGTTATTTCTGGAATTTGAATGGAGAGTATTAGAGGACACTCACGGCAGTGATCACTTTCCTATTGTCCTACAAAACGTAGAAGGTACAAGAGAAGTGGGTCAACTCCGATGGAAGTTGCATAAAGCGGATTGGACCTCCTTCGAAAAGCACTGCTTAGAAACAATTACTATGTCTCATTATAGGAATTGTAATAATCTCGTTGAAGATTTTACTGATGATATTACTGATATAGCCAATAAAACAATACCGATGACAAAAAATAATTCTAAACGAAGTGCAAGACCCTGGTTTGACGACGAAGTAAGAGAAGCTATTAAAAACCGTAAGAAAGCCCTCAGAATTTTTAAATCACAGCCGACCATCAACAATCTGAATAATTTTAAGTGCCTGAAAGCCAAAGCGCGTAGAATTGTCAGGCAAAAAAAACGTAGTTGTTGGAGAGACTATGTCTCCAGACTCACTGAAAGAACTCCTAGCAATAAAGTCTGGAAAATGATTAAGAAGATTGAAGGAAAGAACCTAGCTTCGCATGTAAGCATTCTAGAAGTGAATGGAGAACATCTCTCCTCACCAGAACAAATATCAAACGGGTTAGGAGAACAGTTTGCATACAACTCCTCATCGGAGAACTATACGAGAGAATTTCAATGTTATAAGGCTCAAGCTGAGAGATTAACCCTAAATATACAGTCTGATAACAGCGAAGATTATAACTCCTACATCACCTTAGAAGAACTTCAGAAGGCCATCTTAAAAGCGACTGACTCTGCAACAGGCCCTGATAATATACATTATCAAATCTTAAAACACCTACCTCAATCCTCTTTAAAAACATTACTGTATATCTTTAATCAAATTTGGGAGAAGGGATGTCTTCCATCCCTGTGGAAACAAGCCACGGTCATCCCAATTCCCAAGCCGGGGAAGGATCATAGTGATCCTATGAATTATCGACCAATAGCCTTAACCAGTTGTCTATGTAAGACAATGGAGCGAATTGTTACTGATAGACTGGTTTGGTTCCTGGAGTCGAACCAGCTTATTACAGAGTTCCAATCTGGATTTCGCCGTCACAGGAGCACATTAGATCATTTAGTCAGACTGGAAACTTATGTTAGAGATGCTTTCATTAACAGAGAACACGTAGTAGCCATATTCTTTGACCTAGAAAAAGCTTATGACACTACATGGAAATATGGAATAATGAAAGATCTCCACGACTTAGGGCTTCGAGGTCGCCTTCCAGTTTTCATCGGATCCTTCCTACAGGATCGCTTCTTTAAGGTCCGAGTGGGATCAACGATGTCAAGCCCCTACTCTCAGGAGAATGGAGTCCCTCAGGGTAGTATTCTCTCGCCCACCCTCTTTAACGTCAAAATAAACAGTATAGTAAATTCCATCTCAGAAAATCTCATGTCGTCCCTATATGTTGACGATTTCCTCATTGCATATCGTTCCAGATATATGCCAACCATAGAACGACAACTGCAATTAAATTTGAATAGGATTCACAAATGGTCACTCGAAAATGGCTTCAAGTTCTCTAAACAGAAGACAGTTTGTCTGCCTTTCTATTACTTACGATCAAACCATCCAGATCCATCACTAATAATTGACAACTGTCAAATAAAAGTGGTGAATGAAACAAAATTTTTGGGTGTACTCTTTGACTCCAAATTGTCTTTCATTCCGCATATCAAAGCACTGAAAGCAAAGTGCCTGAAATCAATGAACCTCCTTAAAGTAGTGAGCAAATATAATTGGGGTGGGGACACAACGGTCCTCCTTCGTCTCTATCGAGCAATTACTCGTTCTCGACTTGATTATGGTTCTGTGGTATATGGCTCCGCCAGACCATCTTATCTAAAATGCCTGAATTCTGTACATCATCAAGGGTTGCGACTAAGCTTAAGAGCTTTTCGTACTTCTCCTGTAGAGAGCTTATATGTACTGGCAGGGGAACCTCCACTTTCCCTTCGTCGTATCAAGTTATCCATGCAATACATACTAAAAGTAGCTTCAACTCCAACAAATCCAACATATGATGTAATATTTCATCCAAAATACATGCATCATTATGAATCTCGTTCAAACGCCATTCGACCACTGGGATTACGCATGAAATTCTATCTTGAGGCTGCAAAAATTGATACTACAATCATTGCCGAGACGGAAGTACCACCCATTCCGCCATGGATTCTCCCAGTCCCGAAAGTTATACTGGATTTGGCAGAGCTTAAGAAAAGCGAAACCAATCCGGTAGACTATCAAAACCTATTTTATAGTATAAGGTTTAAATACGAATCGTACAAATTTCTATACACAGATGGCTCAAAAATGGAAAGACGAGTAGGCTGTGCTGTCACTTCTTATAAAACCGTTATAGCTGAATGTCGTCTTCCAGACCACTGCTCAATATACACTGCAGAATTAACAGCTATTTACCTTGCCTTAAAGAACATCGAGGACTCAGAATCAGATCGTTATGTTATCTGTTCTGATTCCAAATCTGCTCTTCAAGCAATCCAAAATAAACAACTTGATAACCCTGGGATCTTAGATGTTCTTATTAAGTATTTCTATCTTCACGAATACAAAGACATAGTATTCTGCTGGATTCCTGGACACGCTGGCATTGAAGGGAATGAAAAAGCAGACCTGGCAGCAAAAAGGGCTCTTACAAAAGAGATAACTGATTTTACCATTCCATACACTGATTTTAAAATGACTATAAAATCTTTTATCATGTCTTGCTGGCAAAGACAATGGAATGAATGTAATAACAACAAGTTGCATTCAATCTTACCTTGCATTCAAAATAAAATACCGAGTAGGTTCAATACTCGCAAAGATCAAGGAATATATCACAGATGCCTCATAGGACATTCAAGACTTACACATTTACACCTTTTAGTCAATGAACCGGCACCGGTATGCCAGAGTTGTCGGTGCCCCCTAACAATCAAACATATTTTATTAGATTGCAGCCACTTACAACGCTTTAGAAGACCTTTGTTTCAAGCTAATACCTTACAACATCTCCTTACCAGATATCCAACCCAGACAATTATTGATTTTTTATATGCTTCTGGTTTCTACTACCAAATATAGTTAATCAATCTTAACCTAGAGAGCCTCTACATAGCCCACTCAGGTGCTGATGAGGCGTTAAACAATAACTCACACACACACACACACACATTAAGACCATCTTATTATTAAGAGCACATCAATATTAAGTTCATCTCACTATTAAGACCACTTCACTATTCAGACCACTTCACTATTTAGACCACCTCACCATTAAGGCCACCTCACAATTAAGACCACCTCATTATTAAGACCACCTTACTATTAAGACCACCTCATAGTTAAGACCACTTCACTATTAAAACCAAATTACTATTATGACCACCTCACTATTATGGTCACCTCAGTATTAGGACAACTCAAGATTAAGACTACCTCAGTATTAAGACCACCTCAGTGTAAGACCACCTCACCATTGAGACAACCTAATTATTAAGACCACCTCAATATTAAGATCATTTCACCATTAAAACCACCTCACTACCTCACTATTAAGACCACCACACTATCAAGACCAACTCACTATTAATACCATTCCATTAATAAGAACACCTAACTATTAAGACCACCTCACTATTAAGACCACCTCAGTATGAAAGTCACCTCACTATTATGGTCACCTCAGTATTAAGACAACTCAAGATTAAGACTACCTCACTATTACGACCACCTCAGTGTAAGAACACCTCACCACTGAGACAACCTCATTATTAAGACCACTTCACTATTAAGATCATTTCACTATTAAGACCACCTTACTATAATGAACACCTCATAGTTAAGACCACCTCACTATGAAGACAACTTCATTAATAAGACAACCTTACTATTAATAAGACCACCTCATAGTTAAGACCACTTCACTATTAAAACCACATTACTATTATGACCACCTCACTATTATGGTCACCTCAGTATTAAGACAACTCAAGATTAAGACTTCCTCAGTATTAAGACCACCTCAGTGTAAGACCACCTCACCATTGAGACAACCTAATTATTAAGACCACCTCAGTATTAAGATTATTTCACTAGTAAGACCACGTTACTATTAAGTCCACCTTACTATTAAGACCATTTCACTATAAAGACTACGTCACTATAACATCTTATGGTTATTAAGACCACCTCACTATTAAGACTACCTCGCTATTAAGACCACCTCACTATTAGACCACCCTACTATTAAGACCACCTCACTATTAAGACCACATCACTAGTAAGACCACCTCACTATTAAGACCACCCCACCATTAAGGCCACCTCACAATTAAGACCACCTCATTATTAAGACCCCCTTACTATTAAGACCACCTCACAATTAAGACCACTTCACTATTAAAACCACATTACTATTATGACCACCTCACTATAGAGGCCAGGGCGGGGGCCTAGCTCAGAGGTAGCGCTCTGGGCTTCCAACCGCTGGGTCCTGGGTTCGATTCCCGGTCGAGCCTAAGTTGGATTGCTGTTTCCTCCTTCGTCTCATTGCCATGGTCTCTGCCGGTCCTAATTAGCCCAACTGGTGCAGAAATACAGGACGTAAAGCCCTAATCGCACACACACACACACTATAAAGGCCACCTCAGTATTAAGACAACTCAAGATTAAGACTACCTCACTATTGAGACTACCTCAGTGTAAGACCACCTCACCACTGAGACAACCTCATTATTAAGACCACCTCAATATTAAGATCACTTCACTTGTAAGACCACCTTACTATTATGACCACCTTACTATTACGACCACCTCATAGTTAAGACCACCTCATTATTAAGACCACCGACTGATGAGGCGTTAAACAATAACTCACACACACACACACACACACCACCTCATAGTTAAGACCACCTCATTATTAAGACCACCGACTGATGAGGCGTTAAACAATAACACACACATTAAGACCACCGAACAATAAAGACCACCTCACTATCCAGACCACCTTACTGTTCAGACCACTTCACTACTAAGGCCACTTCACTATTAACACCACCTCACTATTAAGACCACCTCATTAAAGACCACCTCACTACTAAGACTACCTTACAATTAAGACCACCTCACTAATTAAGACCCAGGGATTAGGACTATTGCATTATGAAGACCACCTCACTAATGAGACCAAACTATTTAGACAACCTCATCATTAAGACCACCTCATTATTAAGACCACTTCACTATTAAGACTATCTCACTATTAAGACCACTTCATTATTAAGACCACTTCACTATTAAGGCCACTTTACTATTAAGACCACCTCACTATTAGGACCAAGTGCTGGAATTTATGACGAGGTCTATATTGATATATGGGTCAATAAATCTGTTATTTTTTTTTTACCACCGACTGTTCATAAAGTTTATCTTATCATATCTTATCATATTTTATCATATTTTATCATATCTTATCTCATGGTCTCTGCCTGTCCTAATTAGCCCAACTGGTGTAAAAATACAGGACGTAAAGCCCTAATCACAAACAAACAAACAATCATATCTTATCTTATATTATCTTATCTTATCTTAACATCATTTGCCGTAGGACTAAAGTTGCTGATAAATGTAACCACAAACGTCAAAATGGGAAAACACCATCTTTTGGCATAAATTTGGACAAAAATGCAATATATAACACTATAATGTGACAATGTACAATGCAAATGTTAGTCCAAATGGGGAAAATTTGCTGTATTTATTCAGCCTGCGTCATCACAAGAATTTCCAGGAATTACCAACGTCATCACTGCAAAAAACGGTAGGACCTGCTTTAAATGAACGAATAGGAACTGTTAAGTATTCTTAATTCCAGTTCTTTTGGGTCCTAAATATGTAAACCTGGTTTGTAAGTTAGCAACAAATTGATATCTATTTATTTCATGACTGACTTTCATTTCAAGTCTGCTGTTATAAATGGGTAACACTGTATCTCACTCGATGTTAAATATTCAGGTGAGACAAACTCCGGCAAATTCCAGCAACATTGGGCGTGGCTTTCACATCTTGGCATGTGATTTCACATCTGCTTGAAGAATCACGTGTAGGATTTCTGTGAAAGGACAGATCTGGCAGAGTGCTATAACCAACAAACATAAAATGCTGCTAAAATTGATTCTAAAGCCTATAGTGGCGTATTGCTGTAAAATGCTTCCAACAACAGGAATTAAGTACTGCTTTAAACCTCACTATAATGACCTCCTCACTTTTTAAGAGACATTGTTAATTCTCACTATTGTATTTTAGGCTATGTGTACCTCTCTTTATAGACCACCTCACCATTAAACCATTCCAACCGCTGGGTCCTGGGTGCGATTCCCGGTCGAGCCTAAGTTGGATGGCTTTTTCCTCCTTCATCTCATTGCCATGGTCTCTGCCTGTCCTAATTAGCCCAACTAGTGCAGAAATACAGGACGTAAAGCCCTAATCACACACACACACACATACACCATTAAACCATTTAACTTGTTAAATCGTGCAAATTAGTTTATTGTATTTGAATTATTTATTATAATTTTTGGAGATTTTCTTAAGTAGTTTGTTTTTGAATATGTATTTTCATAGGTTGTTGGTTATTTAACAGTTTAAAAAAAGAAAATTTGGAAATAGGCCAAAATCTGTGACATGGCACTTTTTAGTTTGCTAATGCTAAATGGCTTTTGGGAATATCCGAATATCAAGAAATGATGTTTCTGGGAATTGCAATAACTAGAGCGAATCATGCTAAATGCATGCAAAGATATTTTTAAATCTTTTGGTTGAGACTGAAAAATGCAAAATTCATTTTGTGTGGTTTCTGGGAAGTTATCAAAAATGTTGAACCAGTATTTCAGCTTTCTTCCTTCCTTGTTTTCTTTATATATTTTATTTTATCCTTGCATCAAAATACACCCCTGCAAAAAGTCAATACTTGAGCAATATGTTTTTCAAGCTTTTTTTAAGTGCATTTATAATACACATTATCTATTCAGAACTGCCTATGAACAATAGGCTTTTGTAATTCAACTGCCGGTGAGCAGAAATCACTTCTGAAACAGGCGCTATACAAATTTATTATTATTATTATCTTTATTTGTCAATAAGAAAAAAGGTGGCATGAATTTCGAGAGGATTTTTTCGTGTAACAAATTCCAAGTACTTTGCGTGGCAATAAAATATATCTTTTCATATCTTATCTTATCTTATCTTATCTTATCTTATCTTATCTTATGGTTAAGGCTTTGCCAGCAGCTCCTCTGAAGGTCCTGGGTTCGAATTGTGGCCTGGGCACTCTTCATGAACTACATCTCAGCTGCTGGATGTCATTCTCATAAAGAACAACTATTGTATATCTATTTATAAGTATCTCTATATAAGCTTTTTTTGCCTGCAGTAACTTCAAGTTTGTGTGAGTTAGAACTTCACTCATGCATCACAATATGGAACATTTGTGCCAAAAATACATTAAATCGTGACGTTGGAATTCCTGTGCCAAGGCAATACTGTTTTTATATACATTCTATAAATAGGTATGACTGCAGCCATCCTTGGAAGTTTTGGATGGTTGTATTAAGTAATACGTTATAGAAATTTTGTGGGGTTTTTTTGCATTATGTGGGAGACTCCTTTACAATATATAGTAATAATTCCATACATATGCTGGTAATACATGTATACGATTTTAATCTATCTAAAGATACAGTTAAATTCATAAATGAAACACACTTTGTTTTAGTTATTTCTCGGACCTAAAAGTGCATTTAATAGTTGAAATACTTGCTGTCATATAAGATTGAAATCATGTATAGGCCTATTTGAACATGTATATTAATGACATGAACTCATCGAAAAACAAAAACTAGTAAATTAATGAATAGATAAATAAATAAATTAACTTTAAGGTAGAGGTATTAAACTTTTTTTTTGACAAACACATTACTTCATAAATTTCATTTATATTAAATAAGTTTCATTTAAAGTAAAGAATATGAAAGGGACAGTATTCCTTATTAATGAGTTGGCTGGCCATTCTCATATTTTGTCTTCTATAGCTAGATTACCTACCACATATCATCATTCTGCCTCAATAAGATGAATAAACCCAATGGTATCCACATAATTTGACAATCCTTTTGACAAGAGCATATGGTGACTGGCCATTGACAGTTATAGCACTGACCTCAAATTCCAGAAGCAAAGTTTTCCTTGTTGTTTTAATATCTGTCAACCTTTATTCTTTTCTTTATATGTCTGTAAACACTTTATTTGGCCTCTCTATGTTGATGAGACATCCCCCAAGCTCCCAAAACACTTGTTTATAACAAATTCCTGATAGCAGCTGACTCAGCAACAGCAGAGTTCTGGACTCGCAAGTCCAAAACTCAGCTGCACTAAAAACCTCAAATTAATCCAAAAAGGACGTTTTCTTCCATGCTTATTTTGTTGAATGAATAAGTCTCTGTCTACTCTACACTGCTGTATATATCACAAAATTAAGCCAAATTGAGGAATACTTTCCCTTTAATCTTTAACTTCCCTGTCAGTAAAAAGCTTTATATCTTGTTGTTTCATCTTGTCACCAATCTGCCCTCTACTGAGCTGATCAACCGCTACATTGTCTTTGGTTGAAATGTAAACAATGGTGACCAACAGACTGCGCTACTCGACCAACAAGCACCAATGTCTAACCAGTTCCGTGAGATCCTTGATAGCTGTATGCAGTTTGTTTAATGTCTCGCATACAGACATATTATTGATGTGAAAAATAATTTTGGAACCAGACAGATTGGGACCCCAGAATGTGAAAGCTTAGATGGCTACATGCAGTTCGCGCCAGTTAATTGGGGCCTAGCTCAGAGGTAGCGCTCTGGGCTTCCAACCGCTGGGTCCCGCATTCTATTCCCGGTCGAGCCTAAGTTGGATGGCTTTTTCATCCTTCGTCTCATTGCCATGGTCTATGCCTGTCCTAATTAGCCCAACTGGAGCAGAAATACAGGATGTAAAGCCCTGATCACACACACACACACACACACACACACACACACACACACATACCACTGACTACAAAAGAATTTTTGTCTTATCTTATCTTTAATATATATCTTTATATTATCTTATCTCTCATCCAAAAGCTTTTTGATAGTTGCTGATGATAACAGTCAAACATTTCATGAAGATAATGTTCACATTGATTTTGAACACAGTTATCTTGTTTTTTGTACCAGATAAATTTGGTTAATAGCACTAAGCTGCCATATTGTTTCTTCTTGCTAGTTGCTTCCTGTATAGTAAGGTAGTTCTGGTCACCACATCGCCATGGTCTCTGTCTGTCCTAATGAGCACAGCTGGTGCAGAAATACAGGACATAAAGCCCACACACAGTTCTGGTCATCTGACCATCATCTGGGGTGGGGGCCTAGCTCAGTGGTAGCGCGCTGGGCTTCCAACCACTGGGTCCCGGGTTTAATTCCCGGTTGAGCCTATGTTGGACGGCTGTTTCATCCTTCGTCTCATTGCCATGGTCCCTACCTGTCCTAATTAGCCCATCAGGTGCAGAAATACAGGACGTAAAGCCCTAATCCACCACCACCACCACCACCTGACCATCATCTAGCCAATCGCGGAGCATTTCCACGCTGCCCCGCATAATATAAGCACACTCTCCCGCTCAAATTCTTGGTGAGCTGGTGGATAAATGACTTGGTAAAAAAAGGTCATTGCTAAGCCTTATAGGTAAACTGGCCTTTGCCGCTCGGGTCATACGGACTGGCAGAGCCTTTCTCGGCAGGCTCATATCCCTCTCAAAAAAAGCCAACATTTGCATTACAGAGTGCCTCTGTCCACACAGGCAAGGGCAGACATACTCTGGTGGTATAACTGTATAGTTAGTCACAATGGCATCCAGTTGTACAATTAAGACTGGTCTGTTGGCCAGATTGTACATATTTATACCAATGCCAGCAATATTGGCTTTGGGGCGCTATGCGGTAGCCTGTTTTGCCTCCTTTACAAGGGCCAGAATGAATCGCTTGCGGGTATGTCAATTAATGGGCGTGAACTACATGCAGCCATTAAAGCTGTCACATCCTGGGGTCCCAATCTGTCTGGTTCCAAAATCATTTTTCACATCAATAATATGTCTGTATGCAAGATATTAACAAACTGAATACAGCTATCGAGGAGCTCACGGAACTGGTTAGACATTGGTGCTTGTTGGTCGAGCATCGCAGTCTGTTGGTCACCATTGTTTACATTTCGTCCACAGACAATGTAGCGGTTGATCAGCTCAGTAGAGGGCAGATTGGAGAATTTCTCCAAAGCAGCAGATTATCCGCATCTGATGGAATTTGGCCAGCTGGTGTCCCGTATTATAATTCAGCCATTTAGTGCTCTGTCACTTTTTTCAATCTTATTCCTTTTTCAGGATTGAACGTGTTTACAGGTTTAGCCTTAAATTTGAGGCACTCGTATTCCACTGCTGTTTCAAGGTATATCAAATTTTGTGAGTTTTACTCGATATACTCTCATATTTGATGAGCTTAATGCTTCGTTTTTGCTTATCTCGATTCTTTATCATTATTAGTGTGCACTATCAAAGTATACTTGTCTTATATCACATGGTTGTCCACTCCCTGTCATATCTACCGTCAGGGTCAAATGGACGCTCAGGTCACTGGAGCGTAGCCATCCTGAACTATGGCGAGCTACTTCTGTCTCATACTCATTACTGGCTCTTATACAATCGTCTCTTTATTACTCCTTTGACAATCTTATAATGTTATTTGCCGCTATAGCGCTAGGCTCTTTTGCCCGTCTAAGAGCATCGGAGTACTGTTGCAACCCGTCGGTTTCTCCTCCCTTTTCTTGCTTTGTATCTTTCATTTCATTGGAATTCCAAGCCCTACCTTTCTCTCCGAGTAAGGTCATCAAAAATATAGCACAAAGGCTTTAGCGTTATAGTAGGTTGCACTAGAGCAGATGTCTGTGGTCATTGTACCTGCAGCTTTATCTGCATGTGCGCCTATTTCCAATTTCGACGCCATTTTTTTTCACCAATTAGGTCAGCCATTGAGCCTTCGGTCCCTATCTGCTGGGATCAAAGCAGTTTGTTCTCACCTTAGCTCTTTCACCACCTCACTCACTGTGAGCTGGATCCCCCACTGACTCAGCTACATTCAATTTGCCTAAAGCTGTCATCCAACGACTTGGCCGCTGGCGTTCTCATGCATATTGTGCTGAAGCCAGCTGAAGCCAGCTGAAGCCAGCTGAAGCCAGCTGAAGCCAGCTGAAGCCAGCTGAAGCCAGTTCCAATCAGTTCCAATCAGTTCCAATCAGTTCCAATCAGTTCCAATCAGCCAGCTGAAGCCAGCTGAAGCCAGCTGAAGCCAGCTGAAGCCAGCTGAAGCCAGCTGAAGCCAGCTGAAGCCAGCTGAAGCCAGCTGAAGCCAGTTCCAAACAGTTCCAAACAGTTCCAATCAGTTCCAAACAGCCAGCTGAAACCAGCTGAAACCAGCTGAAGCCAGCTGAAGCCAGCTGAAGCCAGCTGAAGCCAGCTGAAGGCAGTTCCAAACAGTTCCAATCAGTTCCAAACAGCCAGCTGAAGCCAGCTGAAGCCAGCTGAAGCCAGCTGAAGCCAGCTGAAGCCAGCTGAAGCCAGCTGAAGCCAGCTGAAGCCAGCTGAAGCCAGCTGAAGCCAGCTGAAGCCAGCTGAAGCCAGTTCTAAACAGTTCTAAACAGTTCCAAGCCAGCTGAAGCCAGCTGAAGCCAGCTAAAGCCAGCTAAAGCCAGCTAAAGCCAGCTAAAGCCAGCTAAAGCCAGCTAAAGCCAGCTAAAGCCAGCTAAAGCCAGCTAAAGCCAGTTCCAAGCAGTTCCAAGCAGTTCCAAGCAGTTCCAAGCAGTTCCAAGCAGTTCCAAACAGTTCCAAACAGTTCCAAGCCAGCTGAAGCCAGCTGAAGCCAGCTGAAGCCAGCTGAAGCCAGCTGAAGCCAGCTGAAGCCAGCTGAAGCCAGCTGAAGCCAGCTGAAGCCAGTTCCAAACAGTTCCAAACAGTTCCAAACAGTTCCAAACAGTTCCAAACAGTTCCAAACAGTTCCAGCTGAAGCCAGCTGAAGCCAGCTGAAGCCAGCTGAAGCCAGCTGAAGCCAGCTGAAGCCAGCTGAAGCCAGCTGAAGCCAGCTCAAGCCAGCTCAAGCCAGCTCAAGCCAGCTCAAGCCAGCTCAAGCCAGCTCAAGCCAGTTCAAGCCAGTTCCAAACAGTTCCAAACAGTTCCAAACAGTTCTAAACAGTTCTAAACAGTTCCAAGCCAGCTGAAGCCAGCTGAAGCCAGCCGGTGGTCTTAATAGTGAAGTGATCTTAATAGTGAGGTGATCTCCATAATGAGGTTGTCTCAGTGGTGAGGTGGTCTTACACTGAGGTGGTCGTAATAGTGAGGTAGTCTTAATCTTGAGTTGTCTTAATACTGAGTTGGCCTTAATAGTGAGGTGACCTTCATACTGAGGTGGTCTTAATAGTGAGGTGGTCTAAATAGTTAGGTGTTCTTATTAAAGAAGTGTTCTTAATAGTGAGGTGGTCTTGATAGTGTGGTGGTCTCAATAGTGAGGTGGTCTTAAAAATGAAGTTTTCTTAATAGTGAGGTGGTTTTAATGTTGAAGTGGTCTTAATAGCAAGTTGGGCTTAATAGTGAGGTGGTCTTAATGGTGGGGTGATTAGGGCTTTACGTCCTGTATTTCTTCACCAGTTGGGCTAATTAGGACAGGCAGAGACCATGGCAATGAGACGAAGGATGAAAAAGCCATCCAACTTAGGAGGTGGTCTTAATAGTGAGGTGGTCCTAATATGAGATTGGAGAAATTAAGTCTAATTTCTTCACGATATGAAACAAAACGGATATCTGATATTGTTACATAAATACAATGAAGAGCTATGTTACTCTCCTTAAGAGCGTAAATGTAGCACATATTAATTAATGCAAATATATTCCAGTTGATGTACTGTTTATGCAGAAGGATGTCACATATCAAGACTACCACGTATATTACTCCACCATAAAAAAATTGATTAGAGATTGCCCACTAAGGCCAGTTGTAGTGCTCGCCAAACAATAAAGCTGTCTACTTGTAGACAGACTCACGAGGGTTGATAGATGAGAGAGAGAGAGAGAGTGTGTCCACACAATGTTACATGTGTGTGTGTGTGATTAGGGCTTTACGTCCTGTATTTCTGCACCAGTTGGGCTAATAAGAACAGGCAGAGACCATGGCAATAAGACGAAGGATAAAACAGCCATCCAACTAAGGCTCAACCGGGAATCGAACCCAGGAGCCAGCGGTTGGAAGCCCAGAGCGCTATCTCGGAGCTAGGCCCCCACCCACACAATGTTACATATTTACCCGTATATGCTTCTGGTTTTTACTACCAAATATAGATAATCAATCTTAACCTAGAGAGCCTCTACATAGCGCACTCAGGTGCTGATGAGGCGTTAAACAATAACTCACACACACACACACACATATTTACCCCATCAGTATAATTAAAATAATTGTCCTTTTGCCATTATCAGAAATTAATCATCATTCAAAATGTAAAAAACAATTCCAGCACTATATGTTAAAACCACAACCACATTTTCTAAAAATATTAAACCAACTTCACACTGTATGTGAGTTAAATGTTTCATCATTTTGTGTAAAATGCAATGCAGAAACCTTCAAAAGATGACTTGCTTGACAAACAAAGAGATTCCCAGCCTCAGAAAGCAACTCTTAAGGTCTGCTTATGTTCCACTGCATCGACCACTGAGCTAATTTAAGACCTAATTAGGTGCATTAAACAAGGAGTCTACTCTTCAGATTGGCAATTGAATTATTTCTTACTCTTGGGTTGGTTTGTACAAGAAAACAATAAAAATATGTTCAAATAAATAAAGTATGAAAGTCCACAAAAAATATTTGAAACGCTTTGTTGTGATTTTTTATATAAAATATTTTGAATTGATATGTATCTTTGATAGTCATTCGGTATTAAAGGTAATGTAAGGGATAACCAGAAAACATGTTAACATAAATTACCTTCATTCTATACGATAAATGTCATTCTTATTTCCATGAATTTGAAGTTATTCTTTAAATTTTCTTCACCAAGACTACATAAATGTCTATGAATGCGACCTACATATGATGTCCGTAAAACACTCGCTGGACGTCCATAAAATGCTCGCTGGACGTCTGTAAAATGCTCGCCAAGCGTCCATTGTTAGGCATCCATGAGGCATCCATTGTATGGCTATGTATAGCTACATATGGCTACATAGAACGCTCGCCGACTGACCCCCGAGCAAGTTTCGTAAAGGAGAAGAAGAGGATGATAAAGAAAATAAGGAAATGAAACATGTCTTTCTACATTCTCTGTATGATGGTCACAAAATACCCTAAGGCTGGTAACAGTTGGATGAAGAATAGCAGCGACCAGATGTTCAAGATGTTAGCAACGATGTACGCCTTCAGTGTCAACGCTTGTGTGTAATACATATATATATAGATTTTATTGACATGTAAAATATCATAAATGATACATATGTCATTCAGTTAAAAGATAACATGAAAGAGACATTAATGTAAGTACAGAAAGCAATAAAATTTCAATAATCAAGGTTCCAGCCACCAAGTTAACTTATAATACGTGTTTAAAATCCACATACACAATAGAAAAAAATACAAGCCGCTAATAAAAACATTTCACTCTCAAAGTCCAAAACATGACAAGCACATCATAACTAATAAACTAATAAACTAAATTAATAACTGTGTGGATACAGGAGATGGTTTTCTCTACACATCAGCTTGAAGGAGAAACTTTCCTAAACTAATTAATAACTCAGGTTCCTTGTTTGTCATTATTGCTGTAAACTTAGTTATATCATCTAGAGACAAGAAGTTGTTAATAAATTTAGTTGCATTCAAAAAAAGGTTAACACGGTGTTGCTCATTACCAGGACAGACAATCAAACAGTGAATTTCGTCTTCTACAAAGTTTAACGTACACTTTTCACATATTCTATTTGGAGCAGGAATTATTGGTTTATGGTGTCGACCTGTTTCAATCTTCAGGCTATGTGAACTTGTCCTAAATCTAGCTATTTTAGTTAACACTTTGCGAATTTGTTGCAATTCAAGATAAGGTTCTATTCTACAATCAGTTTTAAATAGTTTATATGTCCTAAGTTTTGGTTGTTGTGAACTGTCATTTATTGCATTTATAAGTCGCTCATGTTCGGCTTCATAGAGTCTTAGTTTCACTGTGTTAGAGATATTATCAATGTCAAAGTTTCTGAGGTTACTAATATCATATTCAATGTTGCAGTTATTTAATACATGACACACTTTACTGAACCAGTTATTTCCATTTACTGCATTCACATAAATTTCCTTCTGATGTCAATGACATATCTGAGAGGTTAAAGATCAACACTGAGGCGGCTAACAGAAAGTTAGTTTTCTTGTTTAGACTTATCATGAAATATGGTTTGCAATCAAACACAAATCTGCCATTCAGGAGAACCAGCTTCACCTCTTCTCCACAATCATTTAAAATCTCTGATATGAAGTCAGCATCATCTCGTTCGATTGCAGAAAACCAAAACTCGAACACGGCAATCAGCATTTGGTCGCCATTCTTTGAATAGCACAAAATATCTCGCTTAAATCTGGTTGACTGCCATATATGTTGTGAATGCAATGACTTTCCCACTCATGAAATTACCTTTCTAATCAATAGGACATACACTGCCAAAAAAAAGTTTGGAAAAAAATGTTTTTTCGTTATTCTTTTTAAAATTTCATGGTTTTATTAACAAATGTAACACTGACTGGGTAAACCAACACAAGAGAAAAGAATGTGATATGTACAAAACCATTAATTAGCAAAAACAAACTTGTTACAGTTCAAACTTTTAACCCATCAATAAAAAACACCTTTTGCAGCTGTCAAAGGTAGATGTTTTTTCACAGTATAGTGCACAAATTAGGTCCAAATATGCGTGACTGGTCATCCATATCTTCCATTGTGCACTTAAAACACCTTGTAGACTAAACATTTTTCTTAAGTATCCAAACGGCCCAATTAATTTTGTCTAAACCTTAATTCTTAACTGGTCATTTTTCCGGTTAATTTTGTTTAAACCTTTTCCAGAAATTTCAACTGCAAATGGCCAAAAAGAAACAATTGACACTAGAAAATCGACAGTCTATAGTAGTTTTGAGAAATGAAGGATATAAGCTTGAAGATAAAGCCAAAAAACTGGGTATATCTTTAAAGGGGGTCCATTATACCCTTACACGACATGGTGATACTGGCTCTATTAAGGATAAACATGGGAGTGGAAGGCCAAAATGCATCACTGCTCAAGAGGATAAATACATTCGGGTGTCTTCTCTGATGAACAGACGTTTAACTGCTCCTGAAATACCTGCCTCCCTGAACAGCACTCACCAGACATCAGTATGCACAGATACTGTGAGGAGACGACTCAGGAGTGTGGGTCTTATGGGAAGAGTCGGGAAGAAAAAACCCCTCCTGAGGTCTGCAAATCGAAAAGAGAGGTAACAGTGGGCCAGAGACTACTAAAATTGGAGCATTGATGATTGGAATCGGGTACTCTGGACTGGTGAATCAAAATTTGAAGTGTTTGGATCCAAGAGGAGAACGTTTTTTCAGACGCAGGAGCAATGAGAAGATGCTGGATGCCTGTTTAACACCTTCTGTCAAACACGGTGGTGGAAATGTGATGATATGGGGTTGTTTTGGGAATGGTAGAGTTGGCAACCTGTTCCAAATCAAAGGAATACTGGACCAGAGAGGCTATCATTCCATCCTGCAGCGACAAGCAATCCCATCTGGACAGCGAGTGATTGGGCGCAACTTCATTATGCAACAAGATAATGACCCCAAACATACGTCAAAGCTCTGCACAACATATTTGGAAAAGAAAGAAGCAGCTGGGATACTATCAGTTATGAAATGGCCAGCACAATCGCCCGACCTAAATCCAATAGAGCTTTTATGAGAGCAGCTTGATCGGAAAGTCCGGGAAAAGTGTCCCACAAGCCAATCTGACATGTGGAACCTTTTGCAACAGGCTTGGAATGAAATCACACCTGAATATCTCACCAAACTCACTGCCAGAATGACCAAGATTTGTAAAGTGCTCATAGCTGCAAAGGGTGGTTTTTTGGATGAATCAAAAGTTTGAACTGTAACAAGTTTGTTTTTGCTAATTAATGGTTTGGTACATATCACATTTTTTTCTCTTGTGTTTGTTTACCCAGTCAGTGTTACATTTGTTAATAAAACCATGAAATTAAAAAATAAATAACGAAAAAACATTTTTTTCCAAACTTTTTCTTGGCAGTGTAGCTCATTTTAAATCAAAGCTATTACTGATGTTATCACCAAGTAGAGAAATTGAGTTTTTACTTATTGGCAACATTTCTGCCCTTCTTGAGATGTTTCATATTTGCTGTGAAACAGTCCAGAAAAAATACCAAAAGCGTGGAACCATTGGTTTTTAATCCCACTGTAATACATTTTTACAGATACAGAAGACTTTTATTCGGACAGTATGTATTATAAAAAAAATACATTATGAGAGCCAATGGAGACCCACATTATGGCATTTGATGCTGTTAGCATGTGGGCCACCATATAGTATGATTATCTTAATGTGTCTTGCAGTGGATGCTTATTTAGCAGTTTTCCTAATTTTTTGATGCACATGCATAGGAATTTTGAATGCTGCATGTCGATTGGTATGCACTGACAAACATCCTTTGGAGAAAATTGACAAACTCGAGGAAACTGAGTGTAAAGGTTTTCAATGATATTTGAGGTTGCTGTGGTCACCATTTTTGGGATGCGATGTTTGATACTAGCACTGGAGATTTGATATTTTAGCTGCGGAGGGACATATCTGGATCGTCCCTCTAGTTTCGTATGTGTGAATATCAGTCTGGTTGGGCAATGTCATATTTGGAAGTAAATAGGAAGATTTAGATTTATCATTTTGTTACAGAATTTCCAATCATGAAGTTCCACTATGTGGATAAATTTCAAGATTTGGGCATTGTATTTGCTTTTGCAATATTTCTCATTGCTTTCTTTTGTGTTTTTAATCTATGTTAAAATCTCCAAAGAGGACAACATGAATGATTTCCAACACTGTGGAACAACTGGGAAAATTCTTGATTGAAAGTTTCGTAAATTTCTTGGTATGTTTTGGAAGTCTGTGTATGTTTCCAATAATTATATCTGTATTTTGTTTTCTACATGCTTTGACTTTAATAACTTTACTTCCTTTTCAGGTGCCAATTGCATAAAATATAAGGTATGTTGCAGCACACCCTCAGCTAAAGCAATCAACATGGGTGACAACTGGACAGTGCCATGTTGAAAATGGCAAAAGAGGAATTGAATGAATGGGTCTTGCAGCAACCTCATCTAAATTTCCAGACCGGTAAAAAATCAGATGCCAAAAATTTTAAAATATAGTTTAGGTCTTGCATCTAACGTTTTTTTAGAATCAAATGCACAAAAACTTTGACATATAGATGCCCAACATCTCTCTTGATAGTGTACTATTTCTTCAATGGTGCTGCAAGTTATTAAAAAAATAGCTGTAACAGCTAATTTACAGCAAACATTTGTAGTAGTTTTGAAAACAGCATATCTGCTAGATTTAGTTCCTGAATGCCAGGCGTTCTCGCTTTGCTCAAACCAAGAAGAGAGTTATGAATCTTGGACAATACTTGCTTTTACCAGAAAAACCATTAGGTCACCATTAATTCACATGTCTAGTATTTCAACATTACAACAGCTTTTGCAGTTGCTAATTGAAGTTAGTTGTGTACTGGACCATATTACTATAAAGAGTGAACAAGGGGGAGATAATGATGATAATATAATCTTTTTTGACTTCAGTTATATTTTATGAATTCGGGCGAAGAATCTTCATTTACAGAATAAGTGAGTTTTTATGAAATCATATGTAGTTAAATATAACAAATCATATATATGTAGTTAAATATAACAACCAATCTTTTGTGTCTGTCAGCCTCTTACAGCATAATTTAACACTGACACAGTTTTATACATTTAATGATGTGTTAACCAGTATGGTGACTATAGTCATTTATGTTTGTAAAGGCAAAGGTAGGGTTTAGAGTCTGCTATCTTGGTAGGTGCATGTAGCTCTCAGCCGACTTCACACGGTACCTTCGGTTGACAGGTCCTGTTCTCTTTGGAACTTTCTCAACTCCCTGGGGAGCATACAGCTGTCACATCATGTTGTGCCATCACTGAGCAATCCAATGCCATCTCAGCTTATAGCACACCTCCCCATTTACTCCTGGATGCAGCGAAGCAGCGGTTGAAGGAGGATCTGCTCAGTTCCTCAATACCGATGCCGGAGTTTGAATCCACGACCATGTATGTACGAGTCCAATGCTCGATCACTAGGCCATACCCCCACATGTTTGTGCTAGGTATGGGATAGCTAGACAGGCATAACTGTTGGCCACTGGGGTTTGAGGTCTTTGCTCAAAGTATACTACCCGTGCCACGAGGTAGGGCCAGGACTTTCAAAACAAACATAAATTTGCAGATAAAATGGACCCAGTCAAAGGAATATGACAAAATTTCAATGATGAGAGCCTTTGCTTGCATATTTGCATATTTCTTAAGAGATGAAAATGTTCAGGTAAAATTTTTCTTACTCGACGTAACAAAATTGTACTGAATTAACAATTAATTGGTGTTTAGATGTGCATAATCAAGGGGACAGTTGAATTTTGTTTCAGTTGATTGTGGATTAACAAGCTCAAGATTTAAGAAAATATTTTTACCCTGGTAAAATAGCACCCATCAAGACATTTTAGAGAAAACAAAGATATTTCTGACTCAATCGCTGTCCAAAAACAGGGTTTCCAGGATGTCTGCTCCATGCCATTTACTGAAAAACAGGCCCAAAAAACAAGTGGACATTTATTGTGGTTCATACTATAATATAACTATAATATATAAATATATAATATAATAAGTTTATAAAAATGCTCTGCAATTCAATACCGGTCATGATCGATGTGGTCTCACAAATTACAAGACTTAATAGCTAACCCCATAGATTTCGTAACTAAACTTAAGATCACATCATGCAAATCGATGACTCTTAATTCGCTGAGGGCTGGATTCACATGGTTTCATCTTGAGTTTTGTTTCCAAGTCAATGAAACTGCTGCATTATATTAATCATTCTACACCTAAATTGTAATAGCCAATCAGCATGCACAGAGGGCATCACATGACAGGACCAATAAATCCTGATATTGGTAGGCAATATTGGTCATTAGGGTGTAACTGGTCCCCTTATTTCTTCCAAAAACGTTCAACTTTTTTCTCTGAGTGAGGTTTAATGGGTACAGCTTGTATTTGAAATTTGGTGCAATCGTTGAACATTTAGGGGTTCCTCATTGAGATAGACCATTTTCCATATCTAACCTTTGGCTTAACTTTTCTGGAGTTGGCTTAGCTTTATCTCCCATGACGACTGTTTCCCAGAAAACTCTTCCACGTGCTAGATCACAACACACACAGACCCTGATTCCAGCTAGAACACTGTTCACGATGGCTACCAAACAAAAGGACCCGCATTATTTTTTGCTCGGGAACTTGCCTATTCCTGATGACAAGAACATCACAGGGGCAAAATTGCCCACTAGGAGACAAGTCCTGTTGGCATTTATTGCCACGAAAGAGGAACTACAAAACTCCGAATTAAGGTCCGGAAGGCCACTCAGGCAAGTTGCTAATCAAGTTGTGCTCACAGCTTCCATGTGTTATCGAAAAGCAAGGATACCTACGGAACATGAGTACAAAATGGCAGGAAAAATTGAAAATCTGTACAGTGAGATGCAAGAACTGATGAAAATTCCACAGGCTCGCTGGAAATCCCGGAAACCAGCATCACGGATCCAGAAGTTCAAAGAAGAGCTAGAACAGACATTCCCTTTCTGGCCACGGGATGCTCTAGAATGTATTTCGAACCCAGAGGACCAGGAATTCCTCCCAAAAATGATGAAAGATCGGACAGCATCGATGGGTGGTGTGGACACAAAGCTCGCCTCGACAGAGCGGAAGGTTCTTGAGAGAAAACAGGCAGAACAAATTCGACAGGAAAGGGAAATAGAGCGACAGTTAGCATGGCAGTGCAGCGCTGAGCAAAATAACCAAACCTTGTCTTCAGAATCCGATGAACCAGATGAGGACTTCACTCAACCGCCTAAGTGTACTATTCCACATAGAAGGCTGAAGAAAACTGGATCTAATGTTCACATTCCGTATGATATCCTCAAAGCACTGAAACTAGTGTCTACTGCAGTCCGAAATAATATCTCACCCACAGCATTAGCAGCGACTGTGGGGTCCCTTATAAGCTCTTGTAAAGGTAACACTTCATCCGTAAATCTGAACCCGACTCAGTCATATTGTTATCGTAGACAAACAGTTACTGAAATAGCTGAGAAGATCCATTCAGATTGGACTGCTTTGATTGCCGTGGCTATCCACTGGGATGGTAAATTGATGGAAACTCTATCTGATAAATATGTGAAGGATGACAGACTTCCATTGCTGATTTCTGGCATCAGTGGCGTGAAGTTGCTTGGTGTTCCAGCGTTACCCATCAAGTCGTCTCAGCGAGCAGGGGATCTGATTAGTAATGCGACTATCAGTCTGGCAGAGGAATGGATTTGTCTTCAGAACATATCAGCTATGGTGTTTGACACGACCTCTGCCGACACCGGTCATTTGACGGTTGGCTGTATTTGTATCTAAGAAAAATTAGGTAGAGCTCTTTTGTGTGCGCATGCCGCAAAAATGTATGCAAAAGCATGGGAAGCTCTTAAAGTAGAAGTTTCAATGAGCAAGGATGTCATCGCCTTCCAGAAATTCAGAGAGATGTTTGCTAAGCTCGATCTGTCGGTGCCTGTCTCTCACGACAACAGTTATGATCCCTTTCTAAAGGATCAAAAAGAATTAGTTGTTGATCTTCTAAAGTTCATGAGAAATCACAAAACTGGGAGCAATCTGCTACCCCGCGGCAACTATAGAGAATTATTGGATCTAACTCTGCTATATTTCGAAGCTGAAGGGAGTAAAATCATCGGCATCCACAGGCCTGGAGCCACCCACAAGGGCAGGTGGATGGCAAAGCTGCTGTATGCAGTAAAAATGGTACTTTTATGCGACACGATAATGGACTTGCCGGATTGTATTGCCACTAATGCACAAACGGACAAAATAGCCAGGTTTGTGAGGTTTTTTGTTTATATTTACATTCCCTAGTGGTTCACCTGCCCACTACCATCTTCGGCACCGCGAAATGACCCACTGTGGCTCAGAAATATCACCAACTTCATCAAAATCGATTCTGTTGTGGGAAATGCGGTAATGAAAGGCTTTCAAAATCATTTGTGGTATCTGGTGCCGGAAATGATTCCTCTTACCTTGTTTGATAATTCAGTGGACTTAGAGCAGAAGCACAGAATTGCAGAAGCAATACTTCGATCACCGAAAAAAGAAAATCATGAAAGCCACAGAGGATCTGTATTACAGAACAAGTTCCAAATGAGTGGGACACACTGGATTCGTACAAGCAAGGCGTGAAAGTTGCACGAGAACTTTGAGTGTGTAACGACAGTGCTGAACACGGCATCAAGCTGGCAGCTGAATTTCTTTCGTTGGCAAACTGAGGATGTCTATCAGAATATACTTCAAGTTGTCGAGGACAATAGAAAATCAGGAACGTGAAACCTGGTTCTTGCATCTTTAGACAGACTTTTGTGGTGAATATAAAGTGCCAAATGTTGTTATATGTAGCATAACTAAAGCCAGATTAATTTTCATGCCTCTGAAATTATTTTTCTTGCCATTTCCTGGTTCAACTTTACATTTAATGGTGTTGGGAAATTTGGGCGTAAAATTGCGATTTTATGACAAAACAGACTTTTCAATCGCAATGAGGAGTCCCTTAACATCAATCCATTTCCATCATATTGCACCATAATAATCATTTACATACCGAACCTCACTCATAGAAAAAAGTTGAGTCGATATGACGTATTCTGCAAGATCAAAGGGGATCAGCTACACCCTATTGGTCATGTGAATTGACCCACAAGAAAAAAATAATTCTAAATTAAAATTTAATTAATTTATAAATTCAGGCATAGAATATAACAAATTGTGGATGGAGAGCCGACCAATATGCAGTTTCACTGGCCTTAGTTTGTGATATCAATTTGACAGTAAAACTATAGCTTCCAGTAGACATTTTGGTAGATTGTCGAATAGCAGGGTTGAAGTTGTGGTGGTGGAGTAGGACTTTTATTTCTGGACTTGATGGGCTAATTAGGACAGCAGGGACAATGAGATAGATGAAACAACCATGCAACTTAGGCTGGACTGGGTTTGAACCCGGCAACTAGTGGTTGGAAGCCCAGCGCGCTACAACTGAGCTAGGCATCCACCCCGGGTATTTATATCTATGTCTGAAGCTTAGTCAGCTTATATATCCAGCTACCAGAGGCAGACATAATGATGAGATGACAAGGTTTGGAGTCAACACCATGTTACACATTTACCCATGGGTGGGTCTATTAGTTGCCTCAGCATAGAAACTGAGTACATGACCTCCAATTTAACGTCTCATGTGATCAAAATCCAGCTGGTATTAAGGTCATAAATAGTGCCCGGATCGTACCCGGGACCTCCAGCAGAGTTTAAGTTGTGGTCTAGGTCAGTCTAGTTTGTAACAATAACATAATACTTTCAATACTGTCATTTTGTTTTAATAATGTAATACATTTACATCAAAATAACTATTGATAAAAATATTTGCAGAATGCATTTCCGATGCGATTTAAAGGATTCCATTTCTACAATTCTGAGACAGTCGTGGAGACCCTGGTGTCCATGCTTATGCCTTTTCTGTCCAAGAAATTCCAGGAAAGAGTGAGTGAATCACAATAATAGGTCATTTCTTTTTAACTTAATAATAAAATACATGGATATTAAGTCAAAGCTTTTCCAACAGCCACAAGTACAGAAAACATGGTTTAAAAACCATTTGCACAACACATAGTTTTACCAGAGAAAAATGCCGTGTTCACGGTGTTCAATTTATCAGTAGACTGTAAATCCTATCCCAAGGCAGTGCATAAATCATTCTAGACAATCTGGGATTGAACCGATTATCTAGTTCAGTAAAAGAGCCCTAGGCATGTGCAAAGCAGTCTTGTTCAGTAAATGGGCACCAGGGAAGTCAATTGGTGCAACGTCGTAGTATTGAATTACCTACGATGGAAAACGACCCTTAAATAGCCTAGAATCGTTACAATTAGTTAAATTTTGGCTCGTATAAGTAAGATGAGGTAAACGGCAAGAATCAAAAGGGGGAAAAAGATCACAGCAGAGAGATCATAGCAGAGTACGAGGTGGTCTGTAATTGATGTATGATGATGTGATGCAAGAAAGACTTGAACTGGTTCTGGTGTTCCCCTATTCCATGACACTGCAAGGGACACAGCCTGACTTCCGGCGGTCAACAGGACCACCCGGACCTCATCACGGTAGCAAGAAACAAACCCTCATGAATAACTCAAGACTACAACACAGTATAAGCAGCATGTTGGTGAACTTCCGACTATGAGGGATATTACTAACTTATACTCCACTAGACATATCTACTAATTTGTTTGATTGTTTGTTTTACTGCCTTTATCACACAAGACAAGTTCAGTTTGCACTCAGGAGGAGTTAACTAAAATTGTTATATCCCGCTCAGAACAACAGGAAAACAGTTTACGTGGAGTATAATTAGGATTATAAAAAGCATCATTTTAGATAATGCTCATTATATTGCAGATGCATTTACATGGAAACAACCTTGAAAACATCTACAAAGTCATTCAGAAGTCAACGCTACCAGAAGATTACCTGCCTGATGACTACGAAGGGCCTACAGCAGGACCGATACAAAGTTTAATCGGTAGGTTTGCAAGACAGACAGAGATATAGACAGATACACCTGTACACAGAAGGATTGGCAAACATGGATAGACAAATACTGCTGCTAGAATGCACTTTGCTTCAGCTAAACACTATCAAGTGCGGGAACTTTTTCAGCCAATATAATTTCCGTATTCTGTCGTAGTCACCTGGTGGAAATGTAAAGAATATTCGGGGTGAAAATCCACTTTTTCTAAGGATAGTCTTCATTGTGGGATTCCAATGTACTGTATCATAAACTACATTTCATTAGACCAAAGAAGTGCCTTTAAGTAACCTAGGTTTTGTGCAGTTCCAGAATTACCAATTTGGTATTGAAGACTAGTTGAGTGATTTCCATGGGGTTAATATATGATGATAGTGTTTTACTGCAGGTAAACCTTTCCTCACTTTATTAATTGAAAATACATCATACAATCTCATTTTTAATTCAATTAATTGCAGATGAAATGAAGAAAAATATCTCGAGCGAAGAGTTCCGCAAATGGATGCTCAAACAATCTTCCACTAAGTTCACAATTGATATGTCCAAGAAACCAAATGATGTACCGACTGCATCATTTCGCAAAATAAACATTTAGTCAATTCATTATTGACACATTCATTTGTTTGTGATGTTAACAAATTATGACGCTTGAATAAAACAAAAATCATAATAGATTACAATTGTATTCTTGACTGCCTGACACAACTTAAAGTTCAAATAGTTCAGGCAAATCTGTGATAAAAACATCATAAACAACTATTAATTTAACTGAACTTTATTCAGGAAAAGTATTATGTATTCAAAGCATTTGAGGTACTGTGAGACATTTGTATTTCCTGCGGCAATTGAAAACAGTTGTGTTAGTAAAAACCAGTTGGGACATAATTACCAGGAAAACTTTGCATGATATTTATGATGGCCTAATTTAAATCAATGGCTGGCTAACATATTTTTTCATTAACTTTAACCAATTTCCAATGAGTCATATTTTGAACTGAACCTTAATTACATATTGTTAATTATTGTCAATTGCAAGAGGCCTACAAAGGGCATCTGATAAAATTTACAATATATTAGATTTCAAATGACAATTCTGCACCACTAATGTCAGTTGTGGGTCTGCTCATTGAAGTTCTGATTAAATACAGGTTTTTTTAATTCAGCAGTTTCTTAGTTTATGAATTCTGGGATACTAAGAAATAGTGGGCATAGGAGCTTAGATCTGCTTCAGTTTTATTTCGCGTAATTTGATTACGATGAAAACAAGGATTCATACTACGATTAATCAGCCTGAATAGAAAAATTTACATGGATCTCACCCAAAGTTACCGAAATTTAGACTTTCAGAGAAGACAATCCTCGTACTGCCTATGCCTATGGGACTAAAGAAACATATTTCTTATTACATTATCTGGATAAATAGAAATATATGTGCTTCGAAGATTGTCATCAGCATTGTTGAGAGCATTGGTACAGAGGTTTGTTCCTTCGCGGTCATCGAATCAAGGACTTAAGATTCGGTCATCTGGAAGAAAAGAAGAAGAAATTGATAAGCATACTATAATGATATAGATTCGGCTTTGAGTAGCCAGCTACAGCCAGACAGTTCCATTTAACGGCAGGTAGCAACGTATAGCAGAAGTTATCTAGCTTTGTCAAGGTTCTTTTTGACCGGCCATTTTTATGAAACTATGCACAGTACATATAAGACCTACGTATGAACACGTATGTTAAAAATTGGCTATACATGCTCACTCGTGGCTCTGTTGATCACGTATAAATTCTTTCCACGATTGTACGTGGGGCAGTCGTAGATTGCTTGCCGGACGTCCATCAAATGCTCACCGGATTCTGTCAAACCCTTTGCCGGACATCCATATAATGCTCGCCAAACCTCTGGCACCAAGCATACGTGAGGCACTCGTAGATCACTTGTACATCGCTCGCACGGAAGACGACGGGTGGGCGACGGATGTCTGCCAATGTTTTACAAGCATTCTACTTGTGGGCGCGAGTGGATGGCGAGTATATATGGATGAACAGTGGCTACTTATGGCTACGTATGGATACATTTGTAGAATGTACGTAGAAACCTCGCTGGCGGACCTCCAAGCAAGTTACGTAACTAAAATCACTCGTAGAACGTCCGCCAAAGTTTTAAACATGTTTAAAAATGTTTGCCCTCTCCATGTATGTCCGTGAGCAGTCAAGCGTGACCATGAGTCATACATAGATCTTATACATGATAGTGTGAATGTCCCTTTAGGCTAAACTGTAAACTTTTCTCTTCTGCTTCACAGAATGAAGCATATTTCCCAAACAGGCTTTGTAAACTATCAAATCAGAGAAAATGAACATCTTAATAATCAGAAAGATTACCTGCAATGGAATACTTGAGTTGGAATCCTTCTTCATAAAAACTAACGTCAGACACAAAGCGGACATAAACAGCATTATTGGTTGAAATGATGGTTCCGGGAGAAACACTTCCACAAAAATGGTCAATTAATGGTGATCCTTGTCGAATGCCGTCTCTAACTTCAACAAAATCAAAGGCGCACCTACAAACATCATCAATAATGATCTGAGCCAGTCGCCCCAAACTATAACATCTCGTGTCTGAGCCACAAAATTAATGTCAAGTGTTAACCAAAAAGTTCTTTTTCACTACAAATATTGTGTACAAAAAGTACTCCTTAGAGTGTACAAATCAATCTGTTTTATTGCTAGATTGATTGTCCAAATATTTATGATATACTCCATTTTGATGAGGTCAACAAAATGTTTGTCACATTCAGATATCGACTGAATCCTCTTATGAATGCCACATGTATCATGGGATATACTATTCAAATACAAAAGTTCACCCATTTGTGCTTGCAAATTATGAGAAAAAATATTTCTACTTAAATATTAGTAAAAAAAGAAGAAGAAAAGTCTTGTATCGATACAAAAATGAAGCCATATACGTCCAAACTGACCTCAGTCTTGCTAAATATATCTACAATATTGGAGAAACTAAAAAAATATAATTGAGAATAGTGAACTTACACGCTGGCTTCCTCCAATCCAAAGACTGAATCAAATGCCAGTTGGATCTTGGTACCAGATGGAGAAGTTATGATACAAACGCAAGTAAAATTTGCTGGGTAACCATTTGGGTAATCAGGTGAAGCCAAATAACCTGCATGCCACCATATTAATTTATTATTTATAGCATAATTTTACAAATATTAAAGTTCCTTAGAAGTTGAAGGGCACACTCTATACACACTTTTCACAGAGCAGCCATGTTGTCATTTTTGCCTCATTGACCTAACTTTGCACTTAGATGTAGTTTCATGACGTCATCAGTAGACAATGGCCATGGTGAGGTCAGAGTGCAGAACAATGGAGTAGTAAATATGTCATGGTGGTGGGTGGGTTTACGTCCTGTATTTCTGCACCTGATGGGCTAATTAGGACAGGAAGAGACCACAGCAATGAGACGAAGGAGGAATCAGCCATCCAACTTAGGCTCAACCGGGAAGTAGTTATGTCACTTCCTACATGGCTGTGTACTCTTGATAATTTAACTGTGCCACGTCGTTCCCTGACGCTACTATAGAGTATTTCACTTCGGTGTCGCATTGTTGTCGTTAGTATTCTTGTCAGCATCCTGGCTCTCTGCAACGGCCTTGACCCCGCTACGCACGAGTGCCCCACGTGGCTATCATAATGCACGCTTCGTCCTCTGCCTCTCATTGGCTGTGCTACGTGGACCTATCTTACTACTTAATCGGCGCGGTCTGTGAGTCTGGCATCTCACTGCTAAGTGCACTTCCTACATGGCTGTGTACTCTTGATAATTTAACTGTGCCACGTCGTTCCAAAAGGCTATTATAGAGTATTTCACTTCGATGTCGCGTTGTTGTCGTTTGTTTTCTTGTCAGTATCCTGGCCCTCTAAAACGGCCTTGACCCCGCTATGCACGAGTGCCCCACGTGGCTATCATAATGCACGCTTTGTCCTCTGCCTCTCATTGGCTGTGCTAAGTGGACCTATCTTACTATTTAATCGGCGCAGTCTGTGAGTCTGGCATCTCACTGCTAAGTGCACTTCCTACATTTTTGTGTACTCTTGATAATTTAACTGTTCCACGTCGTTCCCTGACGCTACTATAGAGTATTTCACTTCAGTGTTGCGTTGTTGTCGTTTGTTTTCTTGTCAGCAATCTGGCCCTCTGCAACGGCCTTGACCCCGCTACGCACGAGTGCCCCACGTGGCTATCATAATGCACGCTTCGTCCTCTGCCTCTCATTGGCTGTGCTAAGTGGACCTAGCAAAGCTATCGCTGCACAGGCAAACTAACTTCCCTACTTAAGCGGCGCTGTCCATGAGTCTGGCATCTCACTACTAAGTGCGCTTCCTACATGGCTGTGTACTCTTGATAATTTACCTGTGCCACGTCGTTCCAAAAGGCTATTATAGAGTATTTCACTTCGATGTCGCGTTGTTGTCGTTTGTTTTCTTGTCAGTATCCTGGCTCTCTGGCTGCAAAAATTGATACTACAATCATTGCCGAGGCGGAAGTACCACCCATTCCGCCATGGATTCTCCCAGTCCCGAAAGTTATACTGGATTTGGCAGAGCTTAAGAAAAGCGAAACCAATCCGGTAGACTATCAAAACCTATTTTATAGTATAAGGTTTAAATACGAATCGTACAAATTTCTATATATAAAACCGTTATAGCTGAATGTCGTCTTCCAGACCACTGCTCAATATACACTGCAGAATTAACAGCTATTTACCTTGCCTTAAAGAACATCGAGGACTCAGAATCAGATCGTTATGTTATCTGTTCTGATTCCAAATCTGCTCTTCAAGCAATCCAAAATAAACAACTTGATAACCCTGGGATCTTAGATGTTCTGATTAAGTATTTCTATCTTCACGAATACAAAGACATAGTATTCTGCTGGATTCCTGGACACGCTGGCATTGAAGGGAATGAAAAAGCAGACCTGGCAGCAAAAAGGGCTCTTACAAAAGAGATAACTGATTTTACCATTCCATACACTGATTTTAAAATGACTATAAAATCTTTTATCATGTCTTGCTGGCAAAGACAATGGAATGAATGTAATAACAACAAGTTGCATTCAATCTTACCTTGCATTCAAAATAAAATACCGAGTAGGTTCAATACTCGCAAAGATCAAGGAATATATCACAGATGCCTCATAGGACATTCAAGACTTACACATTTACACCTTTTAGTCAATGAACCGGCACCGGTATGCCAGAGTTGTCGGTGCCCCCTAACAATCAAACATATTTTATTAGATTGCAGCCACTTACAACGCTTTAGAAGACCTTTGTTTCAAGCTAATACCTTACAACATCTCTTTACTAGATATCCAACCCAGACAATTATTGATTTTTTATATGCTTCTGGTTTCTACTACCAAATATAGATAATCAATCTTAACCTAGAGAGCCTCTACATAGCCCACTCAGGTGCTGATGAGGCGTTAAACAATAACTCACACACACACACACAGAGCCAACTTCGATGAAATAGGTTGCATGGTCCAAGACTTAAACCCTAGTGTTTTCTGTCTACAGGAAACATTTCTGAAACCTCCAAATAGTTTTAAACTGAGAAACTATCATATGTATAATACATATGGCAATATTGCCCACGATAGAGCCACTGGTGGCTCATCAATTTTAGTTAAAAATGGCATCATTCATACCCATATTGCTCTTAACACTAACCTTCAGGCTACAGCAGTTCGTCTGAACCTGAATAAAACATTCACCATATGTTCCTTATATATTCCTCCACCCTTTCACCTTACAGCCAGTGATTTGCATAACCTTTACAATCAACTGCCTGAACCGCGTCTTATCCTAGGAGATTTTAACAGCCATAACCAATTGTGGGGAAGCACTTCCCACAACAACAAAGGAAAAACCATTGAAGATTTTCTCAATGACCACACCCTTTGCTTGTTCAATGATGGTTCACCTACATATCTTCACCCAGGTCATGGAAAATTTTCAGCGATAGACCTTAGTATATGTGATCCAGCGTTATTTCTGGAATTTGAATGGAGAGTATTAGAGGACACTCACGGCAGTGATCACTTTCCTATTGTCCTACAAAACGTAGAAGGTACTAGAGAAGTGGGGCAACCACGATGGAAGTTGCATAAAGCGGATTGGACCTCCTTCGAAAAGCACTGCTTAGAAACAATTACTATGTCGCATTATAGAAATTGTAATAGTCTTATTGAAGATTTTACTGATGATATTACTGATATAGCCAATAGAACAATACCGATGACAAAAAATAATTCTAAACATAGTGCAAGACCTTGGTTTGATGACGAAGTAAGAGAAGCTATTAAAAACCGTAAGAAAGCCCTCAGAATTTTTAAATCACAGCCGACCATCAGCAATCTGAATAATTTAAGGTGCCTGAAATCCAAAGCGCGTAGAATTGTCAGGCAAAAAAAACGTAGTTGCTGGAGAGACTATGTCTCCAGACTCACTGAAAGAACTCCTAGCAATAAAGTCTGGAAAATGATTAAGAAGATTGAAGGAAAGAACCTAGCTTCGCATGTAAGCATTCTAGAAGTGAATGGAGAACATCTCTCCTCACCAGAACAAATATCAAACGGGTTAGGAGAACAGTTTGCATACAACTCCTCATCGGAGAACTATACGAGAGAATTTCAGTGTTATAAGGCTCAAGCTGAGAGATTAACCCTAAATATACAGTCTGATAACAGCGAAGATTATAACTCCTACATCACCTTAGAAGAACTTCAGAAGGCCATCTTAAAAGCGACTGACTCTGCAACAGGCCCTGATAATATACATTATCAAATCTTAAAACACCTACCTCAATCCTCTTTAAAAACATTACTGTATATCTTTAATCAAATTTGGGAGAAGGGATGTCTTCCATCCCTGTGGAAACAAGCCACGGTCATCCCAATTCCCAAGCCGGGGAAGGATCATAGTGATCCTATGAATTATCGACCAATAGCCTTAACCAGTTGTCTATGTAAGACAATGGAGCGAATTGTTACTGATAGACTGGTTTGGTTCCTGGAGTCGAACCAGCTTATTACAGAGTTCCAATCTGGATTTCGCCATCACAGGAGCACATTAGATCATTTAGTCAGACTGGAAACTTATGTTAGAGATGCTTTCATTAACAGAGAACACGTAGTAGCCATATTCTTTGACCTAGAAAAAGCTTATGACACTACATGGAAATATGGAATAATGAAAGATCTCCACGACTTAGGGCTTCGAGGTCGCCTTCCAGTTTTCATCGGATCCTTCCTACAGGATCGCTTCTTTAAGGTCCGAGTGGGATCAACGATGTCAAGCCCCTACTCTCAGGAGAATGGAGTCCCTCAGGGTAGTATTCTCTCGCCCACCCTCTTTAACGTCAAAATCAACAGTATAGTAAATTCCATCTCAGAAAATCTCATGTCGTCCCTATATGTTGACGATTTCCTCATTGCATATCGTTCCAGATATATGCCAACCATAGAACGACAACTGCAATTAAATTTGAATAGGATTCACAAATGGTCACTCGAAAATGGCTTCAAGTTCTCTAAACAGAAGACAGTTTGTCTGCCTTTCTATTATTTACGATCAAACCATCCAGATCCATCACTAATAATTGACAACTGTCAAATAAAAGTGGTGAATGAAACAAAATTTTTGGGTGTACTCTTTGACTCCAAATTGTCTTTCATTCCGCATATCAAAGCACTGAAGGCAAAGTGCCTGAAATCAATGAACCTCCTTAAAGTAGTGAGCAAATATAATTGGGGTGGGGACACAACGGTCCTCCTTCGTCTCTATCGAGCAATTACTCGTTCTCGACTTGATTATGGTTCTGTGGTATATGGCTCTGCCAGACCATCTTATCTAAAATGCCTGAATTCTGTACATCATCAAGGGTTGCGACTAAGCTTAAGAGCTTTTCGTACATCTCCTGTAGAGAGCTTATATGTACTGGCAGGGGAACCTCCACTTTCCCTTCGTCGTATCAAGTTATCCATGCAATACATACTAAAAGTAGCTTCAACTCCAACAAATCCAACATATGATGTAATATTTCATCCAAAATACATGCATCATTATGAATCTCGTTCAAACGCCATTCGACCACTGGGATTACGCATGAAATTTTATCTTGAGGCTGCAAAAATTGATACTACAATCATTGCCGAGACGGAAGTACCACCCATTCCGCCATGGATTCTACCAGTCCCGAAAGTTATACTGGATTTGGCAGAGCTTAAGAAAAGCGAAACCAATCCGGTAGACTATCAAAACCTATTTTATAGTATAAGGTTTAAATACGAATCGTACAAATTTCTATACACAGATGGCTCAAAAATGGAAAGACGAGTAGGCTGTGCTGTCACTTCTTATAAAACCGTTATAGCTGAATGTCGTCTTCCAGACCACTGCTCAATATACACTGCAGAATTAACAGCTATTTACCTTGCCTTAAAGAACATCGAGGACTCAGAATCAGATCGTTATGTTATCTGTTCTGATTCAAAATCTGCTCTTCAAGCAATCCAAAATAAACAACTTGATAACCCTGGGATCTTAGATGTTCTGATTAAGTATTTCTATCTTTACGAATACAAAGACATAGTATTCTGCTGGATTCCTGGACACGCTGGCATTGAAGGGAATGAAAAAGCAGACCTGGCAGCAAAAAGGGCTCTTACAAAAGAGATAACTGATTTTACCATTCCATACACTGATTTTAAAATGACTATAAAATCTTTTATCATGTCTTGCTGGCAAAGACAATGGAATGAGTGTAATAACAACAAGTTGCATTCAATCTTACCATGCATTCAAAATAAAATACCTAGTAGGTTCAATACTCGCAAAGATCAAGGAATATATCACAGATGCCTCATAGGACATTCAAGACTTACACATTTACACCTTTTAGTCAATGAACCGGCACCGGTATGCCAGAGTTGTCGGTGCCCCCTAACAATCAAACATATTTTATTAGATTGCATCCACTTACAACGCTTTAGAAGACCTTTGTTTCAAGCTAATACCTTACAACATCTCTTTACCAGATATCCAACCCAGACAATTATTGATTTTTTATATGCTTCTGGTTTCTACTACCAAATATAGTTGCCCTCGAAGGTCCTGGGCCTCCACGCGGCGAGGGTGGAAACACTTGGGGTGAAGTCCTCTATCCCCAGTGGCTAAAACAGGACAGTGCGCATTGCACAAGCTGCTCCAGCTTTACAGGAGGGTGTGTCCCCTACCATACAGGGGAAACAAAAATGAATATGTCCGAATCGACAATTTCAGACCGGCTCGCACGTCCCCCGGGTGAACAAGGTGCGCGTCCCTCAGCGGTAAACCAGGCTGAGGTCGAAAAATTGGCTACTGGTTCCAGACTTGGTAAACGTTTGCGTACATCATTAGATGACGCAAATCAAAGCTCTCATTCTGCCTCTCTATCTCAGACATGGCCCAAGTTTCTTGTAATTACTGGCTGTGATGATGGGTTTTCCCGTCTCTCAGCCATTACAATTTGCAGGACCTTGAAAGAAAACGTAGGTTATATTGAAAATACAAGGAGATTAAAGAATTCTTCCTTGCTGGTGCAGGTTGCACACAAGGACCAATCTTTGAAGCTGCTTGAGTTGAGGGTCTTTGCGGGTGCCCCTGTTAGGGTGGAGCCCCATCGGTTCTTCAACTCCTGCAAAGGCATTATAACATCGCACGAGAGCAGTCTCTGCTCTGATGAGGAACTGAGGGACTGGCTGGATGAATACAATGTCATCCACATTCATCGCCAGCCCCCCAGATATTCACGACAGCTTCTCACACTGACCTTTGATGGCACAGTTTTGCCTGACAAGGTCAGCATTGGGTTCGAGTGGTGTAGGGTACGTCCCTACATCCCGAACCCAAAACGATGTTATAATTGCCAGCGATTTGGCCATTTTAGCGGCTCCTGCCGCGCCAAACCAACCTGCGCCAATTGTGGGTCACGGGAACACACCCATTCCCGTGACTCACCATGTACGAATACATCGTATTGTGTTAATTGTGGAGGTGATGGGCCAGCCTATCACCGTGGCTGTCCCAAATGGCAGCTAGAGAAAGAGATCCTGAAGTTAAAGACCACCAAGGATATCTCCTTTCCCCAAGCACGCCGTATAGCTGAACAGGCTGCTGGGGCAAGCTATGCCTCAGTCCTGTCTCAGATGGCTGGACCTAGATCTCCTTCACCCAGATCATCGCCCAGGCGAAGGATTGACCTAGATCCTAATTATAAATATTCAAAGGCAGGCCAAAGCACGCAGAAAGAGAAACCAGAATCTAAGATTTCACAGGCCGACGATCACCTCGCAAGAATAAAGCAGCATGCTATAGATGTCGGAAAAGGACATCTTGTAGCTCCATCAGTTAGTGCGTCGCAACTTAGCGTACCCTCACAGGGTGCACCTTCCGGCGTTGAGTCGGAAGAGATACACCAGCAAATGGAAGAGGAGGCAGGGACTACCACCATCCCTAGGCCTCAACGGGAGGGGGCAATTGATAAAATATCAATTGTTCCCAAAAGAGCTCCCCTCATCAGAAAAGCACTAGATAAATCTAGTGCAATGGGCACCATAAAACCACCATCTAAGCATGGTGGGACCCCCAAAAAGACCTTAACACCAAAAGAGGCAGCGACTTTGAAGAAAAAGTAAATATTTATACAAATTCATACCATGCATTATCGCTTTTACTATGATAATATTAAACTCTTTTAACTAATTCATGGACAGTATCATTCAGTGGAACTGTCGAGGTTTCAGAGCCAACTTCGATGAAATAGGTTGCATGGTCCAAGACTTAAACCCTAGTGTTTTCTGTCTACAGGAAACATTTCTGAAACCTCCAAATAGTTTTAAATTGAGAAACTATCATATGTATAATACATATGGCAATATTGCCCACGATAGAGCCACTGGTGGCTCATCAATTTTAGTTAAAAATGGCATCATTCATACCCATATTGCTCTTAACACTAACCTTCAGGCTACAGCAGTTCGTCTGAACCTGAATAAAACATTCACCATATGTTCCTTATATATTCCTCCACCCTTTCACCTTACAGCCAGTGATTTGCATAACCTTTACAATCAACTTCCTGAACCGCGTCTTATCCTAGGAGATTTTAACAGCCATAACCAATTGTGGGGAAGCACTTCCCACAACAACAAAGGAAAAACCATTGAAGATTTTCTCAATGACCACACCCTTTGCTTGTTCAATGATGGTTCACCTACATATCTTCACCCAGGTCATGGAACATTTTCAGCGATAGACCTTAGTATATGTGATCCAGCGTTATTTCTGGAATTTGAATGGAGAGTATTAGAGGACACTCACGGCAGTGATCACTTTCCTATTGTCCTACAAAACGTAGAAGGTACAAGAGAAGTGGGTCAACTCCGATGGAAGTTGCATAAAGCGGATTGGACCTCCTTCGAAAAGCACTGCTTAGAAACAATTACTATGTCTCATTATAGGAATTGTAATAATCTCGTTGAAGATTTTACTGATGATATTACTGATATAGCCAATAAAACAATACCGATGACAAAAAATAATTCTAAACGAAGTGCAAGACCCTGGTTTGACGACGAAGTAAGAGAAGCTATTAAAAACCGTAAGAAAGCCCTCAGAATTTTTAAATCTCAGCCGACCATCAACAATCTGAATAATTTTAAGTGCCTGAAAGCCAAAGCGCGTAGAATTGTCAGGCAAAAAAAACGTAGTTGTTGGAGAGACTATGTCTCCAGACTCACTGAAAGAACTCCTAGCAATAAAGTCTGGAAAATGATTAAGAAGATTGAAGGAAAGAACCTAGCTTCGCATGTAAGCATTCTAGAAGTGAATGGAGAACATCTCTCCTCACCAGAACAAATATCAAACGGGTTAGGAGAACAGTTTGCATACAACTCCTCATCGGAGAACTATACGAGAGAATTTCAATGTTATAAGGCTCAAGCTGAGAGATTAACCCTAAATATACAGTCTGATAACAGCGAAGATTATAACTCCTACATCACCTTAGAAGAACTTCAGAAGGCCATCTTAAAAGCGACTGACTCTGCAACAGGCCCTGATAATATACATTATCAAATCTTAAAACACCTACCTCAATCCTCTTTAAAAACATTGCTGTATATCTTTAATCAAATTTGGGAGAAGGGATGTCTTCCATCCCTGTGGAAACAAGCCACGGTCATCCCAATTCCCAAGCCGGGGAAGGATCATAGTGATCCTATGAATTATCGACCAATAGCCTTAACCAGTTGTCTATGTAAGACAATGGAGCGAATTGTTACTGATAGACTGATTTGGTTCCTGGAGTCGAACCAGCTTATTACAGAGTTCCAATCTGGATTTCGCCGTCACAGGAGCACATTAGATCATTTAGTCAGACTGGAAACTTATGACAGAGATGCTTTCATTAACAGAGAACATGTAGTAGCCATATTCTTTGACCTAGAAAAAGCTTATGACACTACATGGAAATATGGAATAATCAAAGATCTCCACGACTTAGGGCTTCGAGGTCGCCTTCCAGTTTTCATCGGATCCTTCCTACAGGATCGCTTCTTTAAGGTCCGAGTGGGATCAACGATGTCAAGCCCCTACTCTCAGGAGAATGGAGTCCCTCAGGGTAGTATTCTCTCGCCCACCCTCTTTAACGTCAAAATCAACAGTATAGTAAATTCCATCTCAGAAAATCTCATGTCGTCCCTATATGTTGACGATTTCCTCATTGCATATCGTTCCAGATATATGCCAACCATAGAACGACAACTGCAATTAAATTTGAATAGGATTCACAAATGGTCACTCGAAAATGGCTTCAAGTTCTCTAAACAGAAGACAGTTTGTCTGCCTTTCTATTACTTACGATCAAACCATCCAGATCCATCACTAATAATTGACAACTGTCAAATAAAAGTGGTGAATGAAACAAAATTTTTGGGTGTACTCTTTGACTCCAAATTGTCTTTCATTCCGCATATCAAAGCACTGAAAGCAAAGTGCCTGAAATCAATGAACCTCCTTAAAGTAGTGAGCAAATATAATTGGGGTGGGGACACAACGGTCCTCCTTCGTCTCTATCGAGCAATTACTCGTTCTCGACTTGATTATGGTTCTGTGGTATATGGCTCCGCCAGACCATCTTATCTAAAATGCCTGAATTCTGTACATCATCAAGGGTTGCGACTAAGCTTAAGAGCTTTTCGTACATCTCCTGTAGAGAGCTTATATGTACTGGCAGGGGAACCTCCACTTTCCCTTCGTCGTATCAAGTTATCCATGCAATACATACTAAAAGTAGCTTCAACTCCAACAAATCCAACATATGATGTAATATTTCATCCAAAATACATGCATCATTATGAATCTCGTTCAAACGCCATTCGACCACTGGGATTACGCATGAAATTTTATCTTGAGGCTGCAAAAATTGATACTACAATCATTGCCGAGACGGAAGTACCACCCATTCCGCCATGGATTCTCCCAGTCCCGAAAGTTATACTGGATTTGGCAGAGCTTAAGAAAAGCAAAACCAATCCGGTAGACTATCAAAACCTATTTTATAGTATAAGGTTTAAATACGAATCGTACAAATTTCTATACACAGATGGCTCAAAAATGGAAAGACGAGTAGGCTGTGCAGTCACTTCTTATAAAACCGTTATAGCTGAATGTCGTCTTCCAGACCACTGCTCAATATACACTGCAGAATTAACAGCTATTTACCTTGCCTTAAAGAACATCGAGGACTCAGAATCAGATCGTTATGTTATCTGTTCTGATTCAAAATCTGCTCTTCAAGCAATCCAAAATAAACAACTTGATAACCCTGGGATCTTAGATGTTCTTATTAAGTATTTCTATCTTCACGAATACAAAGACATAGTATTCTGCTGGATTCCTGGACACGCTGGCATTGAAGGGAATGAAAAAGCAGACCTGGCAGCAAAAAGGGCTCTTACAAAAGAGATAACTGATTTTACCATTCCATACACTGATTTTAAAATGACTATAAAATCTTTTATCATGTCTTGCTGGCAAAGACAATGGAATGAATGTAATAACAACAAGTTGCATTCAATCTTACCTTGCATTCAAAATAAAATACCGAGTAGGTTCAATACTCGCAAAGATCAAGGAATATATCACAGATGCCTCATAGGACATTCAAGACTTACACATTTACACCTTTTAGTCAATGAACCGGCACCGGTATGCCAGAGTTGTCGGCGCCCCCTAACAATCAAACATATTTTATTAGATTGCATCCACTTACAACGCATTAGAAGACCTCTGTTTCAAGCTACTACCTTACAACATCTCTTTACTAGATATCCAACCCAGACAATTATTGATTTTTTATATGCTTCTGGTTTCTACTACCAAATATAGATAATCAATCTTAACCTAGAGAGCCTCTACATAGCCCACTCAGGTGCTGATGAGGCGTTAAACAATAACTCACACACACACACACACCAAATATAGTTAATCAATCTTAACCTAGAGAGCCTCTACATAGCCCACTCAGGTGCTGATGAGGCATTAAACAATAACTCACACACACACACACAGCTTAATGTTGACAGCTTAATGTCGTCGACAGCTTAATGTTGTCGACAGCCTGATGTTGTGGACAGCTTGATGTTGTGGACAGCTTGATGTTGTGGACAGCTTGATGTTGTGGACAGCTTGATGTTGTTGACAGCTTGATGTTGTTGACAGCTTAATGTTGACAGCTTAATGTTGACAGCTTAATGTTGACAGCTTAATGTTGACAGCTTAATGTTGACATCCTAATGTCGACAGCTTAATGTTGTCGACAGCTTAATGTTGTCGAGAGCTTAATGTTGTTGACAGCTTAATGTTGTGGACAGCTTAATGTTGTGGACAGCCTAATGTTGACGGCTTAATGTTGACGGCTTAATGTTGACAGCTTAATGTTGTGGACAGCTTAATGTTGTGGACAGCTTAATGTTGACAGCTTAATGTTGTGGACAGCCTAATGTTGTGGACAGCTTAATGTTGTGGACAGCTTAATGTTGAAAGCATAATGCTGCTGAAAGCTTAATGCTGTTGAAAGCTTAATGCTGTTGAAAGCTTAATGCTGTTGAAAGCTTAATGCTGTTGAAAGCTTAATGCTGTTGAAAGCTTAATGTCGACAACTTAATGTTGTTGTCAGCTTAATGTTGACAGCTTAATGTTGACAGCTTAATGTTGACAGCTTAATGTTGACAGCTTAATGTTGTTGACAGCTTAATGTTGACAGCTTAATGTTGACAGCTTAATGTTGACAGCTTAATATTGACAGCATAATGTTGATAGCTTAATGTTGACAGCTTAATGTTGTTGACAGCTTAATGTTGTTGACAGCTTAATGTTGTGGACAGCCTAGTGTTGTTGACAGCTTAATGTTGTTGACAGCTTAATGTTGACAGCCTAATGTTGACAACTTAATATTGACAGCTTAATGTTGACAGCATAATGTTGACAGCTTAATGTTGACATCCTAATGTCGACAGCTTAATGTTGTCGACAGCTTAATGTTGTCGAGAGCTTAATGTTGTGGACAGCTTAATGTTGTGGATAGCTTGATGTTGTGGACAGCTTGATGTTGTGGACGGCTTGATGTTGTTGACAGCTTGATCTTGTTGACAGCTTAATGTTGACATGTTAATGTTGACAGCTTAATGTTGACAGCTTAATGTTGACAGCTTAATGTTGACAGCTTAATGTTGACATCCTAATGTCGACAGCTTAATGTTGTCGAGAGCTTAATGTTGTGGACAGCTTAATGTTGTGGACAGCTTAATGTTGTGGACAGCTTAATGTTGACGGCTTAATGTTGACGGCTTAATGTTGACGGCTTAATGTTGACAGCTTAATGTTGAGAGCTTAATGTTGACAGCTTAATGTTGACAGCTTAATATTGACAGCTTAATGTTGACAGCTTAATGTCGACAGCTTAATGTTGTCGACAGCATTATGTTGTTGACAGCTTAATGTTGTGGACAGCTTGATGTTGTGGACAGCTTGATGTTGTGGACAGCTTGATGTTGTTGACAGCTTAATGTTGTTGACAGCTTAATGTTGACAGCTTAATGTTGACAGCGTAATGTTGACAGCTTAATGTTGACAGCTTAATGTTGACAGCTTAATGTTGACGGCTTAATGTTGACAGCTTAATGTTGACAGCTTAATGTTGTGGACAGCTTAATGTTGTGGACAGCTTAATGTTGACAGCTTAATGTTGACAGCTTAATGTTGTGGACAGCTTTATGTTGTGGACAGCTTAATGTTGTGGACAGCTTAATGTTGAAAGCATAATGCTGTTGAAAGCTTAATGCTGTTGAAAGCTTAATGCTGTTGAAAGCTTAATGCTGTTGAAAGCTTAATGCTGTTGAAAGCTTAATGCTGCTGAAAGCTTAATGTCGACAACTTAATGTTGTTGTCAGCTTAATGTTGACAGCTTAATGTTGACAGCTTAATGTTGACAGCTTAATGTTGACAGCTTAATGTTGACAGCTTAATGTTGACAGCTTAATATTGACAGAATAATGTTGATAGCTTAATGTTGACAGCTTAATGTAGACAGCTTAATGTTGACATCCTAATGTCGACAGCTTAATGTTGTCGAGAGCTTAATGTTGTGGACAGCTTAATGTTGTGGACAGCTTAATGTTGTGGACAGCTTAATGTTGACGGCTTAATGTTGACGGCTTAATGTTGACGGCTTAATGTTGACAGCTTAATGTTGAGAGCTTAATGTTGACAGCTTAATGTTGACAGCTTAATATTGACAGCTTAATGTTGACAGCTTAATGTCGACAGCTTAATGTTGTCGACAGCATTATGTTGTTGACAGCTTAATGTTGTGTACAGCTTGATGTTGTGGACAGCTTGATGTTGTGGACAGCTTGATGTTGTTGACAGCTTAATGTTTTTGACAGCGTAATGTTGACAGCTTAATGTTGACAGCTTAATGTTGACAGCTTAATGTTGACGGCTTAATGTTGACAGCTTAATGTTGACAGCTTAATGTTGTGGACAGCTTAATGTTGTGGACAGCTTAATGTTGACAGCTTAATGTTGACAGCTTAATGTTGTGGACAGCTTTATGTTGTGGACAGCTTAATGTTGAAAGCATAATGCTGTTGAAAGCTTAATGCTGTTGAAAGCTTAATGCTGTTGAAAGCTTAATGCTGTTGAAAGCTTAATGCTGCTGAAAGCTTAATGTCGACAACTTAATGTTGTTGTCAGCTTAATGTTGTTGTCAGCTTAATGTTGACAGCTTAATGTTGACAGCTTAATGTTGACAGCTTAATGTTGACAGCTTAATGTTGACAGCTTAATGTTGACAGCTTAATATTGACAGCATAATGTTGATAGCTTAATGTTGACAGCTTAATGTTGACAGCTTAATGTTGACATCCTAATGTCGACAGCTTAATGTTGTCGAGAGCTTAATGTTGTGGACAGCTTAATGTTGTGGACAGCTTAATGTTGACGGCTTAATGTTGACGGCTTAATGTTGACGGCTTAATGTTGACAGCTTAATGTTGAGAGCTTAATGTTGACAGCTTAATGTTGACAGCTTAATATTGACAGCTTAATGTTGACAGCTTAATGTCGACAGCTTAATGTTGTCGACAGCATTATGTTGTTGACAGCTTAATGTTGTGGACAGCTTGATGTTGTGGACAGCTTGATGTTGTGGACAGCTTGATGTTGTTGACAGCTTAATGTTGTTGACAGCTTAATGTTGACAGCTTAATGTTGACAGCTTAATGTTGACAGCGTAATGTTGACAGCTTAATGTTGACAGCTTAATGTTGACAGCTTAATGTTGACAGCTTAATGTTGACGGCTTAATGTTGACAGCTTAATGTTGACAGCTTAATGTTGACAGCTTAATGTTGTGGACAGCTTAATGTTGTGGACAGCTTAATGTTGACAGCTTAATGTTGACAGCTTAATGTTGTGGACAGCTTTATGTTGTGGACAGCTTAATGTTGAAAGCATAATGCTGTTGAAAGCTTAATGCTGTTAAAAGCTTAATGCTGTTGAAAGCTTAATGCTGTTGAAAGCTTAATGCTGTTGAAAGCTTAATGCTGCTGAAAGCTTAATGTCGACAACTTAATGTTGTTGTCAGCTTAATGTTGACAGCTTAATGTTGACAGCTTAATGTTGACAGCTTAATGTTGACAGCTTAATGTTGACAGCTTAATGTTGACAGCTTAATATTGACAGCATAATGTTGATAGCTTAATGTTGACAGCTTAATGTTGTTGACAGCTTAATGTTGTTGACAGCTTAATGTTGTGGACAGCCTAATGTTGTTGACAGCTTAATGTTGTTGACAGCATAATGTTGACAGCCTTATGTTGACAACTTAATATTGACAGCTTAATGTTGATAGCTTAATGTTGACAGCTTAATGTTGACATCCTAATGTCGACAGCTTAATGTTGTCGACAGCTTAATGTTGTCGAGCGCTTAATGTTGTGGACAGCTTAATGTTGTGGATAGCTTGATGTTGTGGACAGCTTGATGTTGTGGACAGCTTGATGTTGTGGACAGCTTGATGTTGTTGACAGCTTGATGTTGTTGACAGCTTAATGTTGACAGCTTAATGTTGACAGCTTAATGTTGACAGCTTAATGTTGACAGCTTAATGTTGACAGCTTAATGTTGACAGCTTAAAGTTGACAGCTTAATGTTGACATCATTATGTCGACAGCTTAATGTTGTCGAGAGCTTAATGTTGTGGACAGCTTAATGTTGTGGACAGCTCAATGTTGTGGACAGCTTAATGTTGACAGCTTAATGTTGACAGCTTAATGTTGACAGCTTAATGTTGACATCCTAATGTCGGCAGCTAAATGTTGTCGAGAGCTTAGTGTTGTGGACAGCTTAATGTTGTGGACAGCTTAATGTTGTGGGCAGCTTAATGATGTGGACAGCTTTATGTTGTGGACAGCTTGATGTTGTTGACAGCTTGATGTTATTGACAGCTTGATGTTATTGACAGCTTAATGTTGACTGCCTAATGTTGACAGCTTAATGTTGACAGCTTAATGGTGACAGCTTAATGTTGACAGCTTAATGTTGACAGCCTAATGTTGATAACTTAATATTGACAGCTTAATGTTGACAGCATAATGTTGATAGCCTAATGTTGACAGGCTATTGTCGACAGCTCAATGTTATCGACAGCTTAATGTTGTGAACAGCTTAATGTTGTCGACAGCTTAATGTTGTGGACAGCTTAATGTTGTTGACAGCTTAATGTTGTGGACAGCTTAATGTTGTGGACAGCTTAATGTTGAAAGCTTAATATTGAAAGCTTAATGTTGAAAGCTTAATGCTGTTGAAAGCTTAATGCTGTTGAAAGCCTAATGCTGTTGAAAGCTTAATGCTGTTGAAAGCTTAATGCTGTTGAAAGCTTAATGTCGACAACTTAATGTTGTTGTCAGCTTAATGTTGTGGACAGCTTAATGTTGTGGACAGCTTAATGTTGTTGACAGCTTGATGTTGTTGACAGCTTAATGTTGAGAGCCTAATGTTGACGGCTTAATGTTGACAGCTTAATGTTGACAGCATAATGTTGACAGCTTAATGTTGACATCCTAATGTCGACAGCTTAATGTTGTCGACAGCTTAATGTTGTCGAGAGCTTAATGTTGTGGACAGCTTAATGTTGTGGACAGCTTAATGTTGACAGCTTAATGTTGACAGCTTAATGTTGTGGACAGCTTAATGTTGTGGACAGCTTAATGTTGAAAGCATAATGCTGTTGAAAGCTTAATGCTGTTGAAAGCTTAATGCTGTTGAAAGCTTAATGCTGTTGAAAGCTTAATGCTGTTGAAAGCTTAATGCTGCTGAAAGCTTAATGTCGACAACTTAATGTTGTTGTCAGCTTAATGTTGACAGCTTAATGTTGACAGCTTAATGTTGACAGCTTAATGTTGACAGCTTAATGTTGACAGCTTAATGTTGACAGCTTAAAGTTGACAGCTTAATATTGACAGCATAATGTTGATAGCTTAATGTTGACAGCTTAATGTTGTTGACAGCTTAATGTTGTTGACAGCTTAATGTTGTGGACAGCCTAATGTTGTTGACAGCTTAATGTTGTTGACAGCTTAATGTTGACAGCCTAATGTTGACAACTTAATATTGACAGCTTAATGTTGACAGCATAATGTTGACAGCTTAATGTTGACATCCTAATGTCGACAGCTTAATGTTGTCGACAGCTTAATGTTGTCGAGAGCTTAATGTTGTGGACAGCTTAATGTTGTGGATAGCTTGATGTTGTGGACAGCTTGATGTTGTGGACAGCTTGATGTTGTTGACAGCTTGATGTTGTTGACAGCTTGATGTTGACAGCTTAATGTTGACAGCTTAATGTTGACAGCTTAATGTTGACAGCTTAATGTTGACAGCTTAATGTTGACAGCTTAATGTTGACAGCTTAAAGTTGACAGCTTAATGTTGACATCCTAATGTCGACAGCTTAATGTTGTCGAGAGCTTAATGTTGTGGACAGCTTAATGTTGTGGACAGCTTAATGTTGACGGCTTAATGTTGACGGCATAATGTTGACGGCTTAATGTTGACGGCTTAATGTTGACAGCTTAATGTTGACAGCTTAATGTTGACAGCTTAATGTTGACAGCTTAATATTGACAGCTTAATGTTGACAGCTTAATGTTGACAGCTTAATGTTGTCGACAGCTTAATGTTGTGGACAGCTTAATGTTGTTGACAGCTTAATGTTGTGGACAGCTTAATGTTGTGGACAGCTTAATGTTGAAAGCTTAATATTGAAAGCTTAATGTTGAAAGCTTAATGCTGTTGAAAGCTTAATGCTGTTGAAAGCCGAATGCTGTTGAAAGCTTAATGCTGTTGAAAGCTTAATGCTGTTGAAAGCTTAATGTCGACAACTTAATGTTGTTGTCAGCTTAATGTTGTGGACAGCTTAATGTTGTGGACAGCTTAATGTTGTTGACAGCTTGATGTTGTTGACAGCTTAATGTTGAGAGCCTAATGTTGACGGCTTAATGTTGACAGCTTAATGTTGACAGCATAATGTTGACAGCTTAATGTTGACATCCTAATGTCGACAGCTTAATGTTGTCGACAGCTTAATGTTGTCGAGAGCTTAATGTTGTGGACAGCTTAATGTTGTGGACAGCTTAATGTTGACAGCTTAATGTTGACAGCTTAATGTTGTGGACAGCTTAATGTTGTGGACAGCTTAATGTTGAAAGCTTAATGCTGTTGAAAGCTTAATGCTGCTGAAAGCTTAATGTCGACAACTTAATGTTGTTGTCAGCTTAATGTTGACAGCTTAATGTTGACAGCTTAATGTTGACAGCTTAATGTTGACAGCTTAATGTTGACAGCTTAATGTTGACAGCTTAAAGTTGACAGCTTAATATTGACAGCATAATGTTGATAGCTTAATGTTGACAGCTTAATGTTGTTGACAGCTTAATGTTGTTGACAGCTTAATGTTGTGGACAGCCTAATGTTGTTGACAGCTTAATGTTGTTGACAGCTTAATGTTGACAGCCTAATGTTGACAACTTAATATTGACAGCTTAATGTTGACAGCATAATGTTGACAGCTTAATGTTGACATCCTAATGTCGACAGCTTAATGTTGTCGACAGCTTAATGTTGTCGAGAGCTTAATGTTGTGGACAGCTTAATGTTGTGGATAGCTTGATGTTGTGGACAGCTTGATGTTGTGGACAGCTTGATGTTGTTGACAGCTTGATGTTGTTGACAGCTTAATGTTGACAGCTTAATGTTGACAGCTTAATGTTGACAGCTTAATGTTGACAGCTTAATGTTGACAGCTTAATGTTGACAGCTTAATGTTGACAGCTTAAAGTTGACAGCTTAATGTTGACATCCTAATGTCGACAGCTTAATGTTGTCGAGAGCTTAATGTTGTGGACAGCTTAATGTTGTGGACAGCTTAATGTTGACGGCTTAATGTTGACGGCTTAATGTTGACGGCTTAATGTTGACGGCTTAATGTTGACGGCTTAATGTTGACAGCTTAATGTTGACAGCTTAATGTTGACAGCTTAATGTTGACAGCTTAATATTGACAGCTTAATGTTGACAGCTTAATGTTGACAGCTTAATGTTGTCGACAGCATAATGTTGTCGACAGCTTAATGTTGTGGACAGCTTGATGTTGTGGACAGCTTGATGTTGTGGACAGCTTGATGTTGTTGACAGCTTAATGTTGTTGACAGCTTAATGTTGACAGCTTAATCTTGACAGCTTAATGTTGACAGCTTAATGTTGATGGCTTAATGTTGACAGCTTAATGTTGACAGCTTAATGTTGACAGCTTAATCTTGTGGACAGCTTAATGTTGTGGACAGCTTAATGTTGTGGACCGCTTAATGTTGTGGACAGCTTAATGTTGTGGACAGCTTAATGTTGACGGCTTAATGTTGACGGCTTAATGTTGACAGCTTAATGTTGACAGCTTAATGTTGACAGCTTAATGTTGTTGACAGCTTAATGTTGTGGACAGCTTAATGTTGTGGACAGCTTAATGTTGTGGACAGCTTTATGTTGTGGACAGCTTAATGTTGACAGCTTAATGTTGACAGCTTAATATTGACAGCATAATGTTGATAGCTTAATGTTGACAGCTTAATGTTGACAGCTTAATGTTGACATCCTAATGTCGACAGCTTAATGTTGTCGAGAGCTTAATGTTGTGGACAGCTTAATGTTGTGGACAGCTTAATGTTGTGGACAGCTTAATGTTGACGGCTTAATGTTGACGGCTTAATGTTGACGGCTTAATGTTGACAGCTTAATGTTGAGAGCTTAATGTTGACAGCTTAATGTTGACAGCTTAATATTGACAGCTTAATGTTGACAGCTTAATGTCGACAGCTTAATGTTGTCGACAGCATTATGTTGTTGACAGCTTAATGTTGTGGACAGCTTAATGTTGTGGACAGCTTGATGTTGTGGACAGCTTGATGTTGTTGACAGCTTAATGTTGTTGACAGCTTAATGTTGACAGCTTAATGTTGACAGCTTAATGTTGACAGCGTAATGTTGACAGCTTAATGTTGACAGCTTAATGTTGACGGCTTAATGTTGACGGCTTAATGTTGACAGCTTAATGTTGACAGCTTAATGTTGACAGCTTAATGTTGTGGACAGCTTAATGTTGTGGACAGCTTAATGTTGACAGCTTAATGTTGACAGCTTAATGTTGTGGACAGCTTTATGTTGTGGACAGCTTAATGTTGAAAGCATAATGCTGTTGAAAGCTTAATGCTGTTGAAAGCTTAATGCTGTTGAAAGCTTAATGCTGTTGAAAGCTTAATGCTGCTGAAAGCTTAATGTCGACAACTTAATGTTGTTGTCAGCTTAATGTTGACAGCTTAATGTTGACAGCTTAATGTTGACAGCTTAATGTTGACAGCTTAATATTGACAGCATAATGTTGACAGCTTAATGTTGACAGCTTAATGTTGTTGACAGCTTAATGTTGTTGACAGCTTAATGTTGTGGACAGCCTAATGTTGTTGACAGCTTAATGTTGTTGACAGCATAATGTTGACAGCCTAATGTTGACAACTTAATATTGACAGCTTAATGTTGATAGCTTAATGTTGACAGCTTAATGTTGACATCCTAATGTCGACAGCTTAATGTTGTCGACAGCTTAATGTTGTCGAGAGCTTAATGTTGTGGACAGCTTAATGTTGTGGATAGCTTGATGTTGTGGACAGCTTGATGTTGTGGACAGCTTGATGTTGTTGACAGCTTGATGTTGTTGACAGCTTAATGTTGACAGCTTAATGTTGACAGCTTAATGTTGACAGCTTAATGTTGACAGCTTAATGTTGACAGCTTAATGTTGACAGCTTAAAGTTGACAGCTTAATGTTGACATCCTAATGTCGACAGCTTAATGTTGTCGAGAGCTTAATGTTGTGGACAGCTTAATGTTGTGGACAGCTTAATGTTGTGGACAGCTTAATGTTGACAGCTTAATGTTGACAGCTTAATGTTGACATCCTAATGTCGGCAGCTAAATGTTGTCGAGAGCTTAGTGTTGTGGACAGCTTAATGTTGTGGACAGCTTAATGTTGTGGACAGCTTAATGATGTGGACAGCTTTATGTTGTGGACAGCTTGATGTTGTTGACAGCTTGATGTTATTGACAGCTTGATGTTATTGACAGCTTAATGTTGACTGCCTAATGTTGACAGCTTAATGTTGACAGCTTAATGGTGACAGCTTAATGTTGACAGCTTAATGTTGACAGCCTAATGTTGATAACTTAATATTGACAGCTTAATGTTGACAGCATAATGTTGATAGCCTAATGTTGACAGGCTATTGTCGACAGCTCAATGTTATCGACAGCTTAATGTTGTGAACAGCTTAATGTTGTCGACAGCTTAATGTTGTGGACAGCTTAATGTTGTTGACAGCTTAATGTTGTGGACAGCTTAATGTTGTGGACAGCTTAATGTTGAAAGCTTAATATTGAAAGCTTAATGTTGAAAGCTTAATGCTGTTGAAAGCTTAATGCTGTTGAAAGCCTAATGCTGTTGAAAGCTTAATGCTGTTGAAAGCTTAATGCTGTTGAAAGCTTAATGTCGACAACTTAATGTTGTTGTCAGCTTAATGTTGTGGACAGCTTAATGTTGTGGACAGCTTAATGTTGTTGATAGCTTGATGTTGTTGACAGCTTAATGTTGAGAGCCTAATGTTGACAACTTAATATTGACAGCTTAATGTTGACAGCTTTATGTTGACATCCTAATGTCGACAGCTTAATGTTGTCGACAGCTTAATGTTGTCGACAGCTTAATGTTGTCGACAGCTTAATGTTGTCGACAGCTTAATGTTGATGGCTTAATGTTGACGGCTTAATGTTGACAGCTTAATGTTGACAGCATAATGTTGACAGCTTAATGTTGACATCCTAATGTCGACAGCTTAATGTTGTCGACAGCTTAATGTTGTCGAGAGCTTAATGTTGTGGACAGCTTAATGTTGTGGACAGCTTAATGTTGACAGCTTAATGTTGACAGCTTAATGTTGTGGACAGCTTAATGTTGTGGACAGCTTAATGTTGAAAGCATAATGCTGTTGAAAGCTTAATGCTGTTGAAAGCTTAATGCTGTTGAAAGCTTAATGCTGTTGAAAGCTTAATGCTGTTGAAAGCTTAATGCTGCTGAAAGCTTAATGCTGCTGAAAGCTTAATGTCGACAACTTAATGTTGTTGTCAGCTTAATGTTGACAGCTTAATGTTGACAGCTTAATGTTGACAGCTTAATGTTGACAGCTTAATGTTGACAGCTTAAAGTTGACAGCTTAATATTGACAGCATAATGTTGATAGCTTAATGTTGACAGCTTAATGTTGTTGACAGCTTAATGTTGTTGACAGCTTAATGTTGTGGACAGCCTAATGTTGTTGACAGCTTAATGTTGTTGACAGCTTAATGTTGACATCCTAATGTTGACAACTTAATATTGACAGCTTAATGTTGACAGCATAATGTTGACAGCTTAATGTTGACAGCTTAATGTTGTTGACAGCTTAATGTTGTGGACAGCCTAATGTTGTTGACAGCTTAATGTTGTTGACAGCATAATGTTGACAGCCTAATGTTGACAACTTAATATTGACAGCTTAATGTTGATAGCTTAATGTTGACAGCTTAATGTTGACATCCTAATGTCGACAGCTTAATGTTGTCGACAGCTTAATGTTGTCGAGAGCTTAATGTTGTGGACAGCTTAATGTTGTGGATAGCTTGATGTTGTGGACAGCTTGATGTTGTGGACAGCTTGATGTTGTTGACAGCTTGATGTTGTTGACAGCTTAATGTTGACAGCTTAATGTTGACAGCTTAATGTTGACAGCTTAATGTTGACAGCTTAATGTTGACAGCTTAATGTTGACAGCTTAAAGTTGACAGCTTAATGTTGACATCCTAATGTCGACAGCTTAATGTTGTCGAGAGCTTAATGTTGTGGACAGCTTAATGTTGTGGACAGCTTAATGTTGTGGACAGCTTAATGTTGACAGCTTAATGTTGACAGCTTAATGTTGACATCCTAATGTCGGCAGCTAAATGTTGTCGAGAGCTTAGTGTTGTGGACAGCTTAATGTTGTGGACAGCTTAATGTTGTGGACAGCTTAATGATGTGGACAGCTTTATGTTGTGGACAGCTTGATGTTGTTGACAGCTTGATGTTATTGACAGCTTGATGTTATTGACAGCTTAATGTTGACTGCCTAATGTTGACAGCTTAATGTTGACAGCTTAATGGTGACAGCTTAATGTTGACAGCCTAATGTTGATAACTTAATATTGACAGCTTAATGTTGACAGCATAATGTTGATAGCCTAATGTTGACAGGCTATTGTCGACAGCTCAATGTTATCGACAGCTTAATGTTGTGAACAGCTTAATGTTGTCGACAGCTTAATGTTGTGGACAGCTTAATGTTGTTGACAGCTTAATGTTGTGGACAGCTTAATGTTGTGGACAGCTTAATGTTGAAAGCTTAATATTGAAAGCTTAATGTTGAAAGCTTAATGCTGTTGAAAGCTTAATGCTGTTGAAAGCCTAATGCTGTTGAAAGCTTAATGCTGTTGAAAGCTTAATGCTGTTGAAAGCTTAATGTCGACAACTTAATGTTGTTGTCAGCTTAATGTTGTGGACAGCTTAATGTTGTGGACAGCTTAATGTTGTTGACAGCTTGATGTTGTTGACAGCTTAATGTTGAGAGCCTAATGTTGACAACTTAATATTGACAGCTTAATGTTGACAGCTTTATGTTGACATCCTAATGTCGACAGCTTAATGTTGTCGACAGCTTAATGTTGTCGACAGCTTAATGTTGTCGACAGCTTAATGTTGATGGCTTAATGTTGACGGCTTAATGTTGACAGCTTAATGTTGACAGCATAATGTTGACAGCTTAATGTTGACATCCTAATGTCGACAGCTTAATGTTGTCGACAGCTTAATGTTGTCGAGAGCTTAATGTTGTGGACAGCTTAATGTTGTGGACAGCTTAATGTTGACAGCTTAATGTTGACAGCTTAATGTTGTGGACAGCTTAATGTTGTGGACAGCTTAATGTTGAAAGCATAATGCTGTTGAAAGCTTAATGCTGTTGAAAGCTTAATGCTGTTGAAAGCTTAATGCTGTTGAAAGCTTAATGCTGTTGAAAGCTTAATGCTGCTGAAAGCTTAATGCTGCTGAAAGCTTAATGTCGACAACTTAATGTTGTTGTCAGCTTAATGTTGACAGCTTAATGTTGACAGCTTAATGTTGACAGCTTAATGTTGACAGCTTAAAGTTGACAGCTTAATATTGACAGCATAATGTTGATAGCTTAATGTTGACAGCTTAATGTTGTTGACAGCTTAATGTTGTTGACAGCTTAATGTTGTGGACAGCCTAATGTTGTTGACAGCTTAATGTTGTTGACAGCTTAATGTTGACATCCTAATGTTGACAACTTAATATTGACAGCTTAATGTTGACAGCATAATGTTGACAGCTTAATGTTGACATCCTAATGTCGACAGCTTAATGTTGTCGACAGCTTAATGTTGTCGAGAGCTTAATGTTGTGGACAGCTTAATGTTGTGGATAGCTTGATGTTGTGGACAGCTTGATGTTGTGGACAGCTTGATGTTGTTGACAGCTTGATGTTGTTGACAGCTTAATGTTGACAGCTTAATGTTGACAGCTTAATGTTGACAGCTTAATGTTGACAGCTTAATGTTGACAGCTTAATGTTGACAGCTTAAAGTTGACAGCTTAATGTTGACATCCTAATGTCGACAGCTTAATGTTGTCGAGAGCTTAATGTTGTGGACAGCTTAATGTTGTGGACAGCTTAATGTTGTGGACAGCTTAATGTTGACGGCTTAATGTTGACGGCTTAATGTTGACGGCTTAATGTTGACGGCTTAATGTTGACAGCTTAATGTTGACAGCTTAATGTTGACAGCTTAATGTTGACAGCTTAATATTGACAGCTTAATGTTGACAGCTTAATGTTGACAGCTTAATGTTGTCGACAGCATAATGTTGTCGACAGCTTAATGTTGTGGACAGCTTGATGTTGTGGACAGCTTGATGTTGTGGACAGCTTGATGTTGTTGACAGCTTAATGTTGTTGACAGCTTTATCTTGACAGCTTAATCTTGACAGCTTAATGTTGACAGCTTAATGTTGATGGCTTAATGTTGACAGCTTAATGTTGACAGCTTAATCTTGTGGACAGCTTAATGTTGTGGACAGCTTAATGTTGTGGACCGCTTAATGTTGTGGACAGCTTAATGTTGTGGACAGCTTAATGTTGACGGCCTAATGTTGACGGCTTAATGTTGACAGCTTAATGTTGACAGCTTAATGTTGACAGCTTAATGTTGTGGACAGCTTAATGTTGTGGACAGCTTAATGTTGTGGACAGCTTAATGTTGTGGACAGCTTAATGTTGTGGACAGCTTTATGTTGTGGACAGCTTTATGTTGTGGACAGCTTGATGTTGTTGACAGCTTGATGTTATTGACAGCTTGATGTTATTGAAAGCTTAATGTTGACTGCCTAATGTTGACAGCTTAATGTTGACAGCTTAATGTTGACAGCTTGATGTTGACAGCTCAATGTTGTTGACAGCTTAATGTTGACAGCTAAATGTTGACAGCTTAATGTTGACAGCTTAATGTTGACAGCTTAATGTTGACAGCTTAATGTTGACAGCTTAATGTTAACAGCTTAATGTTGACAGCTTAATGTTGACAGCTTAATGTTGACAGCATGAAGTTAACAGCTTAATGTTGTTGACTGCTTAATGTTGACAGCTTAATGTTGACAGCTTAATGTTGACAGCTTAATGTTGATAGCTTAATGTTGACAGCTTAATGTTGACAGCATGAAGTTAACAGCTTAATGTTGTTGACAGCTTAATGTTGACAGCTTAATGTTGACATCTTAATGTTGACAGCTTAATGTTGATAGCTTAATGTTGACAGCTTAATGTTGTTGACAGCTTAATGTTGTTGAAAGCTTAATGTTGTTGACAGCTTAATGTTGTGGACAGCCTAATGTTGTTGACAGCTTAATGTTTTGGACATCCTAATGTCGACAGCTTAATGTTGTCGACAGCTTAATGTTGTCGAGAGCTTAATGTTGTCGAGAGCTTAATGTTGTGGACAGCTTAATGTTGGGGACAGCTTAATGTTGTGGACAGCTTAATGTTGTGAACAGCTTAATGTTGTTGACAGCTTTATGTTGTGGACAGCTTGATGTTATTGACAGCTTGATGTTATTGACAGCTTGATGTTATTGACAGCTTAATGTTGACTGCCTAATGTTGACAGCTTAATAATGACAGCTCAATGTTGACAGCTTGATATTGACAGCTCAATATTGTTGACAGCTTAATGTTGACAGCTTAATGTTGACAGCTTAATGTTGACAGCTTAATGTTGACAGCCTAATGTTGACAGCATGAAGTTAACAGCTTAATGTTGTTGACAGCTTAATGTTGACAGCTTAATGTTGACAGCTTAATGTTGGCAGCTTAATGTTGACAGCATAATGTTGATAGCTTAATGTTGACAGCCTAATGTTGACAGCTTAATTTTGTCGACAGCTTAATGTTGTGGACAGCTTAATGTTGTTGACAGCTTAATGTTGTGGACAGCTTAATGTTGTTCACAGCTTAATGTTGTGTACAGCTTGATGTTGTGGACAGCTTAATGTTGAAAGCTTAATGTTGAAAGCTTAATGTTGAAAGATTAATGCTGTTGAAAGCTTAATGCTGTTGAAAGCTTAATGCTGTTGAAAGCTTAATGTCGACAACTTAATGTTGTGGACAGCTTAATATTGTGGACAGCTTAATGTTGTTGACAGCTTAATGTTCTTGACAGCTTAATGTTGACAGCCTAATGTTGACCACTTAATATTGACAGCTTAATGTTGACAGCATAATGTTGACAACTTAATGTTGACATCCTAATGTCGACAGCTTAATGTTGTCGACAGCTTAATGTTGTCGACAGCTTAATGTTGTCGACAGCTTAATGTTGTCGACTGCTTAATGTTGTCGACAGCTTAATGTTGTGGATAGCTTGATGTTGTGGACAGCTTGATGTTGTTGACAGCTTGATGTTGTTGACAGCTTGATGTTGTTGACAGCTTAATGTTGACAGCTTAATGTTGACAGCTTAATGTTGACAGCTTAATGTTGACAGCTTAATGTTGACAGCTTAATGTTGACATCCTAATGTCGACAGCTTAATCTTGTCGAGAGCTTAATGTTGTGGACAGCTTAATGTTGTGGACAGCTTAATGTTGTGGACAGCTTAATGTTGTGGACAGCTTAATGTTGACGGCTTAATGTTGACGGCTTAATGTTGACGGCTTAATGTTGACAGCTTAATGTTGACAGCTTAATGTTGACAGCTTAATGTTGACAGCTTAATGTTGACAGCTTAATGTTGTCGACAGCTTAATGTTGTCGACGGCTTAATGTTGTGGACAGCTTGATGTTGTGGACAGCTTGATGTTGTGGACAGCTTAATGTTGTTGACAGCTTAATGTTGTTGACAGCTTAATGTTGACAGCTTAATGTTGACAGCTTAATGTTGACAGCTTAATGTTGACAGCTTAATGTTGACAGCTTAATGATGACAGCTTAATCTTGTGAACAGCTTAATGTTGTGGACAGCTTAATGTTGTGGACAGCTTAATGTTGTGGACAGCTTAATGTTGTGGACAGCTTAATGTTGACGGCTTAATGTTGACGGCTTAATGTTGACAGCTTAATTATGACAGCTTAATGATGACAGCTTAATGTTGACAGCTTAATGTTGACAGCTTAATGTTGACAGCTTAATGTTGTGGACAGCTTAATGTTGTGGACAGCTTAATGTTGTGGACAGCTTTATGTTGTGGACAGCTTTATGTTGTGGACAGCTTGATGTTGTTGACAGCTTGATGTTAGTGACAGCTTGATGTTATTGACAGCTTGATGTTGTTGACAGCTTAATGTTGACAGCTTAATGTTGACAGCTTGATGTCGACAGCTCAATGTTGTTGACAGCTTAATGTTGATAGCTTAATGTTGACAGCTTAATGTTGACAGCTTAATGTTGACAGCTTAATGTTGAGAGCTTAATGTTGACAGCATAATGTTGATAGCTTAATGTTGACAGCTTAATGTTGTTGACAGCTTAATGTTGTTGACAGCTTAATGTTGTGGATAGCCTAATGTTGTTGACAGCTTAATGTTGTTGACAGCTTAATGTTGACAGCCTAATGTTGACAACTTAATATTGACAGCTTAATGTTGACAGCATAATGTTGACAGCTTAATGTTTACATCCTAATGTCGACAGCTTAATGTTGTCGACAGCTTAATGTTGTCGAGAGCTATATGTTGTGGACAGCTTAATGATGTGGATAGCTTGATGTTGTGGACAGCTTGATGTTGTGGACAGCTTGATGTTGTTGACAGCTTGATGTTGCTGACAGCTTAATGTTGACAGCTTAATGTTGACAGCTTAATGTTGACAGCTTAATGTTGACAGCTTAATGTTGACAGCTTAAAGTTGACAGCTTAATGTTGACATCCTAATGTCGACAGCTTAATGTTGTCGAGAGCTTAATGTTGTGGACCGCTTAATGTTGTGGACAGCTTAATGTTGTGGACAGCTTAATGTTGTCGACAGCTTAATGTTGTCGACAGTTTAATGTTGTCGACAGCTTAATGTTGTCGACAGCTTAATGTTGTGGACAGCTTAATGTTGTGGATAGCTTGATGTTGTGGACAGCTTGATGTTGTTGACAGCTTGATGTTGTTGACAGCTTGATGTTGTTGACAGCTTAATGTTGACAGCTTAATGTTGACAGCTTAATGTTGACAGCTTAATGTTGACAGCTTAATGTTGACATCCTAATGTCGACAGCTAAATGTTGTCGAGAGCTTAATGTTGTGGAGAGCTTAATGTTGTGGACAGCTTAATGTTGTGGACAGCTTAATGTTGTGGACAGCTTAATGTTGACGGCTTAATGTTGACGGCTTAATGTTGACAGCTTAATGTTGACAGCTTAATGTTGACAGCTTAATGTTGACAGCTTAATGTTGACAGCTTAATGTTGACAGCTTAATGTTGACAGCTTAATGTTGTGGACAGCTTGATGTTGTGGACAGCTTGATGTTGTGGACAGCTTGATGTTGTTGACAGCTTAATGTTGACAGCTTAATGTTGACAACTTAATGTTGACAGCTTAATGTTGACAGCTTAATGTTGACAGCTTAATGATGACAGCTTAATCTTGTGAACAGCTTAATGTTGTGGACAGCTTAATGTTGTGGACAGCTTAATGTTGTGGACAGCTTAATGTTGTGGACAGCTTAATGTTGACGGCTTAATGTTGATGGCTTAATGTTGACAGCTTAATGATGACAGCTTAATGTTGACTGCTTAATGTTGACAGCTTAATGTTGACAGCTTAATGTTGTGGACAGCTTAATGTTGTGGACAGCTTAATGTTGTGGACAGCTTTATGTTGTGGACAGCTTTATGTTGTGGACAGCTTGATGTTGTTGACAGCTTGATGTTATTGACAGCTTGATGTTATTGACAGCTTAATGTTGACTGGCTAATGTTGACAGCTTAATGTTGACAGCTTAATGTTGACTGCTTAATGTTGACAGCTTGATGTTGACAGCTCAATGTTGTTGACAGCTTAATGTTGATAGCTTAATGTTGACAGCTTAATGTTGATAGCTTAATGTTGACAGCTTAATGTTGACAGCTTAATGTTGACAGCTTAATGTTGACAGCTTAATGTTGACAGCATAATGTTGATAGCTTAATGTTGACAGCTTAATGTTGTTGACAGCTTAATGTTGTTGACAGCTTAATGTTGTGGACAGCCTAATGTTGTTGACAGCTTTATGTTGTTGACAGCTTAATGTTGACAGCCTAATGTTGACAACTTAATCTTGACAGCTTAATGTTGACAGCATAATGTTGACAGGTTAATGTTGACATCCTAATGTCGACAGCTTAATGTTGTCGAGAGCTTAATGTTGTGGACAGCTTAATGTTGTGGATAGCTTGATGTTGTGGACAGCTTGATGTTGTGGACAGCTTGATGTTGTTGACAGCTTGATGTTGTTGACAGCTTAATGTTGACAGCTTAATGTTGACAGCTTAATGTTGACAGCTTAATGTTGACAGCTTAATGTTGACAGCTTAAAGTTGCCAGCTTAATGTTGACATCCTAATGTCGACAGCTTAATGTTGTCGAGAGCTTAATGTTGTCGAGAGCTTAATGTTGTGGACAGCTTAATGTTGTGGACAGCTTAATGTTGTGGACAGCTTAATGTTGACGGCTTAATGTTGACGGCTTAATGTTGACGGCTTAATGTTGACAGCTTAATGTTGACAGCTTAATGTTGACAGCTTTATGTTGACAGCTTAATATTGACAGCTTAATGTTGACAGCTTAATGTTGACAGCTTAATGTTGTCGACAGCATAATGTTGTCGACAGCTTAATGTTGTGGACAGCTTGATGTTGTGGACAGCTTGTTGTTGTGGACAGCTTGATGTTGTTGACAGCTTAATGTTGTTGACAGCTTAATGTTGACAGCTTAATCTTGACAGCTTAATGTTGACAGCTTAATGTTGACAGCTTAATGTTGACAGCTTAATGTTGACGGCTTAATGTTGACAGCTTAATGTTGACAGCTTAATCTTGTGGACAGCTTAATGTTGTGGACAGCTTAATGTTGTGGACCGCTTAATGTTGTGGACAGCTTAATTTTGTGGACAGCTTAATGTTGACGGCTTAATGTTGACGGCTAAATGTTGACAGCTTAATGTTGACAGCTTAATGTTGACAGCTTAATGTTGACAGCTTAATGTTGACAGCTTAATGTTGTGGACAGCTTAATGTTGTGGACAGCTTAATGTTGTGGACAGCTTAATGTTGTGGACAGCTTTATGTTGTGGACAGCTTTATGTTGTGAACAGCTTGATGTTGTTGACAGCTTGATGTTATTGACAGCTTGATGTTATTGACAGCTTAATGTTGACTGCCTAATGTTGACAGCTTAATGTTGACAGCTTAATGTTGACAGCTTGATGTTGACAGCTCAATGTTGTTGACAGCTTAATGTTGACAGCTAAATGATGACAGCTTAATGTTGACAGCTTAATGTTGACAGCTTAATGTTGACAGCTTAATGTTGACAGCTTAATGTTAACAGCTTAATGTTGACAGCTTAATGTTGACAGCTTAATGTTGACAGCATGAAGTTAACAGCTTAATGTTGTTGACTGCTTAATGTTGACAGCATAATGTTGACAGCTTAATGTTGACAGCTTAATGTTGATAGCTTAATGTTGACAGCTTAATGTTGACAGCATGAAGTTAACAGCTTAATGTTGTTGACAGCTTAATGTTGACAGCTTAATGTTGACAGCTTAATGTTGACAGCTTAATGTTGATAGCTTAATGTTGACAGCTTAATGTTGTTGACAGCTTAATGTTGTTGACAGCTTAATGTTGTTGACAGCTTAATGTTGTGGACAGCCTAGTGTTGTTGACAGCTTAATGTTTTGGACATCCTAATGACGACAGCTTAATGTTGTCGAGAGCTTAATGTTGTCGAGAGCTTAATGTTGTCGAGAGCTTAATGTTGTGGACAGCTTAATGTTGTGGACAGCTTAATGTTGTGGACAGCTTAATGTTGTGAACAGCTTAATGTTGTTGACAGCTTTATGTTGTGGACAGCTTGATGTTATTGACAGCTTGATGTTATTGACAGCTTGATGTTATTGACAGCTTAATGTTGACTGCCTAATGTTGACAGCTTAATGTTGACAGCTTAATGTTGACAGCTTGATGTTGACAGCTCAATATTGTTGACAGCTTAATGTTGACAGCTTAATGTTGACAGCTTAATGTTGACAGCTTAATGTTGACAGCTTAATGTTGACAGCCTAATGTTGACAGCATGAAGTTAACAGCTTAATGTTGTTGACAGCTTAATGTTGACAGCTTAATGTTGACAGCTTAATGTTGACAGCTTAATGTTGGCAGCTTAATGTTGACAGCATAATGTTGATAGCTTAATGTTGACAGCCTAATGTCGACAGCTTAATTTTGTCGACAGCTTAATGTTGTGGACAGCTTAATGTTGTTGACAGCTTAATGTTGTGGACAGCTTAATGTTGTTCACAGCTTAATGTTGTGTACAGCTTAATGTTGTGGACAGCTTAATGTTGAAAGCTTAATGTTGAAAGCTTAATGTTGAAAGCTTAATGTTGAAAGCTTAATGCTGTTGAAAGCTTAATGCTGTTGAAAGCTTAATGCTGTTGAAAGCTTAATGTCGACAACTTAATGTTGTGGACAGCTTAATGTTGTGGACAGCTTAATGTTGTTGACAGCTTAATGTTGTTGACAGCTTAATGTTGACAGCCTAATGTTGACAACTTAATATTGACAGCTTAATGTTGACAGCATAATGTTGACAACTTAATGTTGACATCCTAATGTCGACAGCTTAATGTTGTCGACAGCTTAATGTTGTCGACAGCTTAATGTTGTTGACAGCTTAATGTTGTCGACAGCTTAATGTTGTCGACAGCTTAATGTTGTCGAAAGCTTAATGTTGTCGACAGCTTAATGTTGTCGACAGCTTAATGTTGTGGATAGCTTGATGTTGTGGACAGCTTGATGTTGTTGACAGCTTGATGTTGTTGACAGCTTGATGTTGTTGACAGCTTAATGTTGACAGCTTAATGTTGACAGCTTAATGTTGACAGCTTAATGTTGACATCCTAATGTCGACAGCTTAATGTTGTCGAGAGCTTAATGTTGTGGAGAGCTTAATGTTGTGGACAGCTTAATGTTGTGGACAGCTTAATGTTGTGGACAGCTTAATGTTGACGGCTTAATGTTGACGGCTTAATGTTGACAGCTTAATGTTGACAGCTTAATGTTGACAGCTTAATGTTGACAGCTTAATGTTGACAGCTTAATGTTGACAGCTTAATGTTGTGGACAGCTTGATGTTGTGGACAGCTTGATGTTGTGGACAGCTTGATGTTGTTGACAGCTTAATGTTGACAGCTTAATGTTGACAACTTAATGTTGACAGCTTAATGTTGACAGCTTAATGTTGACAGCTTAATGATGACAGCTTAATCTTGTGAACAGCTTAATGTTGTGGACAGCTTAATGTTGTGGACAGCTTAATGTTGTGGACCGCTTAATGTTGTGGACAGCTTAATTTTGTGGACAGCTTAATGTTGACGGCTTAATGTTGACGGCTAAATGTTGACAGCTTAATGTTGACAGCTTAATGTTGACAGCTTAATGTTGACAGCTTAATGTTGACAGCTTAATGTTGTGGACAGCTTAATGTTGTGGACAGCTTAATGTTGTGGACAGCTTAATGTTGTGGACAGCTTTATGTTGTGGACAGCTTTATGTTGTGAACAGCTTGATGTTGTTGACAGCTTGATGTTATTGACAGCTTGATGTTATTGACAGCTTAATGTTGACTGCCTAATGTTGACAGCTTAATGTTGACAGCTTAATGTTGACAGCTTGATGTTGACAGCTCAATGTTGTTGACAGCTTAATGTTGACAGCTAAATGATGACAGCTTAATGTTGACAGCTTAATGTTGACAGCTTAATGTTGACAGCTTAATGTTGACAGCTTAATGTTAACAGCTTAATGTTGACAGCTTAATGTTGACAGCTTAATGTTGACAGCATGAAGTTAACAGCTTAATGTTGTTGACTGCTTAATGTTGACAGCTTAATGTTGACAGCTTAATGTTGACAGCTTAATGTTAACAGCTTAATGTTGACAGCTTAATGTTGACAGCTTAATGTTGACAGCATGAAGTTAACAGCTTAATGTTGTTGACAGCTTAATGTTGTGGACAGCCTAGTGTTGTTGACAGCTTAATGTTTTGGACATCCTAATGACGACAGCTTAATGTTGTCGAGAGCTTAATGTTGTCGAGAGCTTAATGTTGTCGAGAGCTTAATGTTGTGGACAGCTTAATGTTGTGGACAGCTTAATGTTGTGGACAGCTTAATGTTGTGAACAGCTTAATGTTGTTGACAGCTTTATGTTGTGGACAGCTTGATGTTATTGACAGCTTGATGTTATTGACAGCTTGATGTTATTGACAGCTTAATGTTGACTGCCTAATGTTGACAGCTTAATGTTGACAGCTTAATGTTGACAGCTTGATGTTGACAGCTCAATATTGTTGACAGCTTAATGTTGACAGCTTAATGTTGACAGCTTAATGTTGACAGCTTAATGTTGACAGCTTAATGTTGACAGCCTAATGTTGACAGCATGAAGTTAACAGCTTAATGTTGTTGACAGCTTAATGTTGACAGCTTAATGTTGACAGCTTAATGTTGACAGCTTAATGTTGGCAGCTTAATGTTGACAGCATAATGTTGATAGCTTAATGTTGACAGCCTAATGTCGACAGCTTAATTTTGTCGACAGCTTAATGTTGTGGACAGCTTAATGTTGTTGACAGCTTAATGTTGTGGACAGCTTAATGTTGTTCACAGCTTAATGTTGTGTACAGCTTAATGTTGTGGACAGCTTAATGTTGAAAGCTTAATGTTGAAAGCTTAATGTTGAAAGCTTAATGTTGAAAGCTTAATGCTGTTGAAAGCTTAATGCTGTTGAAAGCTTAATGCTGTTGAAAGCTTAATGTCGACAACTTAATGTTGTGGACAGCTTAATGTTGTGGACAGCTTAATGTTGTTGACAGCTTAATGTTGTTGACAGCTTAATGTTGACAGCCTAATGTTGACAACTTAATATTGACAGCTTAATGTTGACAGCATAATGTTGACAACTTAATGTTGACATCCTAATGTCGACAGCTTAATGTTGTCGACAGCTTAATGTTGTCGACAGCTTAATGTTGTTGACAGCTTAATGTTGTCGACAGCTTAATGTTGTCGACAGCTTAATGTTGTCGAAAGCTTAATGTTGTCGACAGCTTAATGTTGTCGACAGCTTAATGTTGTGGATAGCTTGATGTTGTGGACAGCTTGATGTTGTTGACAGCTTGATGTTGTTGACAGCTTGATGTTGTTGACAGCTTAATGTTGACAGCTTAATGTTGACAGCTTAATGTTGACAGCTTAATGTTGACATCCTAATGTCGACAGCTTAATGTTGTCGAGAGCTTAATGTTGTGGACAGCTTAATGTTGTGGACAGCTTAATGTTGTGAACAGCTTAATGTTGTGGACAGCTTAACGTTGACGGCTTAATGTTGACGGCTTAATGTTGACAGCTTGATGTTGACAGCTTAATGTTGACAGCTTAATGTTGACAGCTTAATGTTGACAGCTTAATGTTGACAGCTTAATGTTGTCGACAGCTTAATGTTGTGGACAGCTTGATGTTGTGGACAGCTTGATGTTGTGGACAGCTTAATGTTTTGACAGCTTAATGTTGTTGACAGCTTAATGTTGACAGCTTAATGTTGACAGCTTAATGTTGAATGCTCAATGTTGACAGCTTAATGTTGACAGCTTAATGTTGACAGCTTAATGTTGACAGCTTAATGTTGACAGCTTAATGTTGATAGCTTAATGTTGACAGCTTAATGTTGTTGACAGCTTAATGTTGTTGACAGCTTAATGTTGTTGACAGCTTAATGTTGTGGACAGCCTAGTGTTGTTGACAGCTTAATGTTTTGGACATCCTAATGTCGACAGCTTAATGTTGTCGAGAGCTTAATGTTGTCGAGAGCTTAATGTTGTCGAGAGCTTAATGTTGTCGAGAGCTTAATGTTGTGGACAGCTTAATGTTGTGGACAGCTTAATGTTGTGGACAGCTTAATGTTGTGAACAGCTTAATGTTGTTGACAGCTTTATGTTGTGGACAGCTTGATGTTATTGACAGCTTGATGTTATTGACAGCTTGATGTTATTGACAGCTTAATGTTGACTGCCTAATGTTGACAGCTTAATGTTGACAGCTTAATGTTGACAGCTTGATGTTGACAGCTCAATATTGTTGACAGCTTAATGTTGACCGCTTAATGTTGACAGCTTAATGTTGACAGCTTAATGTTGACAGCCTAATGTTGACAGCATGAAGTTAACAGCTTAATGTTGTTGACAGCTTAATGTTGACAGCTTAATGTTGACAGCTTAATGTTGACAGCTTAATGTTGGCAGCTTAATGTTGACAGCTTAATGTTGATAGCTTAATGTAGACAGCCTAATCTCGACAGCTTAATTTTGTCGACAGCTTAATGTTGTGGACAGCTTAATGTTGTTGACAGCTTAATGTTGTGGACAGCTTAATGTTGTTCACAGCTTAATGTTGTGTACAGCTTAATGTTGTGGACAGCTTAATGTTGAAAGCTTAATGTTGAAAGCTTAATGTTGAAAGCTTAATGTTGAAAGCTTAATGCTGTTGAAAGCTTAATGCTGTTGAAAGCTTAATGCTGTTGAAAGCTTAATGTCGACAACTTAATGTTGTGGACAGCTTAATGTTGTGGACAGCTTAATGTTGTTGACAGCTTAATGTTGTTTACAGCTTAATGTTGACAGCCTAATGTTGACAACTTAATATTGACAGCTTAATGTTGACAGCATAATGTTGACAACTTAATGTTGACATCTTAATGTCGACAGCTTAATGTTGTCGACAGCTTAATGTTGTCGACAGCTTAATGTTGTCGACAGCTTAATGTTGTCGACAGCTTAATGTTGTCGACAGCTTAATGTTGTCGACAGCTTAATGTTGTCGACAGCTTAATGTTGTGGATAGCTTGATGTTGTGGACAGCTTGATGTTGTTGACAGCTTGATGTTGTTGACAGCTTGATGTTGTTGACAGCTTAATGTTGACAGCTTAATGTTGACAGCTTAATGTTGACAGCTTAATGTTGACATCCTAATGTCGACAGCTTAATGTTGTCGAGAGCTTAATGTTGTGGACAGCTTAATGTTGTGGACAGCTTAATGTTGTGGACAGCTTAATGTTGTGGACAGCTTAATGTTGACGGCTTAATGTTGACGGCTTAATGTTGACAGCTTGATGTTGACAGCTTAATGTTGACAGCTTAATGTTGACAGCTTAATGTTGACAGCTTAATGTTGTCGACAGCTTAATGTTGTCAACAGCTTAATGTTGTCAACAGCTTAATGTTGTGGACAGCTTGATGTTGTGGACAGCTTGATGTTGTGGACAGCTTAATGTTGTTGACAGCTTAATGTTGTTGACAGCTTAATGTTGACAGCTTAATGTTGACAGCTTAATGTTGAATGCTCAATGTTGACAGCTTAATGTTGACAGCTTAATGTTGACAGCTTAATGTTGACAGCTTAATGTTGATAGCTTAATGTTGACAGCTTAATGTTGTTGACAGCTTAATGTTGTTGACAGCTTAATGTTGTTGACAGCTTAATGTTGTGGACAGCCTAGTGTTGTTGACAGCTTAATGTTTTGGACATCCTAATGTCGACAGCTTAATGTTGTCGACAGCTTAATGTTGTCGAGAGCTTAATGTTGTCGAGAGCTTAATGTTGTGGACAGCTTAATGTTGTGGACAGCTTAATGTTGTGGACAGCTTAATGTTGACAGCTTAATGTTGACAGCTTAATGTTGACAGCCTAATGTTGACAGCATGAAGTTAACAGCTTAATGTTGTTGACAGCTTAATGTTGACAGCTTAATGTTGACAGCTTAATGTTGACAGCTTAATGTTGGCAGCTTTATGTTGACAGCATAATGTTGATAGCTTAATGTTGACAGCCTAATGTCGACAGCTTAATTTTGTCGACAGCTTAATGTTGTGGACAGCTTAATGTTGTTGACAGCTTAATTTTGTGGACAGCTTAATGTTGTTCACAGCTTAATGTTGTGCACAGCTTAATGTTGTGGACAGCTTAATGTTGAAAGCTTAATGTTGAAAGCTTAATGTTGAAAGCTTAATGTTGAAAGCTTAATGCTGTTGAAAGCTTAATGCTGTTGAAAGCTTAATGCTGTTGAAAGCTTAATGTCGACAGCTTAATGTTGTGGACAGCTTAATGTTGTGGACAGCTTAATGTTGTTGACAGCTTAATGTTGTTGACAGCTTAATGTTGACAGCCTAATGTTGACAACTTAATATTGACAGCTTAATGTTGATAGCATAATGTTGACAACTTAATGTTGACATCCTAATGTCGACAGCGTAATTTTGTCGACAGCTTAATGTTGTCGACAGCTTAATGTTGTCGACAGCTTAATGTTGTCGACAGCTTAATGTTGTCGACAGCTTAATGTTGTCGACAGCTTAATGTTGTGGATAGCTTGATGTTGTGGACAGCTTGATGTTGTTGACAGCTTGATGTTGTTGACAGCTTGATGTTGTTGACAGCTTAATGTTGACAGCTTAATGTTGACAGCTTAATGTTGACAGCTTAATGTTGACAGCTTAATGTTGACATTCTAATGTCGACAGCTTAATGTTGTCGAGAGCTTAATGTTGTGGACAGCTTAATGTTGTGGACAGCTTAATGTTGTGGACAGCTTAATGTTGTGGACAGCTTAATGTTGACGGCTTAATGTTGACGGCTTAATGTTGACAGCTTAATGTTGACAGCTTAATGTTGACAGCTTAATGTTGACCGCTTAATGTTGACAGCTTAATGTTGACAGCTTAATGTTGTCGACAGCTTAATGTTGTCAACAGCTTAATGTTGTGGACAGCTTGGTGTTGTGGACAGCTTGATGTTGTGGACAGCTTAACGTTGTTGACAGCTTAATGTTGTTGACAGCTTAATGTTGACAGCTTAATGTTGACAGCTTAATGTTGACCGCTTAATGTTGACAGCTTAATGTTGACAGCTTAATGTTGTCGACAGCTTAATGTTGTCAACAGCTTAATGTTGTGGACAGCTTGGTGTTGTGGACAGCTTGATGTTGTGGACAGCTTAACGTTGTGGACAGCTTAATGTTGTGGACAGCTTTATGTTGTGGACAGCTTGATGTTGTTGACAGCTTGATGTTATTGACAGCTTGATGTTATTGACAGCTTTATGTTGACTGCCTAATGTTGACAGCTTAATGTTGACAGCTTAATGTTGACAGCTTAATGTTGACAGCTCAATGTTGTTGACAGCTTAATGTTGATAGCTTAATGTTGACAGCTTAATGTTGACAGCTTAATGTTGACAGCTTAATGTTGACAGCTTAATGTTGACAGCTTAATGTTAACAGCTTAATGTTGACAGCTTAATGTTGACAGCATGAAGTTAACAGCTTAATGTTATTGACAGCTTAATGTTGATAGCTTAATGTTGACAGCTTAATGTTGACAGCTTAATGTTGACAGCATGAAGTTAACAGCTTAATGTTGACAGCTTAATGTTGTGGACAGCTTAATGTTGTGGACAGCTTAATGTTGTGGACAGCTTAATGTTGTGGACAGCTTTATGTTGTGGACAGCTTTATGTTCTGGACAGCTTTATGTTGTGGACAGCTTTATTTTGTGGACAGCTTGATGTTGTGGACAGCTTGATGTTGTTGACAGCTTGATGTTATTGACAGCTTGATGTTATTGACAGCTTGATGTTATTGACAGCTTAATGTTGACTGCCTAATGTTGACAGCTTAATGTTGACAGCTTAATGTTGACAGCTTGATGTTGACAGCTCAATGTTGTTCACAGATTAATGTTGACAGCTTAATGTTGACAGCTTAATGTTGACAGCTTAATGTTGACAGCTTAATGTTGACAGCTTAATGTTGACAGCCTAATGATGACAGCATGAAGTTAACAGCTTAATGTTGTTGACAGCTTAATGTTGACAGCTTAATGTTGACAGCTTAATGTTGACAGCTTAATGTTGATAGCTTAATGTTGACAGCTTAATGTTGTTGACAGCTTAATGTTGTTGACAGCTTAATGTTGTGGACAGCCTAACGATGTTGACAGCTTAATGTTGTGGACATCCTAATGTCGACAGCTTAATGTTGTCGACAGCTTAATGTTGTCGAGAGCTTAATGTTGTCGAGAGCTTAATGTTGTCGAGAGCTTAATGTTGTGGACAGCTTAATGTTGTGGACAGCTTAATGTTGACAGCTTAATGTTGACACCTTAATGTTGACAGCTTAATGTTGACAGCTTAATGTTGACAGCTTAATGTTGACAGCATGAAGTTAACAGCTTAATGTTGTTGACAGCTTAATGTTGACAGCTTAATGTTGACAGCATAATGTTGATAGCTTAATGTTGACAGCCTAATGTCGACAGCTTAATGTTGTCGACAGCTTAATGTTGTGGACAGCTTAATGTTGTTGACAGCTTGATGTTGTGGACAGCTTAATGTTGTTGACAGCTTAATGTTGTGTACAGCTTAATGTTGTGGACAGCTTAATGTTGAAGGCTTAATGTTGAAAGCTTAATGCTGTTGAAAGCTTAATGCTGTTGAAAGCTTAATGCTGTTGAAAGCTTAATGCTGTTGAAAGCTTAATGCTGTTGAAAGCTTAATGTCGACAACTTAATGTTGTGGACAGCTTAATGTTGTGGACAGCTTAATGTTGTTGACAGCCTAATGTTCTTGACAGCTTAATGTTGACAGCCTAATGTTGACAACTTAATATTGACACCTTAATGTTGACAGCATAATGTTGACAGCTTAATGTTGACATCCTAATGTCGACAGCTTAATGTTGTCGACAGCTTAATGTTGTGGACAGCTTAATGTTGTGGATAGCTTGATGTTTTGGACAGCTTGATGTTGTGGACAGCTTGATGTTGTTGACAGCTTGATGTTGTTGACAGCTTAATGTTGACAGCTTAATGTTGACAGCTTAATGTTGACAGCTTAATGTTGACAGCTTAATGTTGACAGCTTAATGTTGACAGCTTAATGTTGACATCCTAATGTCGACAGCTTAATGTTGTTGAGAGCTTAATGTTGTGGACAGCTTAATGTTGTGGACAGCTTAATGTTGTGGACAGCTTAATGTTGTGGACAGCTTAATGTTGTGGACAGCTTAATGTTGTGGACAGCTTAATGTTGACGGCTTAATGTTGACAGCTTAATGTTGACAGCTTAATGATGTTGTTGACAGCTTGATGTTATTGACAGCTTGATGTTATTGACAGCTTGATGTTATTGACAGCTTGATGTTATTGACTGCTTAATGTTGACTGCCTAATGTTGACAGCTTAATGTTGACAGCTTAATGTTGACAGCTTGATGTTGACAGCTCAATGTTGTTCACAGCTTAATGTTGACAGCTTAATGTTGACAGCTTAATGTTGACAGCTTAATGTTGACAGCTTAATGTTGACAGCTTAATGTTGATAGCTTAATGTTGACAGCTTAATGTTGACAGCTTAATGTTGACAGCATGAAGTTAACAGCTTAATGTTGTTGACAGCTTAATGTTGACAGCTTAATGTTGACAGCTTAATGTTGACAGCTTAATGTTGATAGCTTAATGTTGACAGCTTAATGTTGACAGCCTAATGTTGACAGCATGAAGTTAACAGCTTAATGTTGTTGACAGCTTAATGTTGACAGCTTAATGTTGACAGCTTAATGTTGACAGCTTAATGTTGATAGCTTAATGTTGACAGCTTAATGTTGTTGACAGCTTAATGTTGTTGACAGCTTAATGTTGTGGACAGCCTAATGTTGTTGACAGCTTAATGTTGCCAGCCTGATGTTGACAACTTAATATTGACAGCTTAATGTTGACAGCTTAATGTTGACATCCTAATGTCGACAGCTTAATGTTGTCGAGAGCTTAATGTTGTCGAGAGCTTAATGTTGTGGACAGCTTAATGTTGTGGTCAGCTTAATGTTGTGGACAGCTTAATGTTGTGAACAGCTTAATGTTGTGGACAGCTTTATGTTGTGGACAGCTTGATGTTGTTGACAGCTTGATGTTATTGACAGCTTGATGTTATTGACAGCTTAATGTTGACTGCCTAATGTTGAAAGCTTAATGTTGACAGCTTAATGTTGACAGCTTGATGTTGACAGCGCAATGTTGTTGACAGCTTAATGTTGACAGCTTAATGTTGACAGCTTAATGTTGACAGATTAATGTTGACAGCATAATGTTCATAGCATAATGTTGACAGCTTAATGTTGTTGACAGCTTAATGTTGTTGACAGCTTAATGTTAACAGCTTAATGTTGACAGCTTAATGTTGACAGCATGAAGTTAACAGCTTAATGTTATTGACAGCTTAATGTTGATAGCTTAATGTTGACAGCTTAATGTTGACAGCATGAAGTTAACAGCTTAATGTTGTTGACAGCTTAATGTTGACAGCTTAATGTTGACAGCTTAATGTTGACAGCTTAATGTTGTGGACAGCTTAATGTTGTGGACAGCTTAATGTTGTGGACAGCTTTATGTTGTGGACAGCTTTATGTTGTGGACAGCTTGATGTTGTTGACGGCTTGATGTTATTGACAGCTTGATGTTATTGACAGCTTGATGTTATTGACTGCTTAATGTTGACTGCCTAATGTTGACAGCTTAATGTTGACAGCTTAATGTTGACAGCTTGATGTTGACAGCTCAATGTTGTTCACAGCTTAATGTTGACAGCTTAATGTTGACAGCTTAATGTTGACAGCTTAATGTTGACAGCTTAATGTTGATAGCTTAATGTTGACAGCTTAATGTTGACAGCTTAATGTTGACAGCATGAAGTTAACAGCTTAATGTTGTTGACAGCTTAATGTTGACAGCTTAATGTTGACAGCTTAATGTTGATAGCTTAATGTTGACAGCTTAATGTTGACAGCCTAATGTTGACAGCATGAAGTTAACAGCTTAATGTTGTTGACAGCTTAATGTTGACAGCTTAATGTTGACAGCTTAATGTTGACAGCTTAATGTTGATAGCTTAATGTTGACAGCTTAATGTTGTTGACAGCTTAATGTTGTTGACAGCTTAATGTTGTGGACAGCCTAATGTTGTTGACAGCTTAATGTTGCCAGCCTGATGTTGACAACTTAATATTGACAGCTTAATGTTGACAGCTTAATGTTGACATCCTAATGTCGACAGCTTAATGTTGTCGAGAGCTTAATGTTGTCGAGAGCTTAATGTTGTGGACAGCTTAATGTTGTGGTCAGCTTAATGTTGTGGACAGCTTAATGTTGTGAACAGCTTAATGTTGTGGACAGCTTTATGTTGTGGACAGCTTGATGTTGTTGACAGCTTGATGTTATTGACAGCTTGATGTTATTGACAGCTTAATGTTGACTGCCTAATGTTGAAAGCTTAATGTTGACAGCTTAATGTTGACAGCTTGATGTTGACAGCGCAATGTTGTTGACAGCTTAATGTTGACAGCTTAATGTTGACAGCTTAATGTTGACAGATTAATGTTGACAGCATAATGTTCATAGCATAATGTTGACAGCTTAATGTTGTTGACAGCTTAATGTTGTTGACAGCTTAATGTTGTTGACAGCTTAATGTTGTGGACAGCCTAATGTTGTTGACAGCTTAATGTTGTTGACAGCTTAATGTTGCCAGCCTGATGTTGACAACTTAATATTGACAGCTTAATGTTGACAGCTTAATGTTGACATCCTAATGTCGACAGCTTAATGTTGTCGAGAGCTTAATGTTGTCGAGAGCTTAATGTTGTGGACAGCTTAATGTTGTGGTCAGCTTAATGTTGTGGACAGCTTAATGTTGTGAACAGCTTAATGTTGTGGACAGCTTTATGTTGTGGACAGCTTGATGTTGTTGACAGCTTGATGTTATTGACAGCTTGATGTTATTGACAGCTTAATGTTGACTGCCTAATGTTGAAAGCTTAATGTTGACAGCTTAATGTTGACAGCTTGATGTTGACAGCGCAATGTTGTTGACAGCTTAATGTTGACAGCTTAATGTTGACAGCTTAATGTTGACAGATTAATGTTGACAGCTTAATGTTGACAGCATGAAGTTAACAGCTTAATGTTGTTGACAGCTTAATGTTGACAGCTTAATGTTGACAGCTTAATGTTGACAGCTTAATGTTGACAGCTTAATGTTGACAGCTTAATCTTGTGAACAGCTTAATGTTGTGGACAGCTTTATGTTGTGGACAGCTTAATGTTGTGGACAGCTCAATGTTGTGGACAGCTTAATGTTGTGGACAGCTTAATGTTGACGACTTAATGTTGACGGCTTAATGTTGACTGCTTAATGTTTACAGCTTAATGTTGACAGCTTAATGTTGACAGCTTAATGTTGTGGACAGCTTAATGTTGTGGACAGCTTAACGTTGTGGACAGCTTAATGTTGTGGACAGCTTAATGTTGTGGACAGCTTTATGTTGTGGACAGCTTTATGTTGTGGATAGCTTGATGTTGTTGACAGCTTGATGTTATTGACAGGTTGATGTTATTGACAGCTTATTGTTGACTGCCTAATGTTGACAGCTTAATGTTGACAGCTTAATGTTGACAGCTTGATGTTGACAGCTCAATGTTGTTGACAGCTTAATGTTGACAGCTTAATGTTGACAGCTTAATGTTGACAGCTTAATGTTGACAGCTTAATGTTAACAGCTTAATGTTGACAGCTTATTGTTGACAGCTTAATGTTGACAGCATGAAGTTAACAGCTTAATGTTGTTGACAGCTTAATGTTGACAGCTTAATGTCGACAGCTTAATGTTGATAGCTTAATGTTGACAGCTTAATGTTGACAGCCTAATGTTGACAGCATGAAGTTAACAGCTTAATGTTGTTGACAGCTTAATGTTGACAGCTTAATGTTGACAGCTTAATGTTGACAGCTTAATGTTGATAGCTTAATGTTGACAGCTTAATGTTGACAGCTTAATGTTGTTGACAGCTTAATGTTGTTGACAGCTTAATGTTGTGGACAGCTTAATGTTGTGGACAGCCTAACGATGTTGACAGCTTAATGTTGTGGACATCCTAATGTCAACTCCTTAATGTTGTCGACAGCTTAATGTTGTTGAGAGCTTAATGTTGTCGAGAGCTTAATGTTGTCGAGAGCTTAATGTTGTCGAGAGCTTAATGTTGTGGACAGCTTAATGTTGTGGACAGCTTAATGTTGTGGACAGCTTAATGTTGTGAACAGCTTAATGTTGTGGACAGCTTAATGTTGACAGCTTAATGTTGACGGCTTAATGTTGACGGCTTAATGTTGACAGCTTAATGTTGACAGCTTTATGTTGACAGCTTAATGTTGTCGACAGCTTAATGTTGTTGACTACTTAAGATTGTGGACAGCTTAATGTTGTTGACAGCTTGATGTTGTGGACAGCTTAATGTTGTTGACAGCTTAATGTTGTGTACAGCTTAATGTTGTGGACAGCTTAATGTTGAAGGCTTAATGTTGAAAGCTTAATGCTGTTGAAAGCTTAAAGCTGTTGAAAGCTTAATGCTGTTGAAAGCCTAATGCTGTTGAAAGCTTAATGCTGTTGAAAGCTTAATGCTGTTGAAAGCTTAATGTCGACAACTTAATGTTGTGGACAGCTTAATGTTGTGGACAGCTTAATGTTGATGACAGCTTAATGTTCTTGACAGCTTAATGTTGACAGCCTAATGTTGACAACTTAATATTGACACCTTAATGTTGACAGCATAATGTTGACAGCTTAATGTTGACATCCTAATGTCGACAGCTTAATGTTGTCGACAGCTTAATGTTGTGGACAGCTTAATGTTGTGGATAGCTTGATGTTTTGGACAGCTTGATGTTGTGGACAGCTTGATGTTGTTGACAGCTTGATGTTGTTGACAGCTTAATGTTGACAGCTTAATGTTGACAGCTTAATGTTGACAGCTTAATGTTGACAGCTTAATGTTGACAGCTTAATGTTGACAGCTTAATGTTGACAGCTTAATGTTGACATCCTAATGTCGACAGCTTAATGTTGTCGAGAGCTTAATGTTGTGGACAGCTTAATGTTGTGGACAGCTTAATGTTGTTGACAGCTTAATGTTGTGGACAGCTTAATGTTGTGGACAGCTTAATGTTGACGGCTTAATGTTGACAGCTTAATGTTGACAGCTTAATGTTGACAGCTTAATGTTGACAGCTTAATGTTGACAGCTTAATGTTGATGGCTTAATGTTGACGGCTTAATGATGACAGCTTAATGTTGACAGCTTAATGTTGACAGCTTAATGTTGTGGACAGCTTAATGTTGTGGACAGCTTTATGTTGTGGACAGCTTGATGTTGTTGACAGCTTGATGTTATTGACAGCTTGATGTTATTGACAGCTTAATGTTGACTGCCTAATGTTGACAGCTTGATGTTGACAGCTTAATGTTGACAGCTTAATGTTGACAGCTTAATGTTGACAGCTCAATGTTGTTGACAGCTTAATGTTGATAGCTTAATGTTGACAGCTTAATGTTGACAGCTTAATGTTGACAGCTTAATGTTGACAGCTTAATGTTGACAGCTTAATGTTGACAGCTTAATGTTAACAGCTTAATGTTGACAGCTTAATGTTGACAGCATGAAGTTAACAGCTTAATGTTATTGACAGCTTAATGTTGATAGCTTAATGTTGACAGCTTAATGTTGACAGCTTAATGTTGACAGCATGAAGTTAACAGCTTAATGTTGTTGACAGCTTTATGTTGACAGCTTAATGTTGACAGCTTAATGTTGACAGCTTAATGTTGTGGACAGCTTAATGTTGTGGACAGCTTAATGTTGTGGACAGCTTAATGTTGTGGACAGCTTTATGTTGTGGACAGCTTTATGTTGTGGACAGCTTGATGTTGTTGACAGCTTGATGTTATTGACAGCTTGATGTTATTGACAGCTTGATGTTATTGACTGCTTAATGTTGACTGCCTAATGTTGACAGCTTAATGTTGACAGCTTAATGTTGACAGCTTGATGTTGACAGCTCAATGTTGTTCACAGCTTAATGTTGACAGCTTAATGTTGACAGCTTAATGTTGACAGCTTAATGTTGACAGCTTAATGTTGATAGCTTAATGTTGACAGCTTAATGTTGACAGCTTAATGTTGACAGCATGAAGTTAACAGCTTAATGTTGTTGACAGCTTAATGTTGACAGCTTAATGTTGACAGCTTAATGTTGACAGCTTAATGTTGATAGCTTAATGTTGACAGCTTAATGTTGACAGGATGAAGTTAACAGCTTAATGTTGTTGACGGCTTAATGTTGACAGCTTAATGTTGACAGCTTAATGTTGATAGCTTAATGTTGACAGCTTAATGTTGACAGCTTAAAGATGACAGCATGAAGTTAACAGCTTAATGTTGTTGACAGCTTAATGTGGACAGCTTAATGTTGACAGCTTAATGTTGACAGCTTAATGTTGATAGCTTAATGTTGACAGCTTAATGTTGTTGACAGCTTAATGTTGTTGACAGCTTAATGTTGTGGACAGCCTAATGATGTTGACAGCTTAATGTTGTGGACATCCTAATGTCGACAGCTTAATGTTGTCGACAGCTTAATGTTGTCGACAGCTTAATGTTGTCGAGAGCTTAATGTTGTCGAGAGCTTAATGTTGTCGAGAGCTTAATGTTGTGGACAGCTTAATGTTGTGGACAGCTTAATGTTGACAGCTTAATATTGACACCTTAATGTTGACAGCTTAATGTTGACAGCTTAATGTTGACAGCTTAATGTTGACAGCATGAAGTTATCAGCTTAATGTTGTTGACAGCTTAATGTTGACGGCTTAATGTTGACGGCTTAATGTTGACAGCTTAATGTTGACAGCTTTATGTTGACAGCTTAATGTTGTCGACAGCTTAATGTTGTTGACTGCTTAAGATTGTGGACAGCCTAATGTTGTTGACAGCTTAATGTTGTGGACATCCTAATGTCGACGGCTTAATGTTGTCGAGAGCTTAATGTAGTCGAGAGCTTAATGTTGTGGACAGCTTAATGTTGTGAACAGCTTAATGTTGTGGACAGCTTAATGTTGTGAACAGCTTAATGTTGTGGACAGCTTAATGTTGACAGCTTAATGTTGACGGCTTAATGTTGACGGCTTAATTTTGACAGCTTAATGTTGACAGCTTTATGTTGACAGCTTAATGTTGTCGACAGCTTAATGTTGTGGACAGCTTAATGTTGTGGACAGCTTAATGTTGTGGACATCTTGATGTTGTGGACAGCTTGATGTTGTTGACAGCTTGATGTTGTTGACAGCTTAATGTTGACAGCTTAATTTTCACAGCTTAATGTTGACAGCTTAATGTTGCCAGCTTAATGTTGACACCCTAATGTTGACAGCTTAATGTTGTCGAGAGTATAATGTTGTGGACAGCTTAATGTTGTGGACAGCTTAATGTTGTGGACAGCTTAATGTTGACGGCTTAATGTTGACGGCTTAATGTTGACGGCTGAATGTTGACGGCTAAATGTTGACAGCTTCATATTGACAGCTTAATGTTGACAGCTTAATGTTGACAGCTTAATGTTGTGGACAGCTTAATGTTGTGGACAGCTTAATGTTGTGGATAGCTTGATGTTTTGGACAGCTTGATGTTGTGGACAGCTTGATGTTGTTGACAGCTTGATGTTGTTGACAGCTTGATGTTGTTGACAGCTTAATGTTGACAGCTTAATGTTGACAGCTTAATGTTGACAGCTTAATGTTGACAGCTTAATGTTGACAGCTTAATGTTGACAGCTTAATGTTGACAGCTTAATGTTGACATCCTAATGTCGACAGCTTAATGTTGTCGAGAGCTTAATGTTGTGGACAGCTTAATGTTGTGGACAGCTTAATGTTGACGGCTTAATGTTGACAGCTTAATGTTGACAGCTTAATGTTGACAGCTTAATGTTGACAGCTTAATGTTGACAGCTTAATGTTGATGGCTTAATGTTGACGGCTTAATGATGACAGCTTAATGTTGACAGCTTAATGTTGACAGCTTAATGTTGTGGACAGCTTAATGTTGTGGACAGCTTAATGTTGTGGACAGCTTAATGTTGTGGACAGCTTTATGTTGTGGACAGCTTGATGTTGTTGACAGCTTGATGTTATTGACAGCTTGATGTTATTGACAGCTTAATGTTGACTGCCTAATGTTGACTGCCTAATGTTGACAGCTTGATGTTGACAGCTTAATGTTGACAGCTTAATGTTGACAGCTTAATGTTGTTGACAGCTTAATGTTGACAGCTTAATGTTGACAGCTTAATGTTGACTGCTTAATGTGGACAGCATAATGTTCATAGCATAATGTTGACAGCTTAATGTTGTTGACAGCTTAATGTTGTTGACAGCTTAATGTTGTTGACAGCTTAATGTTGTGGACAGCCTAATGTTGTTGACAGCTTAATGTTGTTGACAGCTTAATGTTGCCAGCCTGATGTTGACAACTTAATATTGACAGCTTAATGTTGACAGCTTAATGTTGACATCCTAATGTCGACAGCTTAATGTTGTCGAGAGCTTAATGTTGTCGAGAGCTTAATGTTGTGGACAGCTTAATGTTGTGGTCAGCTTAATGTTGTGGACAGCTTAATGTTGTGAACAGCTTAATGTTGTGGACAGCTTTATGTTGTGGACAGCTTGATGTTGTTGACAGCTTGATGTTATTGACAGCTTGATGTTATTGACAGCTTAATGTTGACTGCCTAATGTTGAAAGCTTAATGTTGACAGCTTAATGTTGACAGCTTGATGTTGACAGCGCAATGTTGTTGACAGCTTAATGTTGACAGCTTAATGTTGACAGCTTAATGTTGACAGATTAATGTTGACAGCTTAATGTTGACAGCATGAAGTTAACAGCTTAATGTTGTTGACAGCTTAATGTTGACAGCTTAATGTTGACAGCTTAATGTTGACAGCTTAATGTTGCGAGCTTAATGTTGACAGCTTAATCTTGTGAACAGCTTAATGTTGTGGACAGCTTAATGTTGTGGACAGCTTAATGTTGTGGACAGCTTAATGTTGTGGACAGCTTAATGTTGTGGACAGCTTAATGTTGACGGCTTAATGTTGACGGCTTAATGTTGACAGCTTAATGTTGACAGCTTAATGTTGACAGCTTAATGTTGACAGCTTAATGTTGTGGACAGCTTAATGTTGTGGACAGCTTAACATTGTGGACAGCTTAATGTTGTGGACAGCTTAATGTTGTGGACAGCTTTATGTTGTGGACAGCTTTATGTTGTGGATAGCTTGATGTTGTTGACAGCTTGATGTTATAGACAGGTTGATGTTATTGACAGCTTAATGTTGACTGCCTAATGTTGACAGCTTAATGTTGACAGCTTAATGTTGACAGCTTGATGTTGACAGCTCAATGTTGTTGACAGCTTAATGTTGACAGCTTAATGTTGACAGCTTAATGTTGACAGCTTAATGTTGACAGCTTTATGTTAACAGCTTAATGTTGACAGCTTATTGTTGACAGCTTAATGTTGACAGCATGAAGTTAACAGCTTAATGTTGTTGACAGCTTAATGTTGACAGCTTAATGTCGACAGCTTAATGTTGATAGCTTAATGTTGACAGCTTAATGTTGACAGCCTAATGTTGACAGCATGAAGTTAACAGCTTAATGTTGTTGACAGCTTAATGTTGACAGCTTAATGTTGACAGCTTAATGTTGACAGCTTAATGTTGATAGCTTAATGTTGACAGCTTAATGTTGTTGACAGCTTAATGTTGTTGACAGCTTAATGTTGTGGACAGCCTAATGTTGTCGACAGCTTAATGTTGTGGACATCCTAATGTCAACTCCTTAATGTTGTCGACAGCTTAATGTTGTTGAGAGCTTAATGTTGTCGAGAGCTTAATGTTGTCGAGAGCTTAATGTTGTCGAGAGCTTAATGTTGTGGACAGCTTAATGTTGTGGACAGCTTAATGTTGTGGACAGCTTAATGTTGTGAACAGCTTAATGTTGTGGACAGCTTAATGTTGACAGCTTAATGTTGACGGCTTAATGTTGACGGCTTAATGTTGACAGCTTAATGTTGACAGCTTTATGTTGACAGCTTAATGTTGTCGACAGCTTAATGTTGTTGACTGCTTAAGATTGTGGACAGCCTAATGTTGTTGACAGCTTAATGTTGTGGACATCCTAATGTCGACGGTTTAATGTTGTCGAGAGCTTAATGTTGTCGAGAGCTTAATGTTGTGGACAGCTTAATGTTGTGGACAGCTTAATGTTGTGGACAGCTTAATGTTGTGAACAGCTTAATGTTGTGGAGAGCTTAATGTTGACAGCTTAATGTTGACGGCTTAATGTTGACGGCTTAATGTTAACAGCTTAATGTTGACAGCTTAATGTTGTCGACAGCTTAATGTTGTCGACAGCTTAATGTTGTGGACAGCTTGATGTTGTGGACATCTTGATGTTGTGGACAGCTTGATGTTGTTGACAGCTTGATGTTGTTGACAGCTTAATGTTGACAGCTTAATTTTGACAGCTTAATGTTGACAGCTTAATGTTGCCAGCTTAATGTTGACACCCTAATGTTGACAGCTTAATGTTGTCGAGAGTATAATGTTGTGGACAGCTTAATGTTGTGGACAGCTTAATGTTGTGGACAGCTTAATGTTGTGGACAGCTTAATGTTGACGGCTTAATGTTGACGGCTTAATGTTGACGGCTTAATGTTGACGGCTTAATGTTGACAGCTTCATATTGACAGCTTAATGTTGACAGCTTAATGTTGACAGCTTAATGTTGACAGCTTAATGTTGTGGACAGCTTAATGTTGTGGACAGCTTAATGTTGTGGACAGCTTAATGTTGTGGACAGCTTTATGTTGTGGACAGCTTGATGTTGTTGACAGCTTGATGTTATTGACAGCTTGATGTTATTGACAGCTTAATGTTTACTGCCTAATGTTGACAGCTTAATGTTGACAGCTTAATGTTGACAGCTTAATGTTGACAGCTTAATGTTGTTGACAGCTTAATGTTGACAGCTTAATGTTGACAGCTTAATGTTGACTGCTTAATGTGGACAGCATAATGTTCATAGCATAATGTTGACAGCTTAATGTTGTTGACAGCTTAATGTTGTTGACAGCTTAATGTTGTTGACAGCTTAATGTTGTTGACAGCTTAATGTTGTGGACAGCCTAATGTTGTTGACAGCTTAATGTTGTTGACAGCTTAATGTTGCCAGCCTGATGTTGACAACTTAATATTGACAGCTTAATGTTGACAGCTTAATGTTGACATCCTAATGTCGACAGCTTAATGTTGTCGACAGCTTAATGTTGTCGAGAGCTTAATGTTGTGGACATCCTAATGTCAACTCCTTAATGTTGTCGACAGCTTAATGTTGTTGAGAGCTTAATGTTGTCGAGAGCTTAATGTTGTCGAGAGCTTGATGTTGTCGAGAGCTTAATGTTGTGGACAGCTTAATGTTGTGGACAGCTTAATGTTGTGGACAGCTTAATGTTGTGAACAGCTTAATGTTGTGGACAGCTTAATGTTGACAGCTTAATGTTGACGGCTTAATGTTGACGGCTTAATGTTGACAGCTTAATGTTGACAGCTTTATGTTGACAGCTTAATGTTGTCGACAGCTTAATGTTGTTGACTGCTTAAGATTGTGGACAGCCTAATGTTGTTGACAGCTTAATGTTGTGGACATCCTAATGTCGACGGTTTAATGTTGTCGAGAGCTTAATGTTGTCGAGAGCTTAATGTTGTGGACAGCTTAATGTTGTGGACAGCTTAATGTTGTGGACAGCTTAATGTTGTGAACAGCTTAATGTTGTGGAGAGCTTAATGTTGACAGCTTAATGTTGACGGCTTAATGTTGACGGCTTAATGTTGACAGCTTAATGTTGACAGCTTAATGTTGTCGACAGCTTAATGTTGTCGACAGCTTAATGTTGTGGACAGCTTGATGTTGTGGACATCTTGATGTTGTGGACAGCTTGATGTTGTTGACAGCTTGATGTTGTTGACAGCTTAATGTTGACAGCTTAATTTTGACAGCTTAATGTTGACAGCTTAATGTTGCCAGCTTAATGTTGACACCCTAATGTTGACAGCTTAATGTTGTCGAGAGTATAATGTTGTGGACAGCTTAATGTTGTGGACAGCTTAATGTTGTGGACAGCTTAATGTTGTGGACAGCTTAATGTTGACGGCTTAATGTTGACGGCTTAATGTTGACGGCTTAATGTTGACGGCTTAATGTTGACAGCTTCATATTGACAGCTTAATGTTGACAGCTTAATGTTGACAGCTTAATGTTGACAGCTTAATGTTGTGGACAGCTTAATGTTGTGGACAGCTTAATGTTGTGGACAGCTTAATGTTGTGGACAGCTTTATGTTGTGGACAGCTTGATGTTGTTGACAGCTTGATGTTATTGACAGCTTGATGTTATTGACAGCTTAATGTTTACTGCCTAATGTTGACAGCTTAATGTTGACAGCTTAATGTTGACAGCTTAATGTTGACAGCTTAATGTTGTTGACAGCTTAATGTTGACAGCTTAATGTTGACAGCTTAATGTTGACTGCTTAATGTGGACAGCATAATGTTCATAGCATAATGTTGACAGCTTAATGTTGTTGACAGCTTAATGTTGTTGACAGCTTAATGTTGTTGACAGCTTAATGTTGTTGACAGCTTAATGTTGTGGACAGCCTAATGTTGTTGACAGCTTAATGTTGTTGACAGCTTAATGTTGCCAGCCTGATGTTGACAACTTAATATTGACAGCTTAATGTTGACAGCTTAATGTTGACATCCTAATGTCGACAGCTTAATGTTGTCGACAGCTTAATGTTGTCGAGAGCTTAATGTTGTGGACAGCTTAATGTTGTGGATAGCTTGATGTTGTGGACAGCTTGATGTTGTGGACAGCTTGATGTTGTTGACAGCTTGATGTTGTTGACGGCTTAATGTTGACAGCTTAATGTTGACAGCTTAATGTTGACAGCTTAATGTTGACAGCTTAATGTTGATAGCTTAATGTTGACATCCTAATGTCGACAGCTTAATGTCGTCGAGAGCTTAATGTTGTGGACCGCTTAATGTTGTGGACAGCTTAATGTTGTGGACAGCTTAATGTTGTAGACAGCTTTATGTTGACGGCTTAATGTTGACGGCTTAATGTTGACGGCTTAATGTTGACAGCTTAATGTTGACAGCTTAATGTTGACAGCTTAATGTTGATAGCTTAATGTTGACATCCAAATGTCGACAGCTTAATGTTGTCGAGAGCTTAATGTTGTGGACAGCTTAATGTTGTGGACAGCTTAATGTTGTGGACAGCTTAATGTTGTGAACAGCTTAATGTTGTGGACAGCTTAATGTTGACAGCTTAATGTTGACGGCTTAATGTTGACGGCTTAATGTTGACAGCTTAATGTTGACAGCTTTATGTTGACAGCTTAATGTTGTCGACAGCTTAATGTTGTGGACAGCTTGATGTTGTGGACAGCTTGATGTTGTGGACAGCTTGATGTTGTTGACAGCTTGATGTTGTTGACAGCTTAATGTTGACAGCTTAATTTTGACAGCTTAATGTTGACAGCTTAATGTTGCCAGCTTAATGTTGACACCCTAATGTTGACAGCTTAATGTTGTCGAGAGTATAATGTTGTGGACAGCTTAATGTTGTGGACAGCTTAATGTTGTGGACAGCTTAATGTTGTGGACAGCTTAATGTTGACGGCTTAATGTTGACGGCTTAATGTTGACGGCTTAATGTTGACGGCTTAATGTTGACAGCTTCATGTTGACAGCTTAATGTTGACAGCTTAATGTTGACAGCTTAATGTTGACAGCTTAATGTTGTGGACAGCTTAATGTTGTGGACAGCTTAATGTTGTGGACAGCTTAATGTTGTGGACAGCTTTATGTTGTGGACAGCTTTATGTTGTGGACAGCTTGATGTTGTTGACAGCTTGATGTTATTGACAGCTTGATGTTATTGACAGCTTAATGTTGACTGCCTATTCTTGACAGCTTAATGTTGACAGCTTAATGTTGACAGCTTAATGTTGACAGCTTAATGTTGACAGCTTAATGTTGTTGACAGCTTAATGTTGACGGCTTAATGTTGACGGCTTAATGTTGACGGCTTAATGTTGACAGCTTCATATTGACAGCTTAATGTTGACAGCTTAATGTTGACAGCTTAATGTTGACAGCTTAATGTTGTGGACAGCTTAATGTTGTGGACAGCTTAATGTTGTGGACAGCTTAATGTTGTGGACAGCTTTATGTTGTGGACAGCTTGATGTTGTTGACAGCTTAATGTTGTTGACAGCTTAATGTTGTTGACAGCTTAATGTTGTGGACAGCCTAATGTTGTTGACAGCTTAATGTTGTTGACAGCTTAATGTTGCCAGCCTGATGTTGACAACTTAATATTGACAGCTTAATGTTGACAGCTTAATGTTGACATCCTAATGTCGACAGCTTAATGTTGTCGACAGCTTAATGTTGTCGAGAGCTTAATGTTGTGGACAGCTTAATGTTGTGGATAGCTTGATGTTGTGGACAGCTTGATGTTGTGGACAGCTTGATGTTGTTGACAGCTTGATGTTGTTGACGGCTTAATGTTGACAGCTTAATGTTGACAGCTTAATGTTGACAGCTTAATGTTGACAGCTTAATGTTGACAGCTTAATGTTGATAGCTTAATGTTGACATCCTAATGTCGACAGCTTAATGTCGTCGAGAGCTTAATGTTGTGGACCGCTTAATGTTGTGGACAGCTTAATGTTGTGGACAGCTTAATGTTGTAGACAGCTTTATGTTGACGGCTTAATGTTGACGGCTTAATGTTGACGGCTTAATGTTGACAGCTTAATGTTGACAGCTTAATGTTGACAGCTTAATGTTGACAGCTTAATGTTGACATCCAAATGTCGACAGCTTAATGTTGTGGACAGCTTAATGTTGTGGACAGCTTAATGTTGTGGACAGCTTAATGTTGTGGACAGCTTAATGTTGTGGACAGCTTAATGTTGTGGACAGCTTAATGTTGCAGCTTAATGTTGACGGCTTAATGTTGACAGCTTAATGTTGACAGCTTAATGTTGACAGCTTAATGTTGTGGACAGCTTAATGTTGTGGACAGCTTAATGTTGTGGACAGCTTAATGTTGTGGACAGCTTAATGTTGTGGACAGCTTTATGTTGTGGACAGCTTGATGTTGTTGACAGCTTGATGTTATTGACAGCTTGATGTTATTGATAGCTTAATGTTGACTGCCTAATGTTGACAGCTTAATGTTGACTGCTTAATGTTGACAGCTTAATGTTGACAGCTTGATGTTGACAGCTTAATGTTGTTGACAGCTTAATGTTGACAGCTTAATGTTGACAGCTTAATGTTGACAGCTTAATGTTGACAGCTTAATGTTGACAGCTTAATGTTGACAGCTTAATGTTGACACCTTAATGTTGACAGCATGAAGTTAACAGCTTAATGTTGTTGACAGCTTAGTGTTGACAGCTTAATGTTGACAGCTTAATGTTGACAGCTTAATGTTGATAGCTTAATGTTGACAGCTTAATGTTGTTGACAGCTTAATGTTGTTGACTGCTTAATGTTGTGGACAGCCTAATGTTGTTGACAGCTTAATGTTGTGGACATCCTAATGTCGACGGCTTAATGTTGTCGAGAGCTTAATGTTGTCGAGAGCTTAATGTTGTGGACAGCTTAATGTTGTGGACAGCTTAATGTTGTGGACAGCTTAATGTTGTGGACAGCTTAATGTTGTGAACAGCTTAATGTTGTGGACAGCTTAATGTTGACAGCTTAATGTTGACGGCTTAATGTTGATGGCTTAATGTTGACAGCTTAATGTTGACAGCTTTATGTTGACAGCTTAATGTTGTCGACAGCTTAATGTTGTGGACAGCTTGATGTTGTGGACAGCTTGATGTTGTGGACAGCTTGATGTTGTTGACAGCTTGATGTTGTTGACAGCTTAATGTTGACAGCTTAATTTTGACAGCTTAATGTTGACAGCTTAATGTTGCCAGCTTAATGTTGACACCCTAATGTTGACAGCTTAATGTTGTCGAGAGTATAATGTTGTGGACAGCTTAATGTTGTGGACAGCTTAATGTTGTGGACAGCTTAATGTTGTGGACAGCTTAATGTTGACGGCTTAATGTTGACGGCTTAATGTTGACGGCTTAATGTTGACGGCTTAATGTTGACAGCTTCATGTTGACAGCTTAATGTTGACAGCTTAATGTTGACAGCTTAATGTTGTGGACAGCTTAATGTTGTGGACAGCTTAATGTTGTGGACAGCTTAATGTTGTGGACAGCTTTATGTTGTGGACAGCTTTATGTTGTGGACAGCTTTATGTTGTGGACAGCTTGATGTTGTTGACAGCTTGATGTTATTGACAGCTTGATGTTATTGACAGCTTAATGTTGACTGCCTATTCTTGACAGCTTAATGTTGACAGCTTAATGTTGACAGCTTAATGTTGACAGCTTAATGTTGTTGACAGCTTAATGTTGACAGCTTAATGTTGACAGCTTAATGTTGAAAGCTTAATGTTGACAGCTTAATGGTAACAGCTTAATGTTGACAGCATGAAGTTAACAGCTTTATGTTGTTGACAGCTTAATGTTAACAGCTTAATGTTGACAGCTTATTTTTGACAGCTTAATGTTGACAGCATGAAGTTAACAGCTTAATGTTGTTGACAGCTTAATGTTGACAGCTTAATGTCGACAGCTTAATGTTGATAGCTTAATGTTGACAGCTTAATGTTGACAGCTTAATGTTGACACCTTAATGTTGACAGCATGAAGTTAACAGCTTAATGTTGTTGACAGCTTAGTGTTGACAGCTTAATGTTGACAGCTTAATGTTGACAGCTTAATGTTGATAGCTTAATGTTGACAGCTTAATGTTGTTGACAGCTTAATGTTGTTGACTGCTTAATGTTGTGGACAGCCTAATGTTGTTGACAGCTTAATGTTGTGGACATCCTAATGTCGACGGCTTAATGTTGTCGAGAGCTTAATGTTGTCGAGAGCTTAATGTTGTCGAGAGCTTAATGTTGTGGACAGCTTAATGTTGTGGACAGCTTAATGTTGTGGACAGCTTAATGTTGTGAACAGCTTAATGTTGTGGACAGCTTAATGTTGACAGCTTAATGTTGACGGCTTAATGTTGACGGCTTAATGTTGACAGCTTAATGTTGACAGCTTTATGTTGACAGCTTAATGTTGTCGACAGCTTAATGTTGTCGACAGCTTAATGTTGTGGACAGCTTGATGTTGTGGACAGCTTGATGTTGTGGACAGCTTGATGTTGTTGACAGCTTGATGTTGTTGACAGCTTAATGTTGACAGCTTAATTTTGACAGCTTAATGTTGACAGCTTAATGTTGCCAGCTTAATGTTGACACCCTAATGTTGACAGCTTAATGTTGTCGAGAGTATAATGTTGTGGACAGCTTAATGTTGTGGACAGCTCAATGTTGTGGACAGCTTAATGTTGTGGACAGCTTAATGTTGTGGACAGCTTAATGTTGACGGCTTAATGTTGACGGCTTAATGTTGACGGCTTAATGTTGACGGCTTAATGTTGACAGCTTCATGTTGACAGCTTAATGTTGACAGCTTAATGTTGACAGCTTAATGTTGACAGCTTAATGTTGTGGACAGCTTAATGTTGTGGACAGCTTAATGTTGTGGACAGCTTAATGTTGTGGACAGCTTAATGTTGTGGACAGCTTTATGTTTTGGACAGCTTTATGTTGTGGACAGCTTGATGTTGTTGACAGCTTGATGTTATTGACAGCTTAATGTTGACTGCCTATTCTTGACAGCTTAATGTTGACAGCTTAATGTTGACAGCTTAATGTTGACAGCTTAATGTTGTTGACAGCTTAATGTTGACAGCTTAATGTTGACAGCTTAATGTTGAAAGCTTAATGTTGACAGCTTAATGGTAACAGCTTAATGTTGACAGCATGAAGTTAACAGCTTTATGTTGTTGACAGCTTAATGTTAACAGCTTAATGTTGACAGCTTATTGTTGACAGCTTAATGTTGACAGCATGAAGTTAACAGCTTAATGTTGTTGACAGCTTAATGTTGACAGCTTAATGTCGACAGCTTAATGTTGATAGCTTAATGTTGACAGCTTAATGTTGACAGCTTAATGTTGACACCTTAATGTTGACAGCATGAAGTTAACAGCTTAATGTTGTTGACAGCTTAGTGTTGACAGCTTAATGTTGACAGCTTAATGTTGACAGCTTAATGTTGATAGCTTAATGTTGACAGCTTAATGTTGTTGACAGCTTAATGTTGTTGACTGCTTAATGTTGTGGACAGCCTAATGTTGTTGACAGCTTAATGTTGTGGACATCCTAATGTCGACGGCTTAATGTTGTCGAGAGCTTAATGTTGTCGAGAGCTTAATGTTGTCGAGAGCTTAATGTTGTGGACAGCTTAATGTTGTGGACAGCTTAATGTTGTGGACAGCTTAATGTTGTGAACAGCTTAATGTTGTGGACAGCTTAATGTTGACAGCTTAATGTTGACGGCTTAATGTTGACGGCTTAATGTTGACAGCTTAATGTTGACAGCTTTATGTTGACAGCTTAATGTTGTCGACAGCTTAATGTTGTCGACAGCTTAATGTTGTGGACAGCTTGATGTTGTGGACAGCTTGATGTTGTGGACAGCTTGATGTTGTTGACAGCTTGATGTTGTTGACAGCTTAATGTTGACAGCTTAATTTTGACAGCTTAATGTTGACAGCTTAATGTTGCCAGCTTAATGTTGACACCCTAATGTTGACAGCTTAATGTTGTCGAGAGTATAATGTTGTGGACAGCTTAATGTTGTGGACAGCTTAATGTTGTGGACAGCTTAATGTTGACGGCTTAATGTTGACGGCTTAATGTTGACAGCTTAATGTTGACAGCTTCATGTTGACAGCTTAATGTTGACAGCTTAATGTTGACAGCTTAATGTTGACAGCTTAATGTTGTGGACAGCTTAATGTTGTGGACAGCTTAATGTTGTGGACAGCTTTATGTTGTGGACAGCTTTATGTTGTGGACAGCTTTATGTTGTGGACAGCTTGATGTTGTTGACAGCTTGATGTTATTGACAGCTTGATGTTATTGACAGCTTAATGTTGACTGCCTATTCTTGACAGCTTAATGTTGACAGCTTAATGTTGACAGCTTAATGTTGTGGACAGCTTAATGTTGACAGCTTAATGTTGACAGCTTAATGTTGACAGCTTAATGTTGACAGCTTAATGGTAACAGCTTAATGTTGACAGCATGAAGTTAACAGCTTTATGTTGTTGACAGCTTAATGTTAACAGCTTAATGTTGACAGCTTATTGTTGACAGCTTAATGTTGACAGCATGAAGTTAACAGCTTAATGTTGTTGACAGCTTAATGTTGACAGCTTAATGTCCACAGCTTAATGTTGATAGCTTAATGTTGACAGCTTAATGTTGACAGCCTAATGTTGACAGCATGAAGTTAACAGCTTAATGTTGTTGACAGCTTAATGTTGACAGCTTAATGTTGACAGCTTAATGTTGACAGCTTAATGTTGATAGCTTAATGTTGACAGCTTAATGTTGTTGACAGCTTAATGTTGTTGACAGCTTAATGTTGTGGACAGCCTAATGTTGTCGACAGCTTAATGTTGTGGACATCCTAATGTCAACTCCTTAATGTTGTCGACAGCTTAATGTTGTTGAGAGCTTAATGTTGTCGAGAGCTTAATGTTGTCGAGAGCTTAATGTTGTGGACAGCTTAATGTTGTGGACAGCTTAATGTTGTGGACAGCTTAATGTTGTGGACAGCTTAATGTTGACAGCTTAATGTTGACGGCTTAATGTTGACGGCTTAATGTTGACAGCTTAATGTTGACAGCTTTATGTTGACAGCTTAATGTTGTCGACAGCTTAATGTTGTTGACTGCTTAAGATTGTGGACAGCCTAATGTTGTTGACAGCTTAATGTTGTGGACATCCTAATGTCGACGGCTTAATGTTGTCGAGAGCTTAATGTTGTGGACAGCTTAATGTTGTGGACAGCTTAATGTTGTGGACAGCTTAATGTTGTGAACAGCTTAATGTTGTGGACAGCTTAATGTTGACAGCTTAATGTTGACGGCTTAATGTTGACGGCTTAATGTTGACAGCTTAATGTTGACAGCTTTATGTTGACAGCTTAATGTTGTGGACAGCTTTATGTTGTGGACAGCTTGATGTTGTTGACAGCTTGATGTTATTGACAGCTTGATGTTATTGACAGCTTAATGTTGACTGCCTAATGTTGACAGCTTAATGTTGACAGCTTAATGTTGACAGCTTAATGTTGACAGCTTAATGTTGACTGCTTAATGTGGACAGCATAATGTTCATAGCATAATGTTGACAGCTTAATGTTGTTGACAGCTTAATGTTGTTGACAGCTTAATGTTGTTGACAGCTTAATGTTGTGGACAGCCTAATGTTGTTGACAGCTTAATGTTGTTGACAGCTTAATGTTGCCAGCCTGATGTTGACAACTTAATATTGACAGCTTAATGTTGACAGCTTAATGTTGACAGCTTAATGTTGACATCCTAATGTCGACAGCTTAATGTTGTCGACAGCTTAATGTTGTCGAGAGCTTAATGTTGTGGACAGCTTAATGTTGTGGACAGCTTAATGTTGTGGACAGCTTAATGTTGTGGACAGCTTAATGTTGTGGACAGCTTTATGTTTTGGACAGCTTTATGTTGTGGACAGCTTGATGTTGTTGACAGCTTGATGTTATTGACAGCTTAATGTTGACTGCCTATTCTTGACAGCTTAATGTTGACAGCTTAATGTTGACAGCTTAATGTTGACAGCTTAATGTTGTTGACAGCTTAATGTTGACAGCTTAATGTTGACAGCTTAATGTTGAAAGCTTAATGTTGACAGCTTAATGGTAACAGCTTAATGTTGACAGCATGAAGTTAACAGCTTTATGTTGTTGACAGCTTAATGTTAACAGCTTAATGTTGACAGCTTATTGTTGACAGCTTAATGTTGACAGCATGAAGTTAACAGCTTAATGTTGTTGACAGCTTAATGTTGACAGCTTAATGTCGACAGCTTAATGTTGATAGCTTAATGTTGACAGCTTAATGTTGACAGCTTAATGTTGACACCTTAATGTTGACAGCATGAAGTTAACAGCTTAATGTTGTTGACAGCTTAGTGTTGACAGCTTAATGTTGACAGCTTAATGTTGACAGCTTAATGTTGATAGCTTAATGTTGACAGCTTAATGTTGTTGACAGCTTAATGTTGTTGACTGCTTAATGTTGTGGACAGCCTAATGTTGTTGACAGCTTAATGTTGTGGACATCCTAATGTCGACGGCTTAATGTTGTCGAGAGCTTAATGTTGTCGAGAGCTTAATGTTGTCGAGAGCTTAATGTTGTGGACAGCTTAATGTTGTGGACAGCTTAATGTTGTGGACAGCTTAATGTTGTGAACAGCTTAATGTTGTGGACAGCTTAATGTTGACAGCTTAATGTTGACGGCTTAATGTTGACGGCTTAATGTTGACAGCTTAATGTTGACAGCTTTATGTTGACAGCTTAATGTTGTCGACAGCTTAATGTTGTCGACAGCTTAATGTTGTGGACAGCTTGATGTTGTGGACAGCTTGATGTTGTGGACAGCTTGATGTTGTTGACAGCTTGATGTTGTTGACAGCTTAATGTTGACAGCTTAATTTTGACAGCTTAATGTTGACAGCTTAATGTTGCCAGCTTAATGTTGACACCCTAATGTTGACAGCTTAATGTTGTCGAGAGTATAATGTTGTGGACAGCTTAATGTTGTGGACAGCTTAATGTTGTGGACAGCTTAATGTTGACGGCTTAATGTTGACGGCTTAATGTTGACGGCTTAATGTTGACAGCTTCATGTTGACAGCTTAATGTTGACAGCTTAATGTTGACAGCTTAATGTTGACAGCTTAATGTTGTGGACAGCTTAATGTTGTGGACAGCTTAATGTTGTGGACAGCTTAATGTTGTGGACAGCTTTATGTTGTGGACAGCTTTATGTTGTGGACAGCTTTATGTTGTGGACAGCTTGATGTTGTTGACAGCTTGATGTTATTGACAGCTTGATGTTATTGACAGCTTAATGTTGACTGCCTATTCTTGACAGCTTAATGTTGACAGCTTAATGTTGACAGCTTAATGTTGTTGACAGCTTAATGTTGACAGCTTAATGTTGACAGCTTAATGTTGACAGCTTAATGTTGACAGCTTAATGGTAACAGCTTAATGTTGACAGCATGAAGTTAACAGCTTTATGTTGTTGACAGCTTAATGTTAACAGCTTAATGTTGACAGCTTATTGTTGACAGCTTAATGTTGACAGCATGAAGTTAACAGCTTAATGTTGTTGACAGCTTAATGTTGACAGCTTAATGTCCACAGCTTAATGTTGATAGCTTAATGTTGACAGCTTAATGTTGACAGCCTAATGTTGACAGCATGAAGTTAACAGCTTAATGTTGTTGACAGCTTAATGTTGACAGCTTAATGTTGACAGCTTAATGTTGACAGCTTAATGTTGATAGCTTAATGTTGACAGCTTAATGTTGTTGACAGCTTAATGTTGTTGACAGCTTAATGTTGTGGACAGCCTAATGTTGTCGACAGCTTAATGTTGTGGACATCCTAATGTCAACTCCTTAATGTTGTCGACAGCTTAATGTTGTTGAGAGCTTAATGTTGTCGAGAGCTTAATGTTGTCGAGAGCTTAATGTTGTCGAGAGCTTAATGTTGTGGACAGCTTAATGTTGTGGACAGCTTAATGTTGTGGACAGCTTAATGTTGTGGACAGCTTAATGTTGTGGACAGCTTAATGTTGACAGCTTAATGTTGACGGCTTAATGTTGACGGCTTAATGTTGACAGCTTAATGTTGACAGCTTTATGTTGACAGCTTAATGTTGTCGACAGCTTAATGTTGTTGACTGCTTAAGATTGTGGACAGCCTAATGTTGTTGACAGCTTAATGTTGTGGACATCCTAATGTCGACGGCTTAATGTTGTCGAGAGCTTAATGTTGTCGAGAGCTTAATGTTGTGGACAGCTTAATGTTGTGGACAGCTTAATGTTGTGGACAGCTTAATGTTGTGAACAGCTTAATGTTGTGGACAGCTTAATGTTGACAGCTTAATGTTGACGGCTTAATGTTGACGGCTTAATGTTGACAGCTTAATGTTGACAGCTTTATGTTGACAGCTTAATGTTGTGGACAACTTTATGTTGTGGACAGCTTGATGTTGTTGACAGCTTGATGTTATTGACAGCTTGATGTTATTGACAGCTTAATGTTGACTGCCTAATGTTGACAGCTTAATGTTGACAGCTTAATGTTGACAGCTTAATGTTGACAGCTTAATGTTGACTGCTTAATGTGGACAGCATAATGTTCATAGCATAATGTTGACAGCTTAATGTTGTTGACAGCTTAATGTTGTTGACAGCTTAATGTTGTTGACAGCTTAATGTTGTGGACAGCCTAATGTTGTTGACAGCTTAATGTTGTTGACAGCTTAATGTTGCCAGCCTGATGTTGACAACTTAATATTGACAGCTTAATGTTGACAGCTTAATGTTGACAGCTTAATGTTGACATCCTAATGTCGACAGCTTAATGTTGTCGACAGCTTAATGTTGTCGAGAGCTTAATGTTGTGGACAGCTTAATGTTGTGGATAGCTTGATGTTGTGGACAGCTTGATGTTGTGGACAGCTTGATGTTGTTGACAGCTTGATGTTGTTGACGGCTTAATGTTGACAGCTTAATGTTGACAGCTTAATGTTGACAGCTTAATGTTGACAGCTTAATGTTGATAGCTTAATGTTGACATCCTAATGTCGACAGCTTAATGTCGTCGAGAGCTTAATGTTGTGGACCGCTTAATGTTGTGGACAGCTTAATGTTGTGGACAGCTTAATGTTGTGGACAGCTTAATGTTGTGGACAGCTTAATGTTGCAGCTTAATGTTGACGGCTTAATGTCGACAGCTTAATGTTGAGAGCTTAATGTTGTGGACAGCTTAATGTTGTGGACAGCTTAATGTTGTGGACAGCTTAATGTTGTGGACAGCTTTATGTTGTGGACAGCTTGATGTTGTTGACAGCTTGATGTTATTGACAGCTTGATGTTATTGATAGCTTAATGTTGACTGCCTAATGTGGACAGCTTTATGTTGTGGACAGCTTGATGTTGTTGACAGCTTGATGTTATTGACAGCTTAATGTTGTTGACAGCTTAATGTTGACAGCTTAATGTTGACAGCTTAATGTTGACAGCTTAATGTTGACAGCTTAATGTTGACAGCTTAATGTTGACAGCTTAATGTTGACACCTTAATGTTGACAGCATGAAGTTAACAGCTTAATGTTGTTGACAGCTTAGTGTTGACAGCTTAATGTTGACAGCTTAATGTTGACAGCTTAATGTTGATAGCTTAATGTTGACAGCTTAATGTTGTTGACAGCTTAATGCTGTTGACTGCTTAATGTTGTGGACAGCCTAATGTTGTTGACAGCTTAATGTTGTGGACATCCTAATGTCGACGGCTTAATGTTGTCGAGAGCTTAATGTTGTCGAGAGCTTAATGTTGTCGAGAGCTTAATGTTGTGGACAGCTTAATGTTGTGGACAGCTTAATGTTGTGAACAGCTTAATGTTGTGGACAGCTTAATGTTGACAGCTTAATGTTGACGGCTTAATGTTGACGGCTTAATGTTGACAGCTTAATGTTGACAGCTTTATGTTGACAGCTTAATGTTGTCGACAGCTTAATGTTGTCGACAGCTTAATGTTGTGGACAGCTTGATGTTGTGGACAGCTTGATGTTGTGGACAGCTTGATGTTGTTGACAGCTTGATGTTGTTGACAGCTTAATGTAAACAGCTTAATTTTGACAGCTTAATGTTGACAGCTTAATGTTGCCAGCTTAATGTTGACACCCTAATGTTGACAGCTTAATGTTGTCGAGAGTATAATGTTGTGGACAGCTTAATGTTGTGGACAGCTTAATGTTGTGGACAGCTTAATGTTGTGGACAGCTTAATGTTGACGGCTTAATGTTGACGGCTTAATGTTGACGGCTTAATGTTGACGGCTTAATGTTGACAGCTTCATGTTGACAGCTTAATGTTGACAGCTTAATGTTGACAGCTTAATGTTGTGGACAGCTTAATGTTGTGGACAGCTTAATGTTGTGGACAGCTTAATGTTGTGGACAGCTTTATGTTGTGGACAGCTTTATGTTGTGGACAGCTTGATGTTGTTGACAGCTTGATGTTGTTGACAGCTTGATGTTATTGACAGCTTAATGTTGACTGCCTATTGTTGACAGCTTAATGTTGACAGCTTAATGTTGACAGCTTAATGTTGACAGCTTAATGTTGTTGACAGCTTAATGTTGACAGCTTAATGTTGACAGCTTAATGTTGACAGCTTAATGTTGATAGCTTAATGCTGACAGCTTAATGTTGTTGACAGCTTAATGTTGTTGACAGCTTAATGTTGTTGACAGCTTAATGTTGTGGACATCCTAATGTCGACAGCTTAATGTTGTCGAGAGCTTAATGCTGTGGACAGCTTAATGTTGTGGACAGCTTAATGTTGTTGACAGCTTAATGTTGACAGCTTAATGTTGACAGCTTAATGTTGTCAGCTTAATGTCGACAGCTTAATGTTGACAGCTGAATCTTGACAGCTTAATGTTGACAGCATGAAGTTAACAGCTTAATGTTGTTGACAGCTTAATGTTGACAGCTTAATGTTGACAGCTTAATGTTGATAGCTTAATGTTGACAGCTTAATGATGTTGACAGCTTAATGTTGTTGACAGCTTAATGTTGTGGACAGCCTAATGTTGTTGACAGCTTAATGTTGTGGACATCCTAATGTCGACAGCTTAATGTTGTCGAGAGCTTAATGTTGTCGAGAGCTTAATGTTGTGGACAGCTTAATGTTGTGGACAGCTTAATGTTGTGGACAGCTTAATGTTGTGAACAGCCTAATGTTGCGGACAGCTTAATGTTGTGGACAGCTTAATGTTGTTGACAGCTTGATGTTGTTGACAGCTTGATGTTGTTGACAGCTTAATGTTGACAGCTTAATGTTGACAGCTTAATGTTGACAGCTTAATGTTGACAGCTTAATGTTGACATCCTAATGTCGACAGCTTAATGTTGTCGAGAGATTAATGTTGTGGACATTTTCATGTTGTGGACAGCTTAATGTTGTGGACAGCATAATGTTGATGGCTTAATGTTGATGGCTTAATGTTGACGGCTTAATGTTGACAGCTTAATGTTGACAGCTTAATGTTGACAGCTTAATGTTGACAGCTTAATGTTGTGGACAGCTTAATGTTGGGGACAGCTTTATATTGTGGACAGCTTTATGTTGTGGACAGCTTGATGTTGTTGACAGCTTGATGTTATTGACAGCTTGATGTTGACAGCTTAATGTTGTTGACAGCTTAATGTTGACAGCTTAATGTTGACAGCTTAATGTTGACAGCTTAATGTTAACACCTTAATGTTGACAGCATGAAGTTAACAGCTTAATGTTGTTGACAGCTTAATGTTGACAGCTTAATGTTGACAGCTTAATGTTGACAGCTTAATGTTGACAGCTTAATGTTGTTGACAGCTTAATGTTGTTGACTGCTTAATGTTGTGGACAGCCTAATGTTGTTGACAGCTTAATGTTGTGGACATCCTAATGATGACAGCTTAATGTTGTCGAGAGCTTAATGTTGTCGAGAGCTTAATGTTGTCGAGAGCTTAATGTTGTGGACAGCTTAATGTTGTGGACAGCTTAATGTTGTGGACAGCTTAATGTTGTGGACAGCTTAATGTTGACCGCTTAATGTTGACGGCTTAATGTTGACGGCTTAATGTTGACAGCTTAATGTTGACAGCTTTATGTTGATAGCTTAATGTTGTTGACAGCTTAATGTTGTTGACTGCTTAATGTTGTGGACAGCCTAATGTTGTTGACAGCTTAATGTTGTGGACATCCTAATGTCGACAGCTTAATGTTGTCGAGAGCTTAATGTTGTCGAGAGCTTAATGTTGTGGACAGCTTAATGTTGTGGACAGCTTAATGTTGTGGACAGCTTAATGTTGTGGACAGCTTAATGTTGTGAACAGCCTAATGTTGTGGACAGCTTAATGTTGTGGACAGCTTAATGTTGTTGACAGCTTGATGTTGTTGACAGCTTGATGTTGTTGACAGCTTAATGTTGACAGCTTAATGTTGACAGCTTAATGTTGACAGCTTAATGTTGACATCCTAATGTCGACAGCTTAATGTTGTCGAGAGATTAATGTTGTGGACATTTTAATGTTGTGGACAGCTTAATGTTGTGGACAGCATAATGTTGATGGCTTAATGTTGATGGCTTAATGTCGACGGCTTAATGTTGACAGCTTAATGTTGACAGCTTAATGTTGACAGCTTAATGTTGTGGACAGCTTAATGTTGTGGACAGCTTTATATTGTGGACAGCTTTATGTTGTGGACAGCTTGATGTTGTTGACAGCTTGATGTTATTGACAGCTTGATGTTGACAGCTTAATGTTGTTGACAGCTTAATGTTGACAGCTTAATGTTGACAGCTTAATGTTGACAGCTTAATGTTGACAGCTTAATGTAAACACCTTAATGTTGACAGCATGAAGTTAACAGCTTAATGTTGTTGACAGCTTAATGTTGACGGCTTAATGTTGACAGCTTTATGTTGACAGCTTTATGTTGACAGCTTAATGTTGTTGACAGCTTAATGTTGTTGACTGCTTAATGTTGTGGACAGCCTAATGTTGTTGACAGCTTAATGTTGTGGACATCCTAATGTTGACAGCTTAATGTTGTCGAGAGCGTAATGTTGTCGAGAGCTTAATGTTGTCGAGAGCTTAATGTTGTGGACAGCTTAATGTTGTGGACAGCTTGATGTTGTGGACAGCTTGATGTTGTGGACAGCTTGATGTTGTGGACAGCTTGATGTTGTTGACAGCTTGATGTTGTTGACAGCTTAATGTTGACAGCTTAATTTTGACAGCTTAATGTTGACAGCTTAATGTTGACAGCTTAATGTTGACACCCTAATGTTGACAGCTTAATGTTGTCGAGAGTATAATGTTGTGGACAGCTTAATGTTGTGGACAGCTTAATGTTGTGGACAGCTTAATGTTGTGGACAGCTTAATGTTGACAGCTTAATGTTGACAGCTTAATGTTGACAGCTTAATGTTGTTGACAGCTTAATGTTGACAGCTTAATGTCGACAGCTTAATGTTGACAGCTTAATGTTGACAGCTTAATGGTAACAGCTTAATGTTGACAGCATGAAGTTAACAGCTTAATGTTGTTGACAGCTTAATGTTGACAGCTTAATGTTGACAGCTTAATGTTGATAGCTTAATGTTGACAGCTTAATGTTGTTGACAGCTTAATGTTGTTGACAGCTTAATGTTGTTGACAGCTTAATGTTGTGGACAGCCTAATGTTGTTGACAGCTTAATGTTGTGGACATCCTAATGTCGACAGCATAATGTTGTCGAGAGCTTAATGCTGTGGACAGCTTAATGTTGTGGACAGCTTAATGTTGTTGACAGCTTAATGTTGACAGCTTAATGTTGACAGCTTAATGTTGTCAGCTTAATGTCGACAGCTTAATGTTGACAGCTGAATCTTGACAGCTTGATGTTGACAGCATGAAGTTAACAGCTTAATGTTGTTGACAGCTTAATGTTGACAGCTTAATGTTGACAGCTTAATGTTGATAGCTTAATGTTGACAGCTTAATGTTGTTGACAGCTTAATGTTGTTGACAGCTTAATGTTGTGGACAGCCTAATGCTGTTGACAGCTTAATGTTGTGGACATTCTAATGTCGACAGCTTAATGTTGTCGAGAGCTTAATGTTGTCGACAGTTTAATGTTGTGGACAGCTTAATGTTGTGGACAGCTTAATGTTGTGGACAGCTTAATGTTGTGGACAGCTTAATGTTGTGAACAGCCTAATGTTGTGGACAGCTTAATGTTGTGGACAGCTTAATGTTGTTGACAGCTTGATGTTGTTGACAGCTTGATGTTGTTGACAGCTTAATGTTGACAGCTTAATCTTGACAGCTTAATGTTGACAGCTTAATGTTGACAGCTTAATGTTGACAGCTTAATGTTGACAGCTTAATGTTGACATCCTAATGTCGACAGCTTAATGTTGTCGAGAGATTAATGTTGTGGACATTTTAATGTTGTGGACAGCTTAATGTTGTGGACAGCTTTATGTTGATGGCTTAATGTTGATGGCTTAATGTTGACGGCTTAATGTTGATGGCTTAATGTTGACAGCTTAATGTTGACAGCTTAATGTTGACAGCTTAATGTTGTGGACAGCTTAATGTTGTGGACAGCTTAATGTTGTGGACAGCTTAATGTTGTGGACAGCTTTATCTTGTGGACAGCTTTATGTTGTGGACAGCTTGATGTTGTTGACAGCTTAATGTTATTGACAGCTTGATGTTATTGACAGCTTAATGTTGACTGCCTAATGTTGACAGCTTAATGTTGACAGCTTAATGTTGACAGCTTAATGTTGACAGCTTAATGTTGACAGCTTAATGTTGACAGCTTAATGTTGTTGACAGCTTAATGTTGACAGCTTAATGTTGACGGCTTAATGTTGACAGCTTAATGTTGACAGCATAATGTTCATAGCTTAATGTTGACAGCTTAATGTTGTTGACAGCTTAATGTTGTTGACAGCTTAATGTTGTGGACAGCCTAATGTTGTTGACAGCTTAATGTTGTTGACAGCTTAATGTTGCCAGCCTAATGTTGACAACTTAATATTGACAGCTTAATGTTGACAGCTTAATGTCGACAGCTTAATGTTGTCGAGAGCTTAATGTTGTGGACAGCTTAATGTTGTGGATAGCTTGATGTTGTGGACAGCTTGATGTTGTGGACAGCTTGATGTTGTTGACAGCTTGATGTTGTTGACAGCTTAATGTTGACAGCTTAATGTTGACAGCTTAATGTTGACAGCCTAATGTTGATAGCTTAATGTTGACATCCTAATGTCGACAGCTTAATGTTGTCGAGAGCTTAATGTTGTGGACCGCTTAATGTTGTGGACAGTTTAATGTTGTGGACAGCTTTATGTTGACGGCTTAATGTTGACGGCTTAATGTTGACAGCTTAATGTTGACAGCTTAATGTTGACAGCTTAATGTTGACAGCTAAATGTTGACAGCTTAATGATGACAGCTTAATGTTGTTGAGAGCTTACTGTTGTCGACAGCTTAATGTTGTGGACAGCTTGATGTTGTGGACAGCTTGATGTTGTGGACAGCTTGATATTGTTGACAGCTTAATGTTGTTGACAGCTTAATGTTGACAGATTTATGTTGACAGCTTAATGTTGACAGCTTAATGTTGTGGACATCTTGATGTTGTGGACAGCTTGATGTTGTTGACAGCTTAATGTTGACAGCTTAATGTTGACAGCTTAATGTTGACAGCTTAATGTTGACAGCTTAATGTTGACATCCTAATGTCGACAGCTTAATGTTGTCGAGAGCTTAATGTTGTGGACCGCTTAATGTTGTGGACAGCTTAATGTTGTGGACAGCTTTATGTTGACGGCTTAATGTTGACGGCTTAATATTGACAGCTTAATGTTGACAGCTTAATGTTGACAGCTTAATGTTGACAGCTTAATGATGACAGGTTAATGTTGTTGAGAGCTTACTGTTGTCGACAGCTTAATGTTGTGGACAGCTTGATGTTGTGGACAGCTTGATGTTGTGGACAGCTTGATGTTGTTGACAGCTTAATGTTGTTGACAGCTTAATGTTGACAGATTAATGTTGACAGCTTAATGTTGACAGCTTGATGTTGTGGACGGCTTGATTTTGTCGACATTTTGATGTTGTGGACAGCTTGATGTTGTGGACAGCTTGATGTTGTTGACAGTTTGATGTTGTTGACAGCTTGATGTTGTAGACAGCTTAATGTTGACAGCTTAATGTTGACAGCTTAATGTTGACAGCTTAATGTTGACAGCTTAATGTTGACATCCTAATGTCGACAGCTTAATGTTGTCGAGAGCTTAATGTTGTGGACAGCTTAATGTTGTGGACAGCTTAATGTTGTGGACAGCTTAATGTTGTGGACAGCTTAATGTTGTGGACAGCTTAATGTTGACGGCTTAATGTTGACGGCTTAATGTTGACAGCCTAATGTTGACAGCTTAATGTTGACAGCTTAATGTTGTGGACAGCTTAATGTTGTGGACAGCTTAATGTTGTGGACAGCTTAATGTTGTGGACAGCTTAATGTTGTGGACAGCTTGATGTTGTTGACAGCTTGATGTTATTGACAGCTTGATGTTATTGACAGCTTAATGTTGACTGCCTAATGTTGACAGCTTAATGTTGACAGCTTAATGTTGACAGCTTAATGTTGTTGACAGCTTAATGTTGTTGACAGCTTAATGTTATGGACAGCCTAATGCCGTTGACAGCTTAATGTTGTGGACATCCTAATGTCGACAGCTTAATGTTGTCGAGAGCTTAATGTTGTCGAGAGTTTAATGTTGTGGACAGCTTAATGTTGTGGACAGCTTAATGTTGTGGACAGCTTAATGTTGTGGACAGCTTAATGTAGTGAACAGCCTAATTTTGTGGACAGCTTAATGTTTTGGACAGCTTAATGTTGTTGACAGCTTGATGTTGTTGACAGCTTGATGTTGTTGACAGCTTAATGTTGACAGCTTAATGTTGACAGCTTAATGTTGACAGCTTAATGTTGACAGCTTAATGTTGACATCCTAATGTCGTCAGCTTAATGTTGTCGAGAGATTAATGTTGTGACATTTTAATGTTGTGGGCAGCTTAATGTTGTGGACAGCTTAATGTTGATGGCTTAATGTTGATGGCTTAATGTTGACGGCTTAATGTTGACGGCTTAATGTTGACGGCTTAATGTTGACAGCTTAATGTTGACAGCTTAATGTTGTGGACAGCTTAATGTTGTGGACAGCTTAATGTTGTGGACAGCTTAATGTTGTGGACAGCTTTATGTTGTGGACAGCTTTATGTTGTGGACAGCTTGATGTTGTTGACAGCTTGATGTTATTGACAGCTTGATGTTATTGACAGCTTAATGTTGACTGCCTAATGTTGACAGCTTAATGTTGACAGCTTAATGTTGACAGCTTAATGTTGACAGCTTAATGTTGTTGACAGCTTAATGTTGTTGACAGCTTAATGTTGTCGACAGCCTAATGCTGTTGACAGCTTAATGTTGTGGACATCCTAATGTCGACAGCTTAATGTTGTCGAGAGCATAATGTTGTCGAGAGTTTAGTGTTGTGGACAGCTTAATGTTGTGGACAGCTTAATGTTGTGGACAGCTTAATGTTGTGGACAGCTTAATGTTGTGAACAGCCTCATGTTGTGGACAGCTTAATGTTGTGGACAGCTTAATGTTGTTGACAGCTTGATGTTGTTGACAGCTTGATGTTGTTGACAGCTTAATGTTGACAGCTTAATGTTGACAGCTTAATGTTGACAGCTTAATGTTGACAGCTTAATGTTGACATCCTAATGTCGACAGCTTAATGTTGTCGAGAGATTAATGTTGTGACATTTTAATGTTGTGGACAGCTTAATGTTGTGGACAGCTTAATGTTGATGGCTTAATGTTGATGACTTAATGTTGACGGCTTAATGTTGACGGCTTAATGTTGACAGCTTAATGTTGACAGCTTAATGTTGACAGCTTAATGTTGTGGACAGCTTAATGCTGTGGACAGCTTAATGTTGTGGACAGCTTAATGTGGTGGACAGCTTTATGTTGTGGACAGCTTTATGTTGTGGACAGCTTGATGTTGTTGACAGCTTGATGTTATTGACAGCTTGATGTTATTGACAGCTTAATGTTGACTGCTTAATGTTGACAGCTTAATGTTGATAGCTTAATGTTGACAGCTTAATGTTGACAGCTTAATGTTGACAGCTTAATGTTGACAGCTTAATGTTGTTGACAGCTTAATGTTGACAGCTTAATGTTGACAGCTTAATGTTGACAGCTTAATGTTGACAGCTTAATGTTGACAGCATAATGTTCATAGCTTAATGTTGACAGCTTAATGTTGTTGACAGCTTAATGTTGTTGACAGCTTAATGTTGTGGACAGCCTAATGTTGTTGACAGCTTAATGTTGTTGACAGCTTAATGCTGCCAGCCTAATGTTGACAACTTAATATTGACAGCTTAATGTTGACAGCTTAATGTTGACATCCTAATGTCGACAGCTTAATGTTGTCGACAGCTTAATGTTGTCGAGAGCTTAATGTTGTGGACAGCTTAATGTTGTGGATAGCTTGATGTTGTGGACAGCTTGATGTTGTGGACAGCTTGATGTTGTTGACAGCTTGATGTTGTTGACAGCTAAATGTTGACAGCTTAATGATGACAGCCTAATGTTGTTGAGAGCTTACTGTTGTCGACAGCTTAATGTTGTGGACAGCTTGATGTTGTGGACAGCTTGATGTTGTGGACAGCTTGATGTTGTTGACAGCTTGATGTTGTTGACAGCTTAATGTTGTTGACAGCTTAATGTTGACAGATTTATGTTGACAGCTTAATGTTGACAGCTTAATGTTGTGGACAGCTTGATGTTGTGGACAGCTTTATGTTGTTGACAGCTTAATGTTGACAGCTTAATGTTGACAGCTTAATGTTGACAGCTTGATGTTGACAGCTTAATGTTGACAGCTTAATGTTGACAGCTTAATGTTGACATCCTAATGTCGACAGCTTAATGTTGTCGAGAGCTTAATGTTGTGGACCGCTTAATGTTGTGGACAGCTTAATGTTGTGGACAGCTTAATGTTGTGGACAGCTTTATGTTGACGGCTTAATGTTGACGGCTTAATGTTGACAGCTTAATGTTGACAGCTTAATGTTGACAGCTTAATGTTGTCAGCTTAATGTTGACAGCTTAATGATGACAGATTAATGTTGTTGAGAGCTTACTGTTGTCGACAGCTTAATGTTGTGGACAGCTTGATGTTGTGGACAGCTTGATGTTGTGGACAGCTTGATGTTGTTGACAGCTCAATGTTGTTGACAGCTTAATGTTGAAAGATTAATGTTGACAGCTTAATGTTGACAGCTTGATGTTGTGGACGGCTTGATGTTGTCGACAGCTTGATGTTGTTGACAGCTTGATGTTGTTGACAGCTTAATGTTGACAGCTTAATGTTGACAGCTTAATGTTGACAGCTTAATGTTGATAGCTTAATGTTGACATCCTAATGTCGACAGCTTAATGTTGTCGAGAGCTTAATGTTGTGGACCGCTTAATGTTGTGGACAGTTTAATGTTGTGGACAGCTTTATGTTGACGGCTTAATGTTGACGGCTTAATGTTGACAGCTTAATGTTGACAGCTTAATGTTGACAGCTTAATGTTGACAGCTAAATGTTGACAGCTTAATGATGACAGCTTAATGTTGTTGAGAGCTTACTGTTGTCGACAGCTTAATGTTGTGGACAGCTTGATGTTGTGGACAGCTTGATGTTGTGGACAGCTTGATATTGTTGACAGCTTAATGTTGTTGACAGCTTAATGTTGACAGATTTATGTTGACAGCTTAATGTTGACAGCTTAATGTTGTGGACATCTTGATGTTGTGGACAGCTTGATGTTGTTGACAGCTTAATGTTGACAGCTTAATGTTGACAGCTTAATGTTGACAGCTTAATATTGACAGCTTAATGTTGACATCCTAATGTCGACAGCTTAATGTTGTCGAGAGCTTAATGTTGTGGACCGCTTAATGTTGTGGACAGCTTAATGTTGTGGACAGCTTTATGTTGACGGCTTAATGTTGACGGCTTAATATTGACAGCTTAATGTTGACAGCTTAATGTTGACAGCTTAATGTTGACAGCTTAATGATGACAGGTTAATGTTGTTGAGAGCTTACTGTTGTCGACAGCTTAATGTTGTGGACAGCTTGATGTTGTGGACAGCTTGATGTTGTGGACAGCTTGATGTTGTTGACAGCTTAATGTTGTTGACAGCTTAATGTTGACAGATTAATGTTGACAGCTTAATGTTGACAGCTTGATGTTGTGGACGGCTTGATTTTGTCGACATTTTGATGTTGTGGACAGCTTGATGTTGTGGACAGCTTGATGTTGTTGACAGTTTGATGTTGTTGACAGCTTGATGTTGTAGACAGCTTAATGTTGACAGCTTAATGTTGACAGCTTAATGTTGACAGCTTAATGTTGACAGCTTAATGTTGACATCCTAATGTCGACAGCTTAATGTTGTCGAGAGCTTAATGTTGTGGACAGCTTAATGTTGTGGACAGCTTAATGTTGTGGACAGCTTAATGTTGTGGACAGCTTAATGTTGTGGACAGCTTAATGTTGACGGCTTAATGTTGACGGCTTAATGTTGACAGCCTAATGTTGACAGCTTAATGTTGACAGCTTAATGTTGTGGACAGCTTAATGTTGTGGACAGCTTAATGTTGTGGACAGCTTAATGTTGTGGACAGCTTAATGTTGTGGACAGCTTGATGTTGTTGACAGCTTGATGTTATTGACAGCTTGATGTTATTGACAGCTTAATGTTGACTGCCTAATGTTGACAGCTTAATGTTGACAGCTTAATGTTGACAGCTTAATGTTGTTGACAGCTTAATGTTGTTGACAGCTTAATGTTATGGACAGCCTAATGCCGTTGACAGCTTAATGTTGTGGACATCCTAATGTCGACAGCTTAATGTTGTCGAGAGCTTAATGTTGTCGAGAGTTTATTGTTGTGGACAGCTTAATGTTGTGGACAGCTTAATGTTGTGGACAGCTTAATGTTGTGGACAGCTTAATGTAGTGAACAGCCTAATTTTGTGGACAGCTTAATGTTTTGGACAGCTTAATGTTGTTGACAGCTTGATGTTGTTGACAGCTTGATGTTGTTGACAGCTTAATGTTGACAGCTTAATGTTGACAGCTTAATGTTGACAGCTTAATGTTGACAGCTTAATGTTGACAGCTTAATGTTGACATCCTAATGTCGTCAGCTTAATGTTGTCGAGAGATTAATGTTGTGACATTTTAATGTTGTGGGCAGCTTAATGTTGTGGACAGCTTAATGTTGATGGCTTAATGTTGATGGCTTAATGTTGACGGCTTAATGTTGACGGCTTAATGTTGACGGCTTAATGTTGACAGCTTAATGTTGACAGCTTAATGTTGTGGACAGCTTAATGTTGTGGACAGCTTAATGTTGTGGACAGCTTAATGTTGTTGACAGTTTGATGTTGTTGACAGCTTGATGTTGTAGACAGCTTAATGTTGACAGCTTAATGTTGACAGCTTAATGTTGACAGCTTAATGTTGACAGCTTAATGTTGACATCCTAATGTCGACAGCTTAATGTTGTCGAGAGCTTAATGTTGTGGACAGCTTAATGTTGTGGACAGCTTAATGTTGTGGACAGCTTAATGTTGTGGACAGCTTAATGTTGTGGACAGCTTAATGTTGACGGCTTAATGTTGACGGCTTAATGTTGACAGCCTAATGTTGACAGCTTAATGTTGACAGCTTAATGTTGTGGACAGCTTAATGTTGTGGACAGCTTAATGTTGTGGACAGCTTAATGTTGTGGACAGCTTAATGTTGTGGACAGCTTGATGTTGTTGACAGCTTGATGTTATTGACAGCTTGATGTTATTGACAGCTTAATGTTGACTGCCTAATGTTGACAGCTTAATGTTGACAGCTTAATGTTGACAGCTTAATGTTGTTGACAGCTTAATGTTGTTGACAGCTTAATGTTATGGACAGCCTAATGCCGTTGACAGCTTAATGTTGTGGACATCCTAATGTCGACAGCTTAATGTTGTCGAGAGCTTAATGTTGTCGAGAGTTTAATGTTGTGGACAGCTTAATGTTGTGGACAGCTTAATGTTGTGGACAGCTTAATGTTGTGGACAGCTTAATGTAGTGAACAGCCTAATTTTGTGGACAGCTTAATGTTTTGGACAGCTTAATGTTGTTGACAGCTTGATGTTGTTGACAGCTTGATGTTGTTGACAGCTTAATGTTGACAGCTTAATGTTGACAGCTTAATGTTGACAGCTTAATGTTGACAGCTTAATGTTGACAGCTTAATGTTGACATCCTAATGTCGTCAGCTTAATGTTGTCGAGAGATTAATGTTGTGACATTTTAATGTTGTGGGCAGCTTAATGTTGTGGACAGCTTAATGTTGATGGCTTAATGTTGATGGCTTAATGTTGACGGCTTAATGTTGACGGCTTAATGTTGACGGCTTAATGTTGACAGCTTAATGTTGACAGCTTAATGTTGTGGACAGCTTAATGTTGTGGACAGCTTAATGTTGTGGACAGCTTAATGTTGTGGACAGCTTTATGTTGTGGACAGCTTTATGTTGTGGACAGCTTGATGTTGTTGACAGCTTGATGTTATTGACAGCTTGATGTTATTGACAGCTTAATGTTGACTGCCTAATGTTGACAGCTTAATGTTGACAGCTTAATGTTGACAGCTTAATGTTGACAGCTTAATGTTGTTGACAGCTTAATGTTGTTGACAGCTTAATGTTGTCGACAGCCTAATGCTGTTGACAGCTTAATGTTGTGGACATCCTAATGTCGACAGCTTAATGTTGTCGAGAGCATAATGTTGTCGAGAGTTTAGTGTTGTGGACAGCTTAATGTTGTGGACAGCTTAATGTTGTGGACAGCTTAATGTTGTGGACAGCTTAATGTTGTGAACAGCCTCATGTTGTGGACAGCTTAATGTTGTGGACAGCTTAATGTTGTTGACAGCTTGATGTTGTTGACAGCTTGATGTTGTTGACAGCTTAATGTTGACAGCTTAATGTTGACAGCTTAATGTTGACAGCTTAATGTTGACAGCTTAATGTTGACAGCTTAATGTTGACATCCTAATGTCGACAGCTTAATGTTGTCGAGAGATTAATGTTGTGACATTTTAATGTTGTGGACAGCTTAATGTTGTGGACAGCTTAATGTTGATGGCTTAATGTTGATGACTTAATGTTGACGGCTTAATGTTGACGGCTTAATGTTGACAGCTTAATGTTGACAGCTTAATGTTGACAGCTTAATGTTGTGGACAGCTTAATGTTGTGGACAGCTTAATGTTGTGGACAGCTTAATGTGGTGGACAGCTTTATGTTGTGGACAGCTTTATGTTGTGGACAGCTTGATGTTGTTGACAGCTTGATGTTATTGACAGCTTGATGTTATTGACAGCTTAATGTTGACTGCCTAATGTTGACAGCTTAATGTTGACAGCTTAATGTTGACAGCTTAATGTTGACAGCTTAATGTTGACAGCTTAATGTTGACAGCTTAATGTTGTTGACAGCTTAATGTTGACAGCTTAATGTTGACAGCTTAATGTTGACAGCTTAATGTTGACAGCTTAATGTTGACAGCATAATGTTCATAGCTTAATGTTGACAGCTTAATGTTGTTGACAGCTTAATGTTGTTGACAGCTTAATGTTGTGGACAGCCTAATGTTGTTGACAGCTTAATGTTGTTGACAGCTTAATGTTGCCAGCCTAATGTTGACAACTTAATATTGACAGCTTAATGTTGACAGCTTAATGTTGACATCCTAATGTCGACAGCTTAATGTTGTCGACAGCTTAATGTTGTCGAGAGCTTAATGTTGTGGACAGCTTAATGTTGTGGATAGCTTGATGTTGTGGACAGCTTAATGTTGTGGACAGCTTGATGTTGTGGACAGCTTGATGTTGTTGACAGCTTAATGTTGACAGCTTAATGTTGACAGCTTAATGTTGACAGCTTGATGTTGACAGCTTAATGTTGACAGCTTAATGTTGACAGCTTAATGTTGACATCCTAATGTCGACAGCTTAATGTTGTCGAGAGCTTAATGTTGTGGACCGCTTAATGTTGTTGACAGCTTAATGTTGTGGACAGCTTAATGTTGTGGACAGCTTTATGTTGACGGCTTAATGTTGACGGCTTAATGTTGACAGCTTAATGTTGACAGCTTAATGTTGACAGCTTAATGTTGTCAGCTTAATGTTGACAGCTTAATGATGACAGATTAATGTTGTTGAGAGCTTACTGTTGTCGACAGCTTAATGTTGTGGACAGCTTGATGTTGTGGACAGCTTGATGTTGTGGACAGCTTGATGTTGTTGACAGCTCAATGTTGTTGACAGCTTAATGTTGAAAGATTAATGTTGACAGCTTAATGTTGACAGCTTGATGTTGTGGACGGCTTGATGTTGTTGACAGCTTGATGTTGTAGACAGCTTAATGTTGACAGCTTAATGTTGACAGCTTAATGTTGACAGCTTAATGTTGACAGCTTAATGTTGACATCCTAATGTCGACAGCCTAATGTTGTCGAGAGCTTAATGTTGTGGACAGCTTAATGTTGTGGACAGCTTAATGTTGTGGACAGCTTAATGTTGTGGACAGCTTAATGTTGTGGACAGCTAAATGTTGATGGCTTAATGTTGACGGCTTAATATTGACAGCCTAATCTTGACAGCTTAATGTTGACAGCTTAATGTTGACAGCTTAATGTTGTGGACAGCTTAATGTTGTGGACAGCTTAATGTTGTGGACAGCTTAATGTTGTGGACAGCTTAATGTTGTAGACAGCTTAATGTTGTGGACAGCTTGATGTTGTTGACAGCTTGATGTTATTGACAGCTTGATGTTATTGACAGCTTAATGTTGACTGCCTAATGTTGACAGCTTAATGTTGACAGCTTAATGTTGACAGCTTAATGTTGACAGCTTAATGTTGACAGCTTAATGTTGACAGCTTAATGTTGACAGCTTGATGTTGACAGCTTAATGTTGTTGACAGCTTAATGTTGAAAGCTTAATGTTCACAGCTTAATGTTGACAGCTTAATGTTGACAGCTTAATGTTGACACCTTAATGTTGACAGCATGAAGTTAACAGCTTAATGTTGTTGACAGCTTAGTGTTGACAGCTTAATGTTGACAGCTTAATGTTGACAGCTTAATGTTGATAGCTTAATGTTGACAGCTTAATGTTGTTGACAGCTTAATGTTGTTGACTGCTTAATGTTGTGGACAGCCTAATGTTGTTGACAGCTTAATGTTGTGGACATCCTTATGTCGACAGCTTAATGTTGTCGAGAGCTTAATGTTGTCGAGAGCTTAATGTTGTCGAGAGCTTAATGTTGTCGAGAGCTTAATGTTGTGGACAGCTTAATGTTGTGGACAGCTTAATGTTGTGGACAGCTTAATGTTGTGGACAGCTTAATGTTGTGAACAGCTTAATGTTGTGGACAGCTTAATGTTGGTGGCTTAATGTTGACGGCTTAATGTTGACGGCTTAATGTTGACAGCTTAATGTTGACAGCTTAATGTTGACAGCTTAATGTTGACATCCTAATGTCGACAGCTTAATGTTGTCGAGAGCTTAATGTTGTGGACCGCTTAATGTTGTGGACAGCTTAATGTTGTGGACAGCTTTATGTTGACGGCTTAATGTTGACGGCTTAATGTTGACAGCATAATGTTGACAGCCTAATGTTGACAGCTTAATGTTGACAGCTAAATGTTGACAGCTTAATGATGACAGCTTAATGTTGTTGAGAGCTTACTGTTGTCGACAGCTTAATGTTGTGGACAGCTTGATGTTGTGGACAGCTTGATGTTGTGGACAGCTTGATGTTGTTGACAGCTTAATGTTGTTGACAGCTTAATGTTGACAGATTTATGTTGACAGCTTAATGTTGACAGCTTAATGTTGTGGACAGCATGATGTTGTGGACAGCTTGATGTTGTTGACAGCTTAATGTTGACAGCTTAATGTTGACAGCTTAATGTTGACAGCTTAATGTTGACAGCTTAATGTTGACAGCTTAATGTTGACAGCTTAATGTTGACAGCTTAATGTTGACATCCTAATGTCGACAGCTTAATGTTGTCGAGAGCTTAATGTTGTGGACCGCTTAATGTTGTGGACAGCTTAATGTTGTGGACAGCTTAATGTTGTGGACAGCTTTATGTTGACGGCTTAATGTTTACGGCTTAATGTTGACAGCTTAATGTTGACAGCTTAATGTTGACAGCTTAATGTTGACAGCTTAATGTTGACAGCTTAATGATGACAGGTTAATGTTGTTGAGAGCTTACTGTTGTCGACAGCTTAATGTTGTGGACAGCTTGATGTTGTGGACAGCTTGATGTTGTGGACAGCTTGATGTTGTTGACAGCTCAATGTTGTTGACAGCTTAATGTTGAAAGATTAATGTTGACAGCTTAATGTTGACAGCTTGATGTTGTGGACGGCTTGATGTTGTCGACAGCTTGATGTTGTTGACAGCTTGATGTTGTAGACAGCTTAATGTTGACAGCTTAATGTTGACAGCTTAATGTTGACAGCTTAATGTTGACAGCTTAATGTTGACATCCCAATGTCGACAGCTTAATGTTGTCGAGAGCTTAATGTTGTGGACAGCTTAATGTTGTGGACAGCTTAATGTTGTGGACAGCTTAATGTTGTGGACAGCTTAATGTTGTGGACAGCTAAATGTTTATGGCTTAATGTTGACGGCTTAATGTTGACAGCCTAATGTTGACAGCTTAATGTTGACAGCTTAATGTTGACAGCTTAATGTTGTGGACAGCTTAATGTTGTGGACAGCTTAATGTTGTGGACAGCTTAATGTTGTGGACAGCTTAATGTTGTAGACAGCTTAATGTTGTGGACAGCTTGATGTTGTTGACAGCTTGATGTTATTGACAGCTTGATGTTATTGACAGCTTAATGTTGACTGCCTAATGTTGACAGCTTAATGTTGACAGCTTAATGTTGACAGCTTAATGTTGACAGCTTAATGTTGACAGCTTGATGTTGACAGCTTAATGTTGTTGACAGCTTAATGTTGAAAGCTTAATGTTCACAGCTTAATGTTGACAGCTTAATGTTGACAGCTTAATGTTGACACCTTAATGTTGACAGCATGAAGTTAACAGCTTAATGTTGTTGACAGCTTAGTGTTGACAGCTGAATGTTGACAGCTTAATGTTGACAGCTTAATGTTGATAGCTTAATGTTGACAGCTTAATGTTGTTGACAGCTTAATGTTGTTGACTGCTTAATGTTGTGGACAGCCTAATGTTGTTGACAGCTTAATGTTGTGGACATCCTTATGTCGACAGCTTAATGTTGTCGAGAGCTTAATGTTGTCGAGAGCTTAATGTTGTCGAGAGCTTAATGTTGTCGAGAGCTTAATGTTGTGGACAGCTTAATGTTGTGGACAGCTTAATGTTGTGGACAGCTTAATGTTGTGGACAGCTTAATGTTGTGAACAGCTTAATGTTGTGGACAGCTTAATGTTGGTGGCTTAATGTTGACGGCTTAATGTTGACGGCTTAATGTTGACAGCTTAATGTTGACTGCTTTATGTTGACAGCTTAATGTTGTCGACAGCTTAATGTTGTCAACAGCTTAATGTTGTGGACAGCTTGATGTTGTGGACAGCTTGATGTTGTGGACAGCTTGATGTTGTTGACAGCTTGATGTTGTTGACAGCTTAATGTTGACAGCTTAATGTTGACAGCTTAATGTTGACAGCTTAATGTTGACAGCTTAATGTTGTGGACAGCTTAATGTTGTGGACAGCTTAATGTTGTGGACAGCTTAATGTTGTGGACAGCTTTATGTTGTGGACAGCTTTATGTTGTGGACAGCTTTATGTTGTGGACAGCTTGATGTTGTTGACAGCTTGATGTTATTGACAGCTTGATGTTATTGACTGCTTAATGTTGACTGCCTAATGTTGACAGCTTAATGTTGTAGCTTAATGTTGACAGCTTAATGTTGACAGCTTAATGTTGACAGCTTAATGTTGTTGACAGCTTAATGTTGACAGCTTAATGTTGACAGCTTAATGTTGACAGCTTAATGTTGACATCCTAATGTCGACAGCTTAATGTTGTCGAGAGCTTAATGTTGTGGACCGCTTAATGTTGTGGACAGCTTAATGTTGTGGACAGCTTTATGTTGACGGCTTAATGTTGACGGCTTAATGTTGACAGCTTAATGTTGACAGCCTAATGTTGACAGCTTAATGTTGACAGCTAAATGTTCACAGCTTAATGATGACAGCTTAATGTTGTTGAGAGCTTAATGTTGTCGACAGCTTAATGTTGTGGACAGCTTGATGTTGTGGACAGCTTGATGTTGTGGACAGCTTGATGTTGTTGACAGCTTAATGTTGTTGACAGCTTAATGTTGACAGATTTATGTTGACAGCTTAATGTTGACAGCTTAATGTTGTGGACAGCATGATGTTGTGGACATCTTGATGTTGTTGACAGCTTAATGTTGACAGCTTAATGTTGACAGCTTAATGTTGACAGCTTAATGTTGACAGCTTAATGTTGACAGCTTAATGTTGACAGCTTAATGTTGACATCCTAATGTCGACAGCTTAATGTTGTCGAGAGCTTAATGTTGTGGACCGCTTAATGTTGTGGACAGCTTAATGTTGTGGACAGCTTTATGTTGACGGCTTAATGTTGACGGCTTAATGTTGACAGCCTAATGTTGACAGCTTGATGTTGACAGCTTAATGTTGTTGACAGCTTAATGTTGAAAGCTTAATGTTCACAGCTTAATGTTGACAGCTTAATGTTGACAGCTTAATGTTGACAGCTTAATGTTGACAGCTTAATGTTGACACCTAAATGTTGACAGCATGAAGTTAACAGCTTAATGTTGTTGACAGCTTAGTGTTGACAGCTTAATGTTGACAGCTAAATGTTGATAGCTTAATGTTGACAGCTTAATGTTGACAGCTTAATGTTGTTGACAGCTTAATGTTGTTGACTGCTTAATGTTGTGGACAGCCTAACGTTGTTGACAGCTTAATGTTGTGGACAGCTTGATGTTGTGGACAGCTTGATGTTGTGGACAGCTTGATGTTGTTGACAGCTTGATGTTGTTGACAGCTTAATGTTGACAGCTTAATGTTGACAGCTTAATGTTGACAGCTTAATGTTGTGGACAGCTTAATGTTGTGGACAGCTTAATGTTGTGGACAGCTTAATGTTGTGGACAGTTTTATGTTGTGGACAGCTTTATGTTGTGGACAGCTTGATGTTGTTGACAGCTTGATGTTATTGACAGCTTGATGTTATTGACTGCTTAATGTTCACTGCCTAATGTTGACAGCTTAATGTTGTGGACAGCTTGATGTTGTGGACAGCTTGATGTTGTTGACAGCTTAATGTTGACAGCTTAATGTTGCAGCTTAATGTTGACAGCTTAATGTTGACAGCTTAATGTTGACAGCTTAATGTTGACAGCTTAATGTTGACATCCTAATGTCGTCAGCTTAATGTTGTCGAGAGCTTAATGTTGTGGACCGCTTAATGTTGTGGACAGCTTAATGTTGTGGACAGCTTAATGTTGTGGACAGCTTTATGTTGACGGCTTAATGTTGACGGCTTAATGTTGACAGCTTAATGTTGACAGCTTAATGTTGACAGCTTAATGTTGACAGCTTAATGTTGACAGCTTAATGATGACAGGTTAATGTTGTTGAGAGCTTACTGTTGTCGACAGCTTAATGTTGTGGACAGCTTGATGTTGTGGACAGCTTGATGTTGTGGACAGCTTGATGTTGTTGACAGCTCAATGTTGTTGACAGCTTAATGTTGAAAGATTAATGTTGACAGCTTAATGTTGACAGCTTGATGTTGTGGACGGCTTGATGTTGTCGACAGCTTGATGTTGTTGACAGCTTGATGTTGTAGACAGCTTAATGTTGACAGCTTAATGTTGACAGCTTAATGTTGACAGCTTAATGTTGACAGCTTAATGTTGACATCCCAATGTCGACAGCTTAATGTTGTCGAGAGCTTAATGTTGTGGACAGCTTAATGTTGTGGACAGCTTAATGTTGTGGACAGCTTAATGTTGTGGACAGCTTAATGTTGTGGACAGCTAAATGTTGATGGCTTAATGTTGACGGCTTAATGTTGACAGCCTAATGTTGACAGCTTAATGTTGACAGCTTAATGTTGACAGCTTAATGTTGTGGACAGCTTAATGTTGTGGACAGCTTAATGTTGTGGACAGCTTAATGTTGTGGACTGCTTAATGTTGTAGACAGCTTAATGTTGTGGACAGCTTGATGTTGTTGACAGCTTGATGTTATTGACAGCTTGATGTTATTGACAGCTTAATGTTGACTGCCTAATGTTGACAGCTTAATGTTGACAGCTTAATGTTGACAGCTTAATGTTGACAGCTTGATGTTGACAGCTTAATGTTGTTGACAGCTTAATGTTGACAGCTTAATGTTGACAGCTTAATGTTGACAGCTTAATGATGACAGGTTAATGTTGTTGAGAGCTTACTGTTGTCGACAGCTTAATGTTGTGGACAGCTTGATGTTGTGGACAGCTTGATGTTGTGGACAGCTTGATGTTGTTGACAGCTCAATGTTGTTGACAGCTTAATGTTGAAAGATTAATGTTGACAGCTTAATGTTGACAGCTTGATGTTGTGGACGGCTTGATGTTGTCGACAGCTTGATGTTGTTGACAGCTTGATGTTGTAGACAGCTTAATGTTGACAGCTTAATGTTGACAGCCTAATGTTGACAGCTTAATGTTGACAGCTTAATGTTGACATCCCAATGTCGACAGCTTAATGTTGTCGAGAGCTTAATGTTGTGGACAGCTTAATGTTGTGGACAGCTTAATGTTGTGGACAGCTTAATGTTGTGGACAGCTTAATGTTGTGGACAGCTAAATGTTGATGGCTTAATGTTGACGGCTTAATGTTGACAGCCTAATGTTGACAGCTTAATGTTGACAGCTTAATGTTGACAGCTTAATGTTGTGGACAGCTTAATGTTGTGGACAGCTTAATGTTGTGGACAGCTTAATGTTGTGGACTGCTTAATGTTGTAGACAGCTTAATGTTGTGGACAGCTTGATGTTGTTGACAGCTTGATGTTATTGACAGCTTGATGTTATTGACAGCTTAATGTTGACTGCCTAATGTTGACAGCTTAATGTTGACAGCTTAATGTTGACAGCTTAATGTTGACAGCTTGATGTTGACAGCTTAATGTTGTTGACAGCTTAATGTTGACAGCTTAATGTTGACAGCTTAATGTTGACAGCTTAATGATGACAGGTTAATGTTGTTGAGAGCTTGATGTTGTGGACAGCTTGATGTTGTTGACAGCTTAATGTTGTTGACAGCTTAATGTTGAAAGCTTAATGTTCACAGCTTAATGTTGACAGCTTAATGTTGACAGCTTAATGTTGACAGCTTAATGTTGACAGCTTAATGTTGACAGCTTAATGTTGATAGCTTAATGTTGACAGCTTAATGTTGACAGCTTAATGTTGTTGACAGCTTAATGTTGTTGACTGCTTAATGTTGTGGACAGCCTAATGTTGTTGACAGCTTAATGTTGTGGACAGCTTCATGTTGTGGACAGCTTGATGTTGTGGACAGCTTGATGTTGTTGACAGCTTGATGTTGTTGACAGCTTAATGTTGACAGCTTAATGTTGACAGCTTAATGTTGACAGCTTAATGTTGTGGACAGCTTAATGTTGTGGACAGCTTAATGTTGTGGACAGCTTAATGTTGTGGACAGCTTTATGTTGTGGACAGCTTTATGTTGTGGACAGCTTTATGTTGTGGACAGCTTGATGTTGTTGACAGCTTGATGTTATTGACAGCTTGATGTTATTGACTGCTTAATGTTGACTGCCTAATGTTGACAGCTTAATGTTGTAGCTTAATGTTGACAGCTTAATGTTGACAGCTTAATGTTGACAGCTTAATGTTGTTGACAGCTTAATGTTGACAGCTTAATGTTGACAGCTTAATGTTGACAGCTTAATGTTGACAGCTTAATGTTGACATCCTAATGTCGACAGCTTAATGTTGTCGAGAGCTTAATGTTGTGGACCGCTTAATGTTGTGGACAGCTTAATGTTGTGGACAGCTTTATGTTGACGGCTTAATGTTGACGGCTTAATGTTGACAGCTTGATGTTGACAGCTTAATGTTGACAGCTTAATGTTGACAGCTAAATGTTGACAGCTTAATGATGACAGCTTAATGTTGTTGAGAGCTTACTGTTGTCGACAGCTTAATGTTGTGGACAGCTTGATGTTGTGGACAGCTTGATGTTGTGGACAGCTTGATGTTGTTGACAGCTTAATGTTGTTGACAGCTTAATGTTGACAGATTTATGTTGACAGCTTAATGTTGACAGCTTAATGTTGTGGACAGCTTGATGTTGTGGACAGCTTGATGTTGTTGACAGCTTAATGTTGACAGCTTAATGTTGACAGCTTAATGTTGACAGCTTAATGTTGATAGCTTAATGTTGACAGCTTAATGTTGACATCCTAATGTCGACAGCTTAATGTTGTCGAGAGCTTAATGTTGTGGACCGCTTAATGTTGTGGACAGCTTAATGTTGTGGACAGCTTAATGTTGTGGACAGCTTTTTGTTGACGGCTTAATGTTGACGGCTTAATGTTGACAGCTTAATGTTGACAGCTTAATGTTGTGGACAGCTTTATGTTGTGGACAGCTTTATGTTGTGGACAGCTTGATGTTGTTGAGAGCTTGATGTTATTGACAGCTTGATGTTATTGACTGCTTAATGTTGACTGCCTAATGTTGACAGCTTAATGTTGTAGCTTAATGTTGACAGCTTAATGTTGACAGCTTAATGATGACAGCTTAATGTTGTTGACAGCTTAATGTTGACAGCTTAATGTTGACAGCTTAATGTTGACATCCTAATTTCGACAGCTTAATGTTGTCGAGAGCTTAATGTTGTGGACCGCTTAATGTTGTGGACAGCTTAATGTTGTGGACAGCTTTATGTTGACGGCTTAATGTTGACGGCTTAATGTTGACAGCTTAATGTTGACAGCCTAATGTTGACAGCTTAATGTTGACAGCTTAATGATGACAGCTTAATGTTGTTGAGAGCTTACTGTTGTCGACAGCTTAATGTTGTGGACAGCTTGATGTTGTGGACAGCTTGATGTTGTGGACAGCTTGATGTTGTTGACAGCTTAATGTTGTTGACAGCTTAATGTTGACAGATTTATGTTGACAGCTTAATGTTGACAGCTTAATGTTGTGGACAGCTTGATGTTGTGGACAGCTTGATGTTGTTGACAGCTTAATGTTGACAGCTTAATGTTGACAGCTTAATGTTGACAGCTTATTGTTGACAGCTTAATGTTGACAGCTTAATGTTGACAGCTTAATGTTGACAGCTTAATGTTGACATCCTAATGTCGACCGCTTAATGTTGTCGAGAGCTTAATGTTGTGGACCGCTTAATGTTGTGGACAGCTTAATGTTGTGGACAGCTTAATGTTGTGGACAGCTTTATGTTGACGGCTTAATGTTGACGGCTTAATGTTGCCAGCTTAATGTTGACAGCTTAATATTGACAGCTTAATGTTGACAGCTTAATGTTGACAGCTTAATGATAACAGGTTAATGTTGTTGAGAGCTTACTGTTGTCGACAGCTTAATGTTGTGGACAGCTTGATGTTGTGGACAGCTTGATGTTGTGGACAGCTTGATGTTGTTGACAGCTCAATGTTGTTGACAGCTTAATGTTGAAAGATTAATGTTGACAGCTTAATGTTGACAGCTTGATGTTGTGGACGGCTTGATGTTGTCGACAGCTTGATGTTGTTGACAGCTTGATGTTGTAGACAGCTTAATGTTGACAGCTTAATGTTGACAGCTTAATGTTGACAGCTTAATGTTGACAGCTTAATGTTGACATCCCAATGTCGACAGCTTAATGTTGTGGAGAGCTTAATGTTGTGGACAGCTTAATGTTGTGGACAGCTTAATGTTGTGGACAGCTTAATGTTGTGGACAGCTTTATGTTGTGGACAGCTTTATGTTGTGGACAGCTTTATGTTGTGGACAGCTTGATGTTGTGGACAGCTTGATGTTGTTGACAGCTTGATGTTATTGACAGCTTGATGTTATTGACTGCTTAATGTTGACTGCCTAATGTTGACAGCTTAATGTTGTAGCTTAATGTTGACAGCTTAATGTTGACAGCTTAATGTTGACAGCTTAATGTTGTTGACAGCTTAATGTTGACAGCTTAATGTTGACAGCTTAATGTTGACAGCTTAATGTTGACATCATAATGTCGACAGCTTAATGTTGTCGAGAGCTTAATGTTGTGGACCGCTTAATGTTGTGGACAGCTTAATGTTGTGGACAGCTTTATGTTGACGGCTTAATGTTGACAGCTTAATGTTGACAGCTTGATGTTGACAGCTTAATGTTGACAGCTTAATGTTGACAGCTAAATGTTGACAGCTTAATGATGACAGCTTAATGTTGTTGAGAGCTTACTGTTGTCGACAGCTTAATGTTGTGGACAGCTTGATGTTGTGGACAGCTTGATGTTGTGGACAGCTTGATGTTGTTGACAGCTTAATGTTGTTGACAGCTTAATGTTGACAGATTTATGTTGACAGCTTAATGTTGACAGCTTAATGTTGTGGACAGCTTGATGTTGTGGACAGCTTGATGTTGTTGACAGCTTAATGTTGACAGCTTAATGTTGACAGCTTAATGTTGACAGCTTAATGTTGACAGCTTAATGTTGACATCCTAATGTCGACAGCTTAATGTTGTCGAGAGCTTAATGTTGTGGACCGCTTAATGTTGTGGACAGCTTAATGTTGTGGACAGCTTAATGTTGTGGACAGCTTAATGTTGTGGACAGCTTCATGTTGTGGACAGCTTGATGTTGTGGACAGCTTGATGTTGTTGACAGCTTGATGTTGTTGACAGCTTAATGTTGACAGCTTAATGTTGACAGCTTAATGTTGACAGCTTAATGTTGACAGCTTAATGTTGACAGCTTAATGTTGTGGACAGCTTAATGTTGTGGACAGCTTAATGTTGTGGACAGCTTAATGTTGTGGACAGCTTTATGTTGTGGACAGCTTGATGTTGTGGACAGCTTGATGTTGTTGACAGCTTAATGTTGTTGACAGCTTAATGTTGACAGATTTATGTTGACAGCTTAATGTTGACAGCTTAATGTTGTGGACAGCTTGATGTTGTGGACGGCTTGATGTTGTCGACAGCTTGATGTTGTTGACAGCTTGATGTTGTAGACAGCTTAATGTTGACAGCTTAATGTTGACAGCTTAATGTTGACAGCTTAATGTTGACAGCTTAATGTTGACATCCCAATGTCGACAGCTTAATGTTGTGGAGAGCTTAATGTTGTGGACAGCTTAATGTTGTGGACAGCTTAATGTTGTGGACAGCTTAATGTTGTGGACAGCTTTATGTTGTGGACAGCTTTATGTTGTGGACAGCTTTATGTTGTGGACAGCTTGATGTTGTGGACAGCTTGATGTTGTTGACAGCTTGATGTTATTGACAGCTTGATGTTATTGACTGCTTAATGTTGACTGCCTAATGTTGACAGCTTAATGTTGTAGCTTAATGTTGACAGCTTAATGTTGACAGCTTAATGTTGACAGCTTAATGTTGTTGACAGCTTAATGTTGACAGCTTAATGTTGACAGCTTAATGTTGACAGCTTAATGTTGACATCATAATGTCGACAGCTTAATGTTGTCGAGAGCTTAATGTTGTGGACCGCTTAATGTTGTGGACAGCTTAATGTTGTGGACAGCTTTATGTTGACGGCTTAATGTTGACGGCTTAATGTTGACAGCTTGATGTTGACAGCTTAATGTTGACAGCTTAATGTTGACAGCTAAATGTTGACAGCTTAATGATGACAGCTTAATGTTGTTGAGGGCTTACTGTTGTCGACAGCTTAATGTTGTGGACAGCTTGATGTTGTGGACAGCTTGATGTTGTGGACAGCTTGATGTTGTTGACAGCTTAATGTTGTTGACAGCTTAATGTTGACAGATTTATGTTGACAGCTTAATGTTGACAGCTTAATGTTGACAGCTTAATGTTGACATCCTAATGTCGACAGCTTAATGTTGTCGAGAGCTTAATGTTGTGGACCGCTTAATGTTGTGGACAGCTTAATGTTGTGGACAGCTTAATGTTGTGGACAGCTTTATGTTGACGGCTTAATGTTGACGGCTTAATGTTGACAGCTTAATGTTGACAGCTTAATGTTGACAGCTTAATGTTGACAGCTTAATGTTGACAGCTTAATGATGACAGGTTAATGTTGTTGAGAGCTTACTGTTGTCGACAGCTTAATGTTGTGGACAGCTTGATGTTGTGGACAGCTTGATGTTGTGGACAGCTTGATGTTGTTGACAGCTCAATGTTGTTGACAGCTTAATGTTGAAAGATTAATGTTGACAGCTTAATGTTGACAGCTTGATGTTGTGGACGGCTTGATGTTGTCGACAGCTTGATGTTGTTGACAGCTTGATGTTGTAGACAGCTTAATGTTGACAGCTTAATGTTGCCAGCTTAATGTTGACATCCCAATGTCGACAGCTTAATGTTGTCGAGAGCTTAATGTTGTGGACTGCTTAATGTTGTGGACAGCTTAATGTTGTGGACAGCTTAATGTTGTGGACAGCTTGATGTTGTGGACAGCTAAATGTTGATGGCTTAATGTTGACGGCTTAATGTTGACAGCCTAATGTTGACAGCTTAATGTTGACAGCTTAATGTTGTGGACAGCTTAATGTTGTGGACAGCTTAATGTTGTGGACAGCTTAATGTTGTGGACAGCTTAATGTTGTAGACAGCTTAATGTTGTGGACAGCTTGATGTTGTTGACAGCTTGATGTTATTGACAGCTTGATGTTATTGACAGCTTAATGTTGACTGCCTAATGTTGACAGCTTAATGTTGACAGCTTAATGTTGACAGCTTAATGTTGACAGCTTGATGTTGACAGCTTAATGTTGTTGACAGCTTAATGTTGAAAGCTTAATGTTCACAGCTTAATGTTGACAGCTTAATGTTGACAGCTTAATGTTGACAGCTTTATGTTGACAGCTTAATGTTGACACCTTAATGTTGACAGCATGAAGTTAACAGCTTAATGTTGTTGACAGCTTAGTGTTGACAGCTTAATGTTGACAGCTTAATGTTGACAGCTTAATGTTGATAGCTTAATGTTGACAGCTTAATGTTGTTGACAGCTTAATGTTGTTGACTGCTTAATGTTGTGGACAGCCTAATGTTGTTGACAGCTTAATGTTGTGGACATCCTAATGTCGACAGCTTAATGTTGTCGAGAGCTTAATGTTGTCGAGAGCTTAATGTTGTCGAGAGCTCAATGTTGTCGAGAGCTCAATGTTGTGGACAGCTTAATGTTGTGGACAGCTTAATGTTGTGGACAGCTTAATTTTGTGGACAGCTTAATGTTGTGAACAGCTTAATGTTGTGGACAGCTTAATGTTGGTGGCTTAATGTTGACGGCTTAATGTTGACGGCTTAATGTTGACAGCTTAATGTTGACAGCTTTATGTTGACAGCTTAATGTTGTCGACAGCTTAATGTTGTCGACAGCTTAATGTTGTGGACAGCTTGATGTTGTGGACAGCTTGATGTTGTGGACAGCTTGATGTTGTTGACAGCTTGATGTTGTTGACAGCTTAATGTTGACAGCTTAATGTTGACAGCTTAATGTTGACAGCTTAATGTTGACAGCTTAATGTTGACAGCTTTATGTTGTGGACAGCTTAATGTTGTGGACAGCTTAATGTTGTGGACAGCTTTATGTTGTGGACAGCTTTATGTTGTGGACAGCTTGATGTTGTTGACAGCTTGATGTTATTGACAGCTTGATGTTATTGACTGCTTAATGTTGACTGCCTAATGTTGACAGCTTAATGTTGACAGCTTAATGTTGACAGCTTAATGTTGACTGCTTAATGTTGACAGCTTAATGTTGTTGACAGCTTAATGTTGACAGCTTAATGTTGACAGCTTAATGTTGACAGCTTAATGTTGACAGCTTAATGTTGACAGCTTAATGTTGACAGCTTAATGTTGTTGACAGCTTAATGTTGACAGCTTAATGTTGACAGCTTAATGTTGACAGCTTAATGTTGACAGCTTAATGTTGACAGCTTAATGATGACAGGTTAATGTTGTTGAGAGCTTACTGTTGTCGACAGCTTAATGTTGTGGACAGCTTGATGTTGTGGACAGCATGATGTTGTGGACAGCTTGATGTTGTGGACAGCTTGATGTTGTTGACAGCTTAATGATGTTGACAGCTTAATGTTGACAGATTAATGTTGACAGCTTGATGTTGACAGCTTGATGTTGTTGACAGCTTGATGTTATTGACAGCTTGATGTTATTGACTGCTTAATGTTGACTGCCTAATGTTGACAGCTTAATGTTGTAGCTTAATGTTGACAGCTTAATGTTGACAGCTTAATGTTGACAGCTTAATGTTGTTGACAGCTTAATGTTGACAGCTTAATGTTGACAGCTTAATGTTGACAGCTTAATGTTGACAGCTTAATGTTGACATCCTAATGTCGACAGCTTAATGTTGTCGAGAGCTTAATGTTGTGGACCGCTTAATGTTGTGGACAGCTTAATGTTGTGGACAGCTTTATGTTGACGGCTTAATGTTGACGGCTTAATGTTGACAGCTTGATGTTGACAGCTTAATGTTGACAGCTTAATGTTGACAGCTAAATGTTGACAGCTTAATGATGACAGCTTAATGTTGTTGAGAGCTTACTGTTGTCAACAGCTTAATGTTGTGGACAGCTTGATGTTGTGGACAGCTTGATGTTGTGGACAGCTTGATGTTGTTGACAGCTTAATGTTGTTGACAGCTTAATGTTGACAGATTTATGTTGACAGCTTAATGTTGACAGCTTAATGTTGTGGACAGCTTGATGTTGTGGACAGCTTGATGTTGTTGACAGCTTAATGTTGACAGCTTAATGTTGACAGCTTAATGTTGACAGCTTAATGTTGATAGCTTAATGTTGACAGCTTAATGTTGACATCCTAATGTCGACAGCTTAATGTTGTCGAGAGCTTAATGTTGTGGACCGCTTAATGTTGTGGACAGCTTAATGTTGTGGACAGCTTAATGTTGTGGACAGCTTTATGTTGACGGCTTAATGTTGACGGCTTAATGTTGACAGCTTAATGTTGACAGCTTAATGTTGTGGACAGCTTTATGTTGTGGACAGCTTTATGTTGTGGACAGCTTGATGTTGTTGAGAGCTTGATGTTATTGACAGCTTGATGTTATTGACTGCTTAATGTTGACTGCCTAATGTTGACAGCTTAATGTTGTAGCTTAATGTTGACAGCTTAATGTTGACAGCTTAATGTTGACAGCTTAATGTTGTTGACAGCTTAATGTTGACAGCTTAATGTTGACAGCTTAATGTTGACATCCTAATTTCGACAGCTTAATGTTGTCGAGAGCTTAATGTTGTGGACCGCTTAATGTTGTGGACAGCTTAATGTTGTGGACAGCTTTATGTTGACGGCTTAATGTTGACGGCTTAATGTTGACAGCTTAATGTTGACAGCCTAATGTTGACAGCTTAATGTTGACAGCTTAATGATGACAGCTTAATGTTGTTGAGAGCTTACTGTTGTCGACAGCTTAATGTTGTGGACAGCTTGATGTTGTGGACAGCTTGATGTTGTGGACAGCTTGATGTTGTTGACAGCTTAATGTTGTTGACAGCTTAATGTTGACAGATTTATGTTGACAGCTTAATGTTGACAGCTTAATGTTGTGGACAGCTTGATGTTGTGGACAGCTTGATGTTGTTGACAGCTTAATGTTGACAGCTTAATGTTGACAGCTTAATGTTGACAGCTTATTGTTGACAGCTTAATGTTGACAGCTTAATGTTGACAGCTTAATGTTGACAGCTTAATGTTGACATCCTAATGTCGACCGCTTAATGTTGTCGAGAGCTTAATGTTGTGGACCGCTTAATGTTGTGGACAGCTTAATGTTGTGGACAGCTTAATGTTGTGGACAGCTTTATGTTGACGGCTTAATGTTGACGGCTTAATGTTGCCAGCTTAATGTTGACAGCTTAATATTGACAGCTTAATGTTGACAGCTTAATGTTGACAGCTTAATGATAACAGGTTAATGTTGTTGAGAGCTTACTGTTGTCGACAGCTTAATGTTGTGGACAGCTTGATGTTGTGGACAGCTTGATGTTGTGGACAGCTTGATGTTGTTGACAGCTCAATGTTGTTGACAGCTTAATGTTGAAAGATTAATGTTGACAGCTTAATGTTGACAGCTTGATGTTGTGGACGGCTTGATGTTGTCGACAGCTTGATGTTGTTGACAGCTTGATGTTGTAGACAGCTTAATGTTGACAGCTTAATGTTGACAGCTTAATGTTGACAGCTTAATGTTGACAGCTTAATGTTGACATCCCAATGTCGACAGCTTAATGTTGTCGAGAGCTTAATGTTGTGGACAGCTTAATGTTGTGGACAGCTTAATGTTGTGGACAGCTTAATGTTGTGGACAGCTTTATGTTGTGGACAGCTTTATGTTGTGGACAGCTTGATGTTGTGGACAGCTTGATGTTGTTGACAGCTTGATGTTATTGACAGCTTGATGTTATTGACTGCTTAATGTTGACTGCCTAATGTTGACAGCTTAATGTTGTAGCTTAATGTTGACAGCTTAATGTTGACAGCTTAATGTTGACAGCTTAATGTTGTTGACAGCTTAATGTTGACAGCTTAATGTTGACAGCTTAATGTTGACAGCTTAATGTTGACATCATAATGTCGACAGCTTAATGTTGTCGAGAGCTTAATGTTGTGGACCGCTTAATGTTGTGGACAGCTTAATGTTGTGGACAGCTTTATGTTGACGGCTTAATGTTGACAGCTTAATGTTGACAGCTTGATGTTGACAGCTTAATGTTGACAGCTTAATTTTGACAGCTAAATGTTGACAGCTTAATGATGACAGCTTAATGTTGTTGAGAGCTTACTGTTGTCGACAGCTTAATGTTGTGGACAGCTTGATGTTGTGGACAGCTTGATGTTGTGGACAGCTTGATGTTGTTGACAGCTTAATGTTGTTGACAGCTTAATGTTGACAGATTTATGTTGACAGCTTAATGTTGACAGCTTAATGTTGTGGACAGCTTGATGTTGTGGACAGCTTGATGTTGTTGACAGCTTAATGTTGACAGCTTAATGTTGACAGCTTAATGTTGACAGCTTAATGTTGACAGCTTAATGTTGACAGCTTAATGTTGACATCCTAATGTCGACAGCTTAATGTTGTCGAGAGCTTAATGTTGTGGACCGCTTAATGTTGTGGACAGCTTAATGTTGTGGACAGCTTAATGTTGTGGACAGCTTAATGTTGTGGACAGCTTCATGTTGTGGACAGCTTGATGTTGTGGACAGCTTGATGTTGTTGACAGCTTGATGTTGTTGACAGCTTAATGTTGACAGCTTAATGTTGACAGCTTAATGTTGACAGCTTAATGTTGACAGCTTAATGTTGACAGCTTAATGTTGTGGACAGCTTAATGTTGTGGACAGCTTAATGTTGCGGACAGCTTAATGTTGTGGACAGCTTTATGTTGTGGACAGCTTTATGTTGTGGACAGCTTTATGTTGTGGACAGCTTGATGTTGTGGACAGCTTGATGTTGTTGACAGCTTGATGTTATTGACAGCTTGATGTTATTGACTGCTTAATGTTGACTGCCTAATGTTGACAGCTTAATGTTGACAGCTTAATGTTGACAGCTTAATGTTGTTGACAGCTTAATGTTGACAGCTTAATGTTGACAGCTTAATGTTGACAGCTTAATGTTGACATCATAATGTCGACAGCTTAATGTTGTCGAGAGCTTAATGTTGTGGACCGCTTAATGTTGTGGACAGCTTAATGTTGTGGACAGCTTTATGTTGACGGCTTAATGTTGACGGCTTAATGTTGACAGCTTGATGTTGACAGCTTAATGTTGACAGCTTAATGTTGACAGCTAAATGTTGACAGCTTAATGATGACAGCTTAATGTTGTTGAGGGCTTACTGTTGTCGACAGCTTAATGTTGTGGACAGCTTGATGTTGTGGACAGCTTGATGTTGTGGACAGCTTGATGTTGTTGACAGCTTAATGTTGTTGACAGCTTAATGTTGACAGATTTATGTTGACAGCTTAATGTTGACAGCTTAATGTTGACAGCTTAATGTTGACATCCTAATGTCGACAGCTTAATGTTGTCGAGAGCTTAATGTTGTGGACCGCTTAATGTTGTGGACAGCTTAATGTTGTGGACAGCTTAATGTTGTGGACAGCTTTATGTTGACGGCTTAATGTTGACGGCTTAATGTTGACAGCTTAATGTTGACAGCTTAATGTTGACAGCTTAATGTTGACAGCTTAATGTTGACAGCTTAATGATGACAGGTTAATGTTGTTGAGAGCTTACTGTTGTCGACAGCTTAATGTTGTGGACAGCTTGATGTTGTGGACAGCTTGATGTTGTGGACAGCTTGATGTTGTTGACAGCTCAATGTTGTTGACAGCTTAATGTTGAAAGATTAATGTTGACAGCTTAATGTTGACAGCTTGATGTTGTGGACGGCTTGATGTTGTCGACAGCTTGATGTTGTTGACAGCTTGATGTTGTAGACAGCTTAATGTTGACAGCTTAATGTTGCCAGCTTAATGTTGACATCCCAATGTCGACAGCTTAATGTTGTCGAGAGCTTAATGTTGTGGACAGCTTAATGTTGTGGACAGCTTAATGTTGTGGACAGCTTAATGTTGTGGACAGCTTAATGTTGTGGACAGCTAAATGTTGATGGCTTAATGTTGACGGCTTAATGTTGACAGCCTAATGTTGACAGCTTAATGTTGACAGCTTAATGTTGTGGACAGCTTAATGTTGTGGACAGCTTAATGTTGTGGACAGCTTAATGTTGTGGACAGCTTAATGTTGTAGACAGCTTAATGTTGTGGACAGCTTGATGTTGTTGACAGCTTGATGTTATTGACAGCTTGATGTTATTGACAGCTTAATGTTGACTGCCTAATGTTGACAGCTTAATGTTGACAGCTTAATGTTGACAGCTTAATGTTGACAGCTTGATGTTGACAGCTTAATGTTGTTGACAGCTTAATGTTGAAAGCTTAATGTTCACAGCCTAATGTTGACAGCTTAATGTTGACAGCTTAATGTTGACAGCTTTATGTTGACAGCTTAATGTTGACACCTTAATGTTGACAGCATGAAGTTAACAGCTTAATGTTGTTGACAGCTTAGTGTTGACAGCTTAATGTTGACAGCTTAATGTTGACAGCTTAATGTTGATAGCTTAATGTTGACAGCTTAATGTTGTTGACAGCTTAATGTTGTTGACTGCTTAATGTTGTGGACAGCCTAATGTTGTTGACAGCTTAATGTTGTGGACATCCTAATGTCGACAGCTTAATGTTGTCGAGAGCTTAATGTTGTCGAGAGCTTAATGTTGTCGAGAGCTCAATGTTGTCGAGAGCTCAATGTTGTGGACAGCTTAATGTTGTGGACAGCTTAATGTTGTGGACAGCTTAATTTTGTGGACAGCTTAATGTTGTGAACAGCTTAATGTTGTGGACAGCTTAATGTTGGTGGCTTAATGTTGACGGCTTAATGTTGACGGCTTAATATTGACAGCTTAATGTTGACAGCTTTATGTTGACAGCTTAATGTTGTCGACAGCTTAATGTTGTCGACAGCTTAATGTTGTGGACAGCTTGATGTTGTGGACAGCTTGATGTTGTGGACAGCTTGATGTTGTTGACAGCTTGATGTTGTTGACAGCTTAATGTTGACAGCTTAATGTTGACAGCTTAATGTTGACAGCTTAATGTTGACAGCTTAATGTTGACAGCTTTATGTTGTGGACAGCTTAATGTTGTGGACAGCTTAATGTTGTGGACAGCTTTATGTTGTGGACAGCTTTATGTTGTGGACAGCTTGATGTTGTTGACAGCTTGATGTTATTGACAGCTTGATGTTATTGACTGCTTAATGTTGACTGCCTAATGTTGACAGCTTAATGTTGACAGCTTAATGTTGACAGCTTAATGTTGACTGCTTAATGTTGACAGCTTAATGTTGTTGACAGCTTAATGTTGACAGCTTAATGTTGACAGCTTAATGTTGACAGCTTAATGTTGACAGCTTAATGTTGACAGCTTAATGTTGACAGCTTAATGTTGTTGACAGCTTAATGTTGACAGCTTAATGTTGACAGCTTAATGTTGACAGCTTAATGTTGACAGCTTAATGTTGACAGCTTAATGATGACAGGTTAATGTTGTTGAGAGCTTACTGTTGTCGACAGCTTAATGTTGTGGACAGCTTGATGTTGTGGACAGCATGATGTTGTGGACAGCTTGATGTTGTTGACAGCTTAATGATGTTGACAGCTTAATGTTGACAGATTAATGTTGACAGCTTAATGTTGACAGCTTGATGTTGTGGACGGCTTGATGTTGTTGACAGCTTGATGTTGTCGACAGCTTGATGTTGTGGACAGCTTGATGTTGTTGACAGTTTGATGTTGTTGACAGCTTGATGTTGTAGACAGCTTAATGTTGACATCTTAATGTTGACAGCTTAATGTTGACATCCTAATGTCGACAGCTTAATGTTGTCGAGAGCTTAATGTTGTGGACAGCTTAATGTTGTGGACAGCTTAATGTTGTGGACAGCTTAATGTTGTGGACAGCTTGATGTTGTGGACAGCTTAATGTTGACAGCTTAATGTTGACAGCTTAATGTTGACGGCTTAATGTTGACAGCTTAATGTTGACAGCTTAATGTTGTGGACGGCTTAATGTTGTGGACAGCTTAATGTTGTGGACAGCTTAATGTTGTGGACAGCTTAATGTTGTGGACAGCTTAATGTTGTAGACAGCTTAATGTTGTGGACAGCTTGATGTTGTTGACAGCTTGATGTTATTGACAGCTTGATGTTATTGACAGGTTAATGTTGACGGCCTGATGTTGACAGCTTAATGTTGACAGCTTAATGTTGACAGCTTAATGTTGACAGCTTGATATTGACAGCTTAATGTTGTTGGCAGCTTAATGTTGACAGCTTAATGTTGACAGCTTGATGTTGTTGACAGCTTAATGTTGACAGCTTAATGTTGACAGCTTAATGTTGACAGCTTAATGTTGACAGCTTAATGTTGACACCTTAATGTTGACATCATGAAGTTAACAGCTTAATGTTGTTGACAGTTTAGTGTTGACAGCTTAATGTTGACAGCTTAATGTTGACAGCTTAATGTTGATAGCTTAATGTTGACAGCTTAATGTTTTTGACAGCTTAATGTTGTTGACTGCTTAATGTTGTGGACAGCCTAATGTTGTTGACAGCCTAATGTTGTGGACATCCTAATGTCGACAGCTTAATGTTGTCGAGAGCTTAATGTTGTCGAGAGCTTAATGTTGTCGAGAGCTTAATGTTGTCGAGAGCTTAATGTTGTGGACAGCTTAATGTTGTGGACAGCTTAATGTTGTGGACAGCTTAATGTTGTGGACAGCTTAATGTTGTGAACAGCTTAATGTTGTGGACAGCTTAATGTTGGCTGCTTAATGTTGACGGCTTAATGTTGACGGCTTAATGTTGACAGCTTAATGTTGACAGCTTAATGTTGTGGACAGCTTAATGTTGTGGACAGCTTAATGTTGTGGACAGCTTAATGTTGTGGACAGCTTAATGTTGTGAACAGCTTAATGTTGTGGACAGCTTGATGTTGTTGACAGCTTGATGTTGTTGACAGCTTAATGTTGACAGCTTAATGTTGACAGCTTAATGTTGACAGCTTTATGTTGACAGCTTAATGTTGTCGACAGCTTAATGTTGTCGACAGCTTAATGTTGTGGACAGCTCGATGTTGTGGACAGCTTGATGTTGTGGACAGCTTGATGTTGTTGACAGCTTGATGTTGTTGATAGCTTAATGTTGACAGCTTAATGTTGACAGCTTAATGTTGACAGCTTAATGTTGACAGCTTAATGTTGACAGCTAAATGTTGACAGCTTAATGTTGTGGACAGCTTAATGTTGTGGACAGCTTAATGTTGTGGACAGCTTAATGCTGTGGACAGCTTTATGTTGTGGACAGCTTTATGTTGTGGACAGCTTGATGTTGTTGACAGCTTGATGTTATTGACAGCTTGATGTTATTGACTGCTTAATGTTGACTGCCTAATGTTGACAGCTTAATGTTGACAGCTTAATGTTGACAGCTTAATGTTGACAGCTTAATGTTGACAGCTTAATGTTGACAGCTTAATGTTGTTGACAGCTTAATGTTGACAGCTTGATGTTATTGACAGCTTAATGTTGACAGCTTAATGTTGACAGCATAATGTTCATAGCTTAATGTTGACAGCTTAATGTTGTTGACAGCTTAATGTTGTTGACAGCTTAATGTTGTGGACAGCCTTATGTTGTTGACAGCTTAATGTTGTTGACAGCTTAATGTTGCCAGCCTAATGTTGACAACTTAATATTGACAGCTTAATGTTGACAGCTTAATGTTGACAGCTTAATGTTGACATCCTAATGTCGACATCTTTATGTTGTCGACAGCTTAATGTTGTTGAGAGCTTAATGTTGTGGACAGCTTGATGTTGTGGACAGCTTGATGTTGTTGACAGCTTGATGTTGTTGACAGCTTAATGTTGACAGCTTAATGTTGACAGCTTAATGTTGACAGCTTAATGTTGACAGCTTAATGTTGACAGCTTAATGTTGATAGCTTAATGTTGACATCCTAATGTCGACAGCTTAATGTTGTCGAGAGCTTAATGTTGTGGACCGCTTAATGTTGTGGACAGCTTAATGTTGTGGACAGCTTAATGTTGTGGACAGCTTTATGTTGACGGCTTTATGTTGACGGCTTAATGTTGACAGCTTAATGTTGACAGCTTAATGTTGACAGCTTAATGTTGACAGCTAAATGTTGACAGCTTAATGTTGACAGCTTAATGATGACAGCTTAATGTTGTTGAGAGCTTACTGTTGTCGACAGCTTAATGTTGTGGACAGCTTGATGTTGTGGACAGCTTGATGTTGTGGACAGCTTGATGTTGTTGACAGCTTAATGTTGTTGACAGCTTAATGTTGACAGATTTATGTTGACAGCTTAATGTTGACAGCTTAATGTTGTGGACAGCTTGATGTTGTGGACAGCCTGATGTTGTTGACAGCTTAATGTTGACAGCTTAATGTTGACAGCCTAATGTTGACAGCTTAATGTTGACAGCTTAATGTTGACATCCTAATGTCGACAGCTTAATGTTGTCGAGAGCTTAATGTTGTGGACCGCTTAATGTTGTGGACAGCTTAATGTTGTGAACAGCTTAATGTTGTGGACAGCTTTATGTTGACGGCTTAATGTTGACGGCTTAATGTTGACAGCTTAATGTTGACAGCTTAATGTTGACAGCTTAATGATGACAGGTTAATGTTGTTGAGAGCTTACTGTTGTCGACAGCTTAATGTTGTGGACAGCTCGATGTTGTGGACAGCTTGATGTTGTGGACAGCTTGATGTTGTTGACAGCTTAATGATGTTGACAGCTTAATGTTGACAGATTAATGTTGACAGCTTAATGTTGACAGCTTGATGTTGTGGACGGTTTGATGTTGTCGACAGCTTGATGTTGTGGACAGCTTGATGTTGTGGACAGCTTGATGTTGTTGACAGTTTGATGTTGTTGACAGCTTGATGTTGTAGACAGCTTAATGTTGACAGCTTAATGTTGACAGCTTAATGTTGACAGCTTAATGTTGACAGCTTAATGTTGACATCCTAATGTTGACAGCTTAATGTTGTCGAGAGCTTAATGTTGCGGACAGCTTAATGTTGTGGACAGCTTAATGTTGTGGACAGCTTAATGTTGTGGACAGCTTAATGTTGTGGACAGCTTAATGTTGACGGCTTAATGTTGACGGCTTAATGTTGACAGCCTAATGTTGACAGCTTAATGTTGACAGCTTAATGTTGACAGCTTAATGTTGTGGACAGCTTAATGTTGTGGACAGCTTAATGCTGTGGACAGCTTAATGTTGTGGACAGCCTAATGTTGTGGACAGCTTAATGTTGTAGACAGCTTAATGTTGTGGACAGCTTGATGTTGTTGACAGCTTGATGTTATTGGCAGCTTAATGTTGACAGCATACTGTTCATAGCTTAATGTTGACAGCTTAATGTTGTGGACAGCTTAATGTTGTTGACAGCTTAATGTTGTGGACAGCCTAATGTTGTTGACAGCTTAATGTTGTTGACAGCTTAATGTTGACAGCTTAATGTTGACAGCTTTATGTTGACAGCTTAATGTTGACAGCTTAATGTTGACAGCTTAATGTTGACAGCTTAATGTTGACAGCTTAATGTTGACACCTTAATGTTGACAGCATGAAGTTAACAGCTTAATGTTGTTGACAGCTTAGTGTTGACAGCTTAATGTTGACAGCTTAATGTTGACAGCTTAATGTTGACATCCTAATGTCGACAGCTTAATGTTGTCGAGAGCTTAATGTTGTGGACCGCTTAATGTTGTGGACAGCTTAATGTTGTGGACAGCTTAATGTTGTGGACAGCTTTATGTTGACGGCTTTATGTTGACGGCTTAATGTTGACAGCTTAATGTTGACAGCTTAATGTTGACAGCTTAATGTTGACAGCTAAATGTTGACAGCTTAATGTTGACAGCTTAATGATGACAGCTTAATGTTGTCGAGAGCTTAATGTTGTCGAGAGCTTAATGTTGTCGAGAGCTTAATGTTGTCGAGAGCTTAATGTTGTGGACAGCTTAATGTTGTGGACAGCTTAATGTTGTGGACAGCTTAATGTTGTGGACAGCTTAATGTTGTGAACAGCTTAATGTTGTGGACAGCTTAATGTTGGCTGCTTAATGTTGACGGCTTAATGTTGACGGCTTAATGTTGACAGCTTAATGTTGACAGCTTAATGTTGTGGACAGCTTAATGTTGTGGACAGCTTAATGTTGTGGACAGCTTAATGTTGTGGACAGCTTAATGTTGTGAACAGCTTAATGTTGTGGACAGCTTGATGTTGTTGACAGCTTGATGTTGTTGACAGCTTAATGTTGACAGCTTAATGTTGACAGCTTAATGTTGACAGCTTTATGTTGACAGCTTAATGTTGTCGACAGCTTAATGTTGTCGACAGCTTAATGTTGTGGACAGCTCGATGTTGTGGACAGCTTGATGTTGTGGACAGCTTGATGTTGTTGACAGCTTGATGTTGTTGATAGCTTAATGTTGACAGCTTAATGTTGACAGCTTAATGTTGACAGCTTAATGTTGACAGCTTAATGTTGACAGCTAAATGTTGACAGCTTAATGTTGTGGACAGCTTAATGTTGTGGACAGCTTAATGTTGTGGACAGCTTAATGCTGTGGACAGCTTTATGTTGTGGACAGCTTTATGTTGTGGACAGCTTGATGTTGTTGACAGCTTGATGTTATTGACAGCTTGATGTTATTGACTGCTTAATGTTGACTGCCTAATGTTGACAGCTTAATGTTGACAGCTTAATGTTGACAGCTTAATGTTGACAGCTTAATGTTGACAGCTTAATGTTGACAGCTTAATGTTGTTGACAGCTTAATGTTGACAGCTTGATGTTATTGACAGCTTAATGTTGACAGCTTAATGTTGACAGCATAATGTTCATAGCTTAATGTTGACAGCTTAATGTTGTTGACAGCTTAATGTTGTTGACAGCTTAATGTTGTGGACAGCCTTATGTTGTTGACAGCTTAATGTTGTTGACAGCTTAATGTTGCCAGCCTAATGTTGACAACTTAATATTGACAGCTTAATGTTGACAGCTTAATGTTGACAGCTTAATGTTGACATCCTAATGTCGACATCTTTATGTTGTCGACAGCTTAATGTTGTTGAGAGCTTAATGTTGTGGACAGCTTGATGTTGTGGACAGCTTGATGTTGTTGACAGCTTGATGTTGTTGACAGCTTAATGTTGACAGCTTAATGTTGACAGCTTAATGTTGACAGCTTAATGTTGACAGCTTAATGTTGACAGCTTAATGTTGATAGCTTAATGTTGACATCCTAATGTCGACAGCTTAATGTTGTCGAGAGCTTAATGTTGTGGACCGCTTAATGTTGTGGACAGCTTAATGTTGTGGACAGCTTAATGTTGTGGACAGCTTTATGTTGACGGCTTTATGTTGACGGCTTAATGTTGACAGCTTAATGTTGACAGCTTAATGTTGACAGCTTAATGTTGACAGCTAAATGTTGACAGCTTAATGTTGACAGCTTAATGATGACAGCTTAATGTTGTTGAGAGCTTACTGTTGTCGACAGCTTAATGTTGTGGACAGCTTGATGTTGTGGACAGCTTGATGTTGTGGACAGCTTGATGTTGTTGACAGCTTAATGTTGTTGACAGCTTAATGTTGACAGATTTATGTTGACAGCTTAATGTTGACAGCTTAATGTTGTGGACAGCTTGATGTTGTGGACAGCCTGATGTTGTTGACAGCTTAATGTTGACAGCTTAATGTTGACAGCCTAATGTTGACAGCTTAATGTTGACAGCTTAATGTTGACATCCTAATGTCGACAGCTTAATGTTGTCGAGAGCTTAATGTTGTGGACCGCTTAATGTTGTGGACAGCTTAATGTTGTGAACAGCTTAATGTTGTGGACAGCTTTATGTTGACGGCTTAATGTTGACGGCTTAATGTTGACAGCTTAATGTTGACAGCTTAATGTTGACAGCTTAATGATGACAGGTTAATGTTGTTGAGAGCTTACTGTTGTCGACAGCTTAATGTTGTGGACAGCTCGATGTTGTGGACAGCTTGATGTTGTGGACAGCTTGATGTTGTTGACAGCTTAATGATGTTGACAGCTTAATGTTGACAGATTAATGTTGACAGCTTAATGTTGACAGCTTGATGTTGTGGACGGTTTGATGTTGTCGACAGCTTGATGTTGTGGACAGCTTGATGTTGTGGACAGCTTGATGTTGTTGACAGTTTGATGTTGTTGACAGCTTGATGTTGTAGACAGCTTAATGTTGACAGCTTAATGTTGACAGCTTAATGTTGACAGCTTAATGTTGACAGCTTAATGTTGACATCCTAATGTTGACAGCTTAATGTTGTCGAGAGCTTAATGTTGCGGACAGCTTAATGTTGTGGACAGCTTAATGTTGTGGACAGCTTAATGTTGTGGACAGCTTAATGTTGTGGACAGCTTAATGTTGACGGCTTAATGTTGACGGCTTAATGTTGACAGCCTAATGTTGACAGCTTAATGTTGACAGCTTAATGTTGACAGCTTAATGTTGTGGACAGCTTAATGTTGTGGACAGCTTAATGCTGTGGACAGCTTAATGTTGTGGACAGCCTAATGTTGTGGACAGCTTAATGTTGTAGACAGCTTAATGTTGTGGACAGCTTGATGTTGTTGACAGCTTGATGTTATTGGCAGCTTAATGTTGACAGCATACTGTTCATAGCTTAATGTTGACAGCTTAATGTTGTGGACAGCTTAATGTTGTTGACAGCTTAATGTTGTGGACAGCCTAATGTTGTTGACAGCTTAATGTTGTTGACAGCTTAATGTTGACAGCTTAATGTTGACAGCTTTATGTTGACAGCTTAATGTTGACAGCTTAATGTTGACAGCTTAATGTTGACAGCTTAATGTTGACAGCTTAATGTTGACACCTTAATGTTGACAGCATGAAGTTAACAGCTTAATGTTGTTGACAGCTTAGTGTTGACAGCTTAATGTTGACAGCTTAATGTTGACAGCTTAATGTTGACATCCTAATGTCGACAGCTTAATGTTGTCGAGAGCTTAATGTTGTGGACCGCTTAATGTTGTGGACAGCTTAATGTTGTGGACAGCTTAATGTTGTGGACAGCTTTATGTTGACGGCTTTATGTTGACGGCTTAATGTTGACAGCTTAATGTTGACAGCTTAATGTTGACAGCTTAATGTTGACAGCTAAATGTTGACAGCTTAATGTTGACAGCTTAATGATGACAGCTTAATGTTGTTGATAGCTTAATGTTGACATCCTAATGTCGACAGCTTAATGTTGTCGAGAGCTTAATGTTGTGGACCGCTTAATGTTGTGGACAGCTTAATGTTGTGGACAGCTTAATGTTGTGGACAGCTTTATGTTGACGGCTTTATGTTGACGGCTTAATGTTGACAGCTTAATGTTGACAGCTTAATGTTGACAGCTTAATGTTGACAGCTAAATGTTGACAGCTTAATGTTGACAGCTTAATGATGACAGCTTAATGTTGTTGAGAGCTTACTGTTGTCGACAGCTTAATGTTGTGGACAGCTTGATGTTGTGGACAGCTTGATGTTGTGGACAGCTTGATGTTGTTGACAGCTTAATGTTGTTGACAGCTTAATGTTGACAGATTTATGTTGACAGCTTAATGTTGACAGCTTAATGTTGTGGACAGCTTGATGTTGTGGACAGCCTGATGTTGTTGACAGCTTAATGTTGACAGCTTAATGTTGACAGCTTAATGTTGACAGCTTAATGTTGACAGCTTAATGTTGACATCCTAATGTCGACAGCTTAATGTTGTCGAGAGCTTAATGTTGTGGACCGCTTAATGTTGTGGACAGCTTAATGTTGTGAACAGCTTAATGTTGTGGACAGCTTTATGTTGACGGCTTAATGTTGACGGCTTAATGTTGACAGCTTAATGTTGACAGCTTAATGTTGACAGCTTAATGATGACAGGTTAATGTTGTTGAGAGCTTACTGTTGTCGACAGCTTAATGTTGTGGACAGCTCGATGTTGTGGACAGCTTGATGTTGTGGACAGCTTGATGTTGTTGACAGCTTAATGATGTTGACAGCTTAATGTTGACAGATTAATGTTGACAGCTTAATGTTGACAGCTTGATGTTGTGGACGGTTTGATGTTGTCGACAGCTTGATGTTGTGGACAGCTTGATGTTGTGGACAGCTTGATGTTGTTGACAGTTTGATGTTGTTGACAGCTTGATGTTGTAGACAGCTTAATGTTGACAGCTTAATGTTGACAGCTTAATGTTGACAGCTTAATGTTGACATCCTAATGTTGACAGCTTAATGTTGTCGAGAGCTTAATGTTGTGGACAGCTTAATGTTGTGGACAGCTTAATGTTGACTGCTTAATGTTGTGGACAGCCTAATGTTGTTGACAGCTTAATGTTGTGGACATCCTAATGTCGACAGCTTAATGTTGTCGAGAGCTTAATGTTGTCGAGAGCTTAATGTTGTGGACAGTTTAATGTTGTGGACAGCTTAATGTTGTGGACAGCTTAATGTTGTGGACAGCTTAATGTTGTGAACAGCTTAATGTTGTGGACAGCTTAATGTTGGTGGCTTAATGTTGACGGCTTAATGTTGACGGCTTAATGTTGACAGCTTAATGTTGACAGCTTAATGTTGACAGCTTAATGTTGAGAGCTTAATGTTGTTGACAGCTTAATGTTGACAGCTTAATGTTGACAGCTTAATGTTGACAGCTTAATGTTGACAGCTTAATGTTGACAGCTTAATGTTGACAGCTTAATGTTGACAGCTTAATGTTGACAGCATACTGTTCATAGCTTAATGTTGACAGCTTAATGTTGTGGACAGCTTAATGTTGTTGACAGCTTAATGTTGTGGACAGCCTAATGTTGTTGACAGCTTAATGTTGTTGACAGCTTAATGTTGCCAGCCTAATGTTGACAACTTAATATTGACAGCTTAATGTTGACAGCTTAATGTTGACAGCTTAATGTTGACATCCTAATGTCGACAGCTTAATGTTGTCGACAGCTTAATGTTGTCGAGAGCTTAATGTTGTGGACAGCTTAATGTTGTGGATAGCTTGATGTTGTGGACAGCTTGATGTTGTGGACAGCTTGATGTTGTTGACAGCTTGATGTTGTTGACAGCTTAATGTTGACAGCTTAATGTTGACAGCTTAATGTTGACAGCTTAATGTTGACAGCTTAATGTTGATAGCTTAATGTTGACATCCTAATGTCGACAGCTTAATGTTGTCGAGAGCTTAATGTTGTGGACCGCTTAATATTGTGGACAGCTTAATGTTGTGGACAGCTTAATGTTTTGGACAGCTTTATGTTGACGGCTTAATGTTGACGGCTTAATGTTGACAGCTTAATGTTGACAGCTTAATGTTGACAGCTTAATGTTGACAGCCAAATGTTGACAGCTTAATGATGACAGCTTTATGTTGTTGAGAGCTTACTGTTGGCGACAGCTTAATGTTGTGGACAGCTTGATGTTGTGGACAGCTTGATGTTGTTGACAGCTTAATGTTGTTGACAGCTTAATGTTGACAGATTTATGTTGACAGCTTAATGTTGACAGCTTAATGTTGTGGACAGCTTGATGTTGTGGACAGCTTGATGTTGTTGACAGCTTAATGTTGACAGCTTAATGTTGACAGCTTAATGTTGACAGCTTAATGTTGACAGCTTAATGTTGACATCCTAATGTCGACAGCTTAATGTTGTCGAGAGCTTAATGTTGTGGACCGCTTAATGTTGTGGACGGCCTAATGTTGTGGACAGCTTAATGTTGTGGACAGCTTTATGTTGACGGCTTAATGTTGACGGCTTAATGTTGACAGCTTAATGTTGACAGCTTAATGTTGACAGCTTAATGTTGACAGCTTAATGTTGACAGCTTAATGATGACAGGTTGATGTTGTTGAGAGCTTACTGTTGTCGACAGCTTAATGTTGTGGACAGCTTGATGTTGTGGACAGCTTGATGTTGTGGACAGCTTGATGTTGTTGACAGCTTAATGTTGTTGACAGCTTAATGTTGACAGATTAATGTTGACAGCTTAATGTTGACAGCTTGATGTTGTGGACGGCTTGATGTTGTCGACAACTTGATGTTGTGGACAGCTTGATGTTGTGGACAGCTTGATGTTGTTGACAGCTTGATGTTGTTGACAGCTTAATGTTGACAGCTTAATGTTGACAGCTTAATGTTGACAGCTTAATGTTGACAGCTTAATGTTGACCGCTTAATGTTGACATCCTAATGTCGAGAGCTTAATGTTGTGGACAGCTTAATGTTGTGGACAGCTTAATGTTGTGGACAGCTTAATGTTGTGGACAGCTTAATGTTGTGGACAGCTTAATGTTGACGGCTTAATGTTGACGGCTTAATGTTGACGGCTTTATGTTGACAGCTTATTGTTGTGGACAGCTTAATGTTGTGGACAGCTTAATGTTGTGGACAGCTTAATGTTGTGGACAGCTTAATGTTGTAGACAGCTTAATGTTGTGGACAGCTTGATGTTGTTGACAGCTTGATGTTATTGACAGCTTGATGTTATTGACAGCTTAATGTTGACTGCCTAATGTTGACAGCTTAATGTTGACAGCTTAATGTTGACAGCTTAATGTTGACAGCTTGATATTGACAGCTTAATGTTGTTGACAGCTTAATGTTGACAGCTTAATGTTCACAGCTTTATGTTGACAGCTTAATGTTGACAGCTTAATGTTGACAGCTTAATGTTGACAGCTTAATGTTGACAGCTTAATGTTGACACCTTAATGTTGACAGCATGAAGTTAACAGCTTAATGTTGTTGACAGCTTAGTGTTGACAGCTTAATGTTGACAGCTTAATGTTGACAGCTTAATGTTGACATCCTAATGTTGTCGACAGCTTAATGTTGTGGACCGCTTAATGTTGTGGACAGCTTAATGTTGTGGACAGCTTAATGTTGTGGACAGCTTTATGTTGACGGCTTTATGTTGACGGCTTAATGTTGACAGCTTAATGTTGACAGCTTAATGTTGACAGCTTAATGTTGACAGCTAAATGTTGACAGCTTAATGTTGACAGCTTAATGATGACAGCTTAATGTTGTTGATAGCTTAATGTTGACATCCTAATGTCGACAGCTTAATGTTGTCGAGAGCTTAATGTTGTGGACCGCTTAATGTTGTGGACAGCTTAATGTTGTGGACAGCTTAATGTTGTGGACAGCTTTATGTTGACGGCTTTATGTTGACGGCTTAATGTTGACAGCTTAATGTTGACAGCTTAATGTTGACAGCTTAATGTTGACAGCTAAATGTTGACAGCTTAATGTTGACAGCTTAATGATGACAGCTTAATGTTGTTGAGAGCTTTCTGTTGTCGACAGCTTAATGTTGTGGACAGCTTGATGTTGTGGACAGCTTGATGTTGTGGACAGCTTGATGTTGTTGACAGCTTAATGTTGTTGACAGCTTAATGTTGACAGATTTATGTTGACAGCTTAATGTTGACAGCTTAATGTTGTGGACAGCTTGATGTTGTGGACAGCCTGATGTTGTTGACAGCTTAATGTTGACAGCTTAATGTTGACAGCTTAATGTTGACAGCTTAATGTTGACAGCTTAATGTTGACATCCTAATGTCGACAGCTTAATGTTGTCGAGAGCTTAATGTTGTGGACCGCTTAATGTTGTGGACAGCTTAATTTTGTGAACAGCTTAATGTTGTGGACAGCTTTATGTTGACGGCTTAATGTTGACGGCTTAATGTTGACAGCTTAATGCTGACAGCTTAATGTTGACAGCTTAATGATGACAGGTTAATGTTGTTGAGAGCTTACTGTTGTCGACAGCTTAATGTTGTGGACAGCTCGATGTTGTGGACAGCTTGATGTTGTGGACAGCTTGATGTTGTTGACAGCTTAATGATGTTGACAGCTTAATGTTGACAGATTAATGTTGACAGCTTAATGTTGACAGCTTGATGTTGTGGACGGTTTGATGTTGTCGACAGCTTGATGTTGTGGACAGCTTGATGTTGTGGACAGCTTGATGTTGTTGACAGTTTGATGTTGTTGACAGCTTGATGTTGTAGACAGCTTAATGTTGACAGCTTAATGTTGACAGCTTAATGTTGACAGCTTAATGTTGACAGCTTAATGTTGACATCCTAATGTTGACAGCTTAATGTTGTCGAGAGCTTAATGTTGTGGACAGCTTAATGTTGTGGACAGCTTAATGTTGACTGCTTAATGTTGTGGACAGCCTAATGTTGTTGACAGCTTAATGTTGTGGACATCCTAATGTCGACAGCTTAATGTTGTCGAGAGCTTAATGTTGTCGAGAGCTTAATGTTGTGGACAGTTTAATGTTGTGGACAGCTTAATGTTGTGGACAGCTTAATGTTGTGGACAGCTTAATGTTGTGAACAGCTTAATGTTGTGGACAGCTTAATGTTGGTGGCTTAATGTTGACGGCTTAATGTTGACGGCTTAATGTTGACAGCTTAATGTTGACAGCTTTATGTTGACAGCTTAATGTTGTCGACAGCTTAATGTTGTCGACAGCTTAATGTTGTGGACAGCTTGATGTTGTGGACAGCTTGATGTTGTGGACAGCTTGATGTTGTTGAGAGCTTGATGTTGTTGACAGCTTAATGTTGACAGCTTAATGTTGACAGCTTAATGTTGACAGCTTAATGTTGACAGCTTAATGTTGTGGAAAGCTTAATGTTGTGGACAGCTTAATGTTGTGGACAGCTTAATGTTGTGGACAGCTTTATGTTGTGGACAGCTTTATGTTGTGGACAGCTTGATGTTGTTGACAGCTTGATGTTGTTGACAACTTGATGTTATTGACAGCTTGATGTTATTGACAGCTTAATGTTGCATGCCTAATGTTGACAGCTTAATGTTGACAGCTTAATGTTGACAGCTTAATGTTGACAGCTTAATGTTGTTGACAGCTTAATGTTGACAGCTTAATGTTGACAGCTTAATGTTGACAGCTTAATGTTGACAGCTTAATGTTGACAGCTTAATGTTGACAGCTTAATGTTGACAGCATACTGTTCATAGCTTAATGTTGACAGCTTAATGTTGTTGACAGCTTAATGTTGTTGACAGCTTAATGTTGTGGACAGCTTAATGTTGTTGACAGCTTAATGTTGTTGACAGCTTAATGTTGCCAGCCTAATGTTGACAACTTAATATTGACAGCTTAATGTTGACAGCTTAATGTTGACAGCTTAATGTTGACATCCTAATGTCGACAGCTTAATGTTGTCGACAGCTTAATGTTGTCGAGAGCTTAATGTTGTGGACAGCTTAATGTTGTGGATAGCTTGATGTTGTGGACAGCTTGATGTTGTGGACAGCTTGATGTTGTTGACAGCTTGATGTTGTTGACAGCTTAATGTTGACAGCTTAATGTTGACAGCTTAATGTTGACAGCTTAATGTTGACAGCTTAATGTTGATAGCTTAATGTTGACATCCTAATGTCGACAGCTTAATGTTGTCGAGAGCTTAATGTTGTGGACCGCTTAATATTGTGGACAGCTTAATGTTGTGGACAGCTTAATGTTGTGGACAGCTTTATGTTGACGGCTTAATGTTGACGGCTTAATGTTGACAGCTTAATGTTGACAGCTTAATGTTGACAGCTTAATGTTGACAGCCAAATGTTGACAGCTTAATGATGACAGCTTAATGTTGTTGAGAGCTTACTGTTGGCGACAGCTTAATGTTGTGGACAGCTTGATGTTGTGGACAGCTTGATGTTGTGGACAGCTTGATGTTGTTGACAGCTTAATGTTGTTGACAGCTTAATGTTGACAGATTTATGTTGACAGCTTAATGTTGACAGCTTAATGTTGTGGACAGCTTGATGTTGTTGACAGCTTAATGTTGACAGCTTAATGTTGACAGCTTAATGTTGACAGCTTAATGTTGACAGCTTAATGTTGACAGCTTAATGTTGACATCCTAATGTCGACAGCTTAATGTTGTCGAGAGCTTAATGTTGTGGACCGCTTAATGTTGTGGACGGCTTAATGTTGTGGACAGCTTAATGTTGTGGACAGCTTTATGTTGACGGCTTAATGTTGACGGCTTAATGTTGACAGCTTAATGTTGACAGCTTAATGTTGACAGCTTAATGTTGACAGCTTAATGTTGACAGCTTAATGATGACAGGTTGATGTTGTTGAGAGCTTACTGTTGTCGACAGCTTAATGTTGTGGACAGCTTGATGTTGTGGACAGCTTGATGTTGTGGACAGCTTGATGTTGTTGACAGCTTAATGTTGTTGACAGCTTAATGTTGACAGATTAATGTTGACAGCTTAATGTTGACAGCTTGATGTTGTGGACGGCTTGATGTTGTCGACAACTTGATGTTGTGGACAGCTTGATGTTGTGGACAGCTTGATGTTGTTGACAGCTTGATGTTGTTGACAGCTTAATGTTGACAGCTTAATGTTGACAGCTTAATGTTGACAGCTTAATGTTGACAGCTTAATGTTGACCGCTTAATGTTGACATCCTAATGTCGAGAGCTTAATGTTGTGGACAGCTTAATGTTGTGGACAGCTTAATGTTGTGGACAGCTTAATGTTGTGGACAGCTTAATGTTGACGGCTTAATGTTGACAGCTTAATGTTGACGGCTTTATGTTGACAGCTTAATGTTGTGGACAGCTTAATGTTGTGGACAGCTTAATGTTGTGGACAGCTTAATGTTGTAGACAGCTTAATGTTGTGGACAGCTTGATGTTGTTGACAGCTTGATGTTATTGACAGCTTGATGTTATTGACAGCTTAATGTTGACTGCCTAATGTTGACAGCTTAATGTTGACAGCTTAATGTTGACAGCTTAATGTTGACAGCTTGATATTGACAGCTTAATGTTGTTGACAGCTTAATGTTGACAGCTTAATGTTGACAGCTTAATGTTGACAGCTTAATGTTGACAGCTTAATGTTGACAGCTTAATGTTGACAGCTTAATGTTGACAGCTTAATGTTGACACCTTAATGTTGACAGCATGAAGTTAACAGCTTAATGTTGTTGACAGTTTAGTGTTAACAGCTTAATGTTGACAGCTTAATGTTGACAGCTTAATGTTGACATCCTAATGTCGACAGCTTAATGTTGTCGAGAGCTTAATGTTGTGGACCGCTTAATGTTGTGGACAGCTTAATGTTGTGGACAGCTTAATGTTGTGGACAGCTTTATGTTGACGGCTTTATGTTGACGGCTTAATGTTGACAGCTTAATGTTGACAGCTTAATGTTGACAGCTTAATGTTGACAGCTAAATGTTGACAGCTTAATGTTGACAGCTTAATGATGACAGCTTAATGTTGTTGATAGCTTAATGTTGACATCCTAATGTCGACAGCTTAATGTTGTCGAGAGCTTAATGTTGTGGACCGCTTAATGTTGTGGACAGCTTAATGTTGTGGACAGCTTAATGTTGTGGACAGCTTTATGTTGACGGCTTTATGTTGACGGCTTAATGTTGACAGCTTAATGTTGACAGCTTAATGTTGACAGCTTAATGTTGACAGCTAAATGTTGACAGCTTAATGTTGACAGCTTAATGATGACAGCTTAATGTTGTTGAGAGCTTACTGTTGTCGACAGCTTAATGTTGTGGACAGCTTGATGTTGTGGACAGCTTGATGTTGTGGACAGCTTGATGTTGTTGACAGCTTAATGTTGTTGACAGCTTAATGTTGACAGATTTATGTTGACAGCCTTATGTTGACAGCTTAATGTTGTGGACAGCTTGATGTTGTGGACAGCCTGATGTTGTTGACAGCTTAATGTTGACAGCTTAATGTTGACAGCTTAATGTTGACAGCTTAATGTTGACATCCTAATGTCGACAGCTTAATGTTGTCGAGAGCTTAATGTTGTGGACCGCTTAATGTTGTGGACAGCTTAATGTTGTGAACAGCTTAATGTTGTGGACAGCTTTATGTTGACGGCTTAATGTTGACGGCTTAATGTTGACAGCTTAATGTTGACAGCTTAATGTTGACAGCTTAATGATGACAGGTTAATGTTGTTGATAGCTTACTGTTGTCGACAGCTTAATGTTGTGGACAGCTCGATGTTGTGGACAGCTTGATGTTGTGGACAGCTTGATGTTGTTGACAGCTTAATGATGTTGACAGCTTAATGTTGACAGATTAATGTTGACAGCTTAATGTTGACAGCTTGATGTTGTGGACGGTTTGATGTTGTCGACAGCTTGATGTTGTGGACAGCTTGATGTTGTGGACAGCTTGATGTTGTTGACAGTTTGATGTTGTTGACAGCTTAATGTTGTAGACAGCTTAATGTTGACAGCTTAATGTTGACAGCTTAATGTTGACAGCTTAATGTTGACAGCTTAATGTTGACATCCTAATGTTGACAGCTTAATGTTGTCGAGAGCTTAATGTTGTGGACAGCTCAATGTTGTGGACAGCTTAATGTTGACTGCTTAATGTTGTGGACAGACTAATGTTGTTGAAAAATGTTGTGGTCATCCTAATGTCGACAGCTTAATGTTGTCGAGAGCTTAATGTTGTCGAGAGCTTAATGTTGTGGACAGCTTAATGTTGTGGACAGCTTAATGTTGTGGACAGCTTAATGTTGTGAACAGCTTAATGTTGTGGACAGCTTAATGTTGGTGGCTTAATGTTGACGGCTTAATGTTGACGGCTTAATGTTGACAGCTTAATGTTGACAGCTTAATGTTGACAGCTTAATGTTGACATCCTAATGTTGACAGCTTAATGTTGTCGAGAGCTTAATGTTGTGGACAGCTCAATGTTGTGGACAGCTTAATGTTGACTGCTTAATGTTGTGGACAGACTAATGTTGTTGAAAAATGTTGTGGTCATCCTAATGTCGACAGCTTAATGTTGTCGAGAGCTTAATGTTGTCGAGAGCTTAATGTTGTGGACAGCTTAATGTTGTGGACAGCTTAATGTTGTGGACAGCTTAATGTTGTGAACAGCTTAATGTTGTGGACAGCTTAATGTTGGTGGCTTAATGTTGACGGCTTAATGTTGACGGCTTAATGTTGACAGCTTAATGTTGACAGCTTTATGTTGACAGCTTAATGTTGTCGACAGCTTAATGTTGTCGACAGCTTAATGTTGTGGACAGCTTGATGTTGTGGACAGCTTGATGTTGTGGACAGCTTGATGTTGTTGACAGCTTGATGTTGTTGACAGCTTAATGTTGACAGCTTAATGTTGACAGCTTAATGTTGACAGCTTAATGTTGACAGCTTAATGTTGACAGCTTAATGTTGACAGCTTAATGTTGTTGACAGCTTAATGTTGACAGCTTAATGTTGACAGCTTAATGTTGTGGACAGCTTGATGTTGTGGACAGCTTGATGTTGTTGACAGCTTAATGTTGTTGACAGCTTAATGTTGACAGATTTATGTTGACAGCTTAATGTTGACAGCTTAATGTTGTGGACAGCTTGATGTTGTGGACAGCCTGATGTTGTTGACAGCTTAATGTTGACAGCTTAATGTTGACAGCTTAATGTTGACAGCTTAATGTTGACATCCTAATGTCGACAGCTTAATGTTGTCGAGAGCTTAATGTTGTGGACCGCTTAATGTTGTGGACAGCTTAATGTTGTGAACAGCTTAATGTTGTGGACAGCTTTATGTTGACGGCTTAATGTTGACGGCTTAATGTTGACAGCTTAATGTTGACAGCTTAATGTTGACAGCTTAATGATGACAGGTTAATGTTGTTGATAGCTTACTGTTGTCGACAGCTTAATGTTGTGGACAGCTCGATGTTGTGGACAGCTTGATGTTGTGGACAGCTTGATGTTGTTGACAGCTTAATGATGTTGACAGCTTAATGTTGACAGATTAATGTTGACAGCTTAATGTTGACAGCTTGATGTTGTGGACGGTTTGATGTTGTCGACAGCTTGATGTTGTGGACAGCTTGATGTTGTGGACAGCTTGATGTTGTTGACAGTTTGATGTTGTTGACAGCTTAATGTTGTAGACAGCTTAATGTTGACAGCTTAATGTTGACAGCTTAATGTTGACAGCTTAATGTTGACAGCTTAATGTTGACATC